>VZRL01005376.1:482394-576294 GCA_013397895.1 Origma solitaria | reverse complement strand
TTTTTTTTTTTTTTTGGGTAGTTTCAAAAGACACTGTCTATTCACCAGTTCAGTTAATTGCTACGTGACACTTAGAGCAGGTAAAGAAATGTGCAGAGGCAATCTGAAATGCAGATCACAAAGACTTCTTTTTTAAAAAGAGAGATTCTGAGATTAAAACAGACTGCTCTGAGCTCAGTGAGACTTCAGTGACTTTGTCAGGAGATTTTCTAGTTGCTTATTTACTGTTCACATAGACTATACCATGTGAAGCATGAAATATATTACATGTATTAGGAAGCAAACTTGCCTTAATATGATAGTCTGCAATGGCTCAGAAAAACCATTACAAACGATTATGACAATAATCTGCAGATTAAGGACTCTGTAAGTATGCACTGACATGATAAATCATATCATCTGCATTATCTATCCCTCCAGAGAGCCTGAGAGCAGCTCCAGCAAAGCCAAGAGGACAATAGGAGGAGCTCTGATTAGGCACAAGCTTCCCATTAGCATTGCACATCCATCTCTGGGGCTGCTGCCTGCTTTAGCTTTTATTTCAAACACAAACACAAATAAATGAGACCTAAGCACTGTTTCTGGTCCCTGTTGGGACTCAGGTGCCTGTGTAGCTCCCCCATCTTGTCACGGTGGGGTCAAAACTGTCCCGAGACTGAGCCTCCCTGCTGCAGTGTGCTTCCTCCCCAGCACACATGGCTTTAAGGGCCCCTGAGCAGCCTGGAGGCAGCACAGAGCAGCCTCCCTGCACTCCCCAGTCAATGCTCACTGAGGATTTCCCTTGCACAGTGGCATCCTCTGGGCTGTCTCCCAAAGCCACAGTAGCCTCAGCACCACAGCTCTCACATCAGTGAGCATCAGCTCCTAACCCAGTCTAAGAGCCATGAAACCAAGCACAATACCCAGCAAAGACTTAAATGTGATGCAAATATTCAGCAGGAGCTTGTCAGAGCCGGAGCCAGCTCCCAGAGCCTGTCCATGGCCTTGGCAGGAGCAGCAGGCACTGCTGTCCCCTGAGCCAGAGGCAGACAGCACACATTCCCGGGGGAGGAATTACCGCTGCCTCCAGGGTTTATCCACCCAGCGCCGCCGAGTGACTCTCCGTGCACACTCTCAGGGCTCTGTGTCCCACTGCCCCTCGTGCTCCAAGTGTCCTGAATTCATCATTGCACTGGCACCACTGCAAACTGCCCCTTCTGGGCAGCAGGGCTACAAACAAGGTTTGCTCTCCTGCGCAGGCAAAGCACGCTCTGAGTGTAGTTATTTTATATCTTAATACATGTGGCTTTTCTGGAGCAGCTTATGCATGAGCTGATGCATCTTCAAAGAGCATATCCCACATGTTTTCATGCAGATATGAGTGCTGGGCCTGTTATTTAGCTGCAAAATCAGTAGAATGAAGATTATAAACACTTATTGTTAATCCAGGCTAAAACTTGCTTGCTGCCTGCTTCAGACACAAATTCACTTTGGCATACACAGTATTAGACAGCCAAAGCAAATCAAGCTAATTTAATCAACCCCTCTAATTAAATTTTACTTTTCAAAGTCTTTTCTGGAAGACAGAAAAAACATAATTAGGGCAACATTCAGTAAACATGCTACATGAGGCATTAACAGACCTTTGCCCAGAATGCTAGCTAAAAACCAGAATGATTAAAGCTGCCCTGGCAGCTCTTGAGGGGTACCCTTAAGAATTCAGTATCCAGCCCCAAGAACCAGTTGCTAGACATCTCACACACACAAAAAACCCCCCCAAAAAAACCCAACAGAGGGAAGATAAACAGCTGGTTAAAATAAACAATGTAACATAAGCGTGAACTAAAATGGAAAAAAAAAAAGGCAAGTCTACGTCTCAAAATAGTTTCAACATCATTTTTGGGATGCGTCTCACATGTTTTCTCAACTCCCAGCTACAGTGTGCAGGTGTGTAAGAGTAGAATGGTACTCATCAAATCCCAGTCCTAATGAAACCAGAGAAAGTAGCAGCTCCTGGATTACTTCTACAATAATTTAAACAGGATAAGGATTTAGCCCTTCATGTTAACCTTTTGTGCAGTACTTCAGCACTACAGTTTCCTGGACCATCTGTCAGCAGCAAACACAAATGCTCATGGAAATGACTAAGAAATCATTACCTCAACCTATTTATTACTCAGGAAAAGCTTTATGTGAATTTATCTATAAAATGATTATGTTTGTGAACAATAAACACAGGCATTATGTGGAGAGTATTCCAGTATCCCATACAGAGAGTGGATTGCAGGAACACACCACAAAATGCCAGCTGAATAGCTAAATCTATCCCATCTAAGAGTCAGAGTAGCAAATCCTGGCTCTGTTAGTGTTTGGTCAACAACACAAACCAGCATGTTCTGCATTCTCATTTAAAGGTGAAATACAGACCTGAAACAGGAGAAACAAAGGCCTAAGAATTTCTGCCCCTGAGCAATAGAAACCAGTAATTTCAAGATTTAATTTTTTTTTTTGTCCTTTCAGATGGGTACAGAACCTTTGCCATTTGCCTTTAAGGAGGTATTTTGTAATCAACCTTTGCATTAAATAGTAACATAATGTCCAAGACAAAAAACTATTTCAACAACAACAAAAAATCTGCTTATCTCCTACATACAAAAATATTGTTCATCTCTTCAAAAAAAATAGGAAAAAAGAGCGAGGTCTCACATTCATAAATGAGCCTCACTTATTTTCACATGCAAATCGCACCTGTTATCAAGCTCTGTGTGCATTCAACACCCACCCGTCACAGAACACACAAGGCTGGGCTCTGCCTGGGCATCCAGCTGATAAGCAGGACTTGACACAAGTATCAGAAACGACAGCCTCAGCTGCTCTTTGCCTTTCAATACATTCAACAGTGGTGATGCTGTTGCAAAGGATGTGACCAGAGCTTTTGTCACCCTGTATTTTTGTAGGGCCATTCTATATCTAGGACACTGGAAAGAAGAATGGTGCTTTAAAAAAAAAATATCTGTGAAGTTGACACATCTTAATTGTTCAGCCTTGGAAAACAACATGGGGTCAGGTGGGAACAACAGGAGAGATGCAGCAGGAACATGTGTTATGCCAGCTCACAGCAATTAATCTTTGCTATTGAATACGAGAACCAGGCAGGCGCTCCTGAAACCATGCCCTTCCTTCACCCAGCACCACGTTACTCTCAGCCTCCTACTGCTCTGCTGCTGATTTGTGACTCGGGCTGGTGCTGTTCCCTCTCCCCATCACGCAGCTGTCTGGGGCTCCGGGAGCCTCCTCGGCAGAGCGGCCCCGACGATGGCAAAGCCTGAGTGGCAAAGTGCCACTCCTCGGCAGAGTGGCAAAGGCTGCCAGCATGAGTCAGTGCCGCCGGAGCAGCGCTTCCCCTGCCTCCATCCCTGCCTGCCTCCCTCCCTCACTGCCACCAAACCATGCCCCTGGTGATGCCACAGAGCCTCGCGATGACTGACACACGCACAGCACGAGCAGCAGAAGTTATGCAAACCCCTCCTGACTTCTGGAGAAGATGGGTGTTTGGGGAAACAGGCAGGCTCCGGGGGAAGCCAGAAAAAACAAACCACCGCTTGGTGAACCGCAGTCATCGCTGCCTTTTGCCTCGCTGGGAAGCTGTGCCAGACTCAGAGCTGTTAACGCTTCTGCCCTCTTCCTAGATCCTGTTTCCGTCCCAGCCTGTATTTTTAGTTACATAAATTATCCCAGCGTCTGACCCCGGAGCTTGTGATACAGGAAATGAAGCACATCACGAATTTTCCTAACCAAAAGAACTAACTTGACTCCAACTATTTAAAGTACTGGTCCCTAATGTTTTGGACTGCAGTGGGCCATACAAATACTTGGAGAGGGACGCAACTAATCCCTCACCGAGTCCCTTTCTCCCTGTTCTGAGCAAATGCACATCTGTCACACCACCAAGCTGTGGCCCTCGTCACCACAGGGCAGACTCACACCCTCAGCCCCATGGAGGAGGCTGGTATTTTAGTCCAGAAATTATGCCCACTGTCCACATTACCCATGAAAAGTCATGTCTTCCATGTCCCCCAATTAGAAAAAACAGACATTTTAGAAATAAATAATCAGCGACAAAAGGCAGAAGAACTAAAGAAAAACATGTGGAGAAAGCAAGAAGATGACAAAATAAATTGACCCAGTTTCTGAATTTTCCAGAGGAAAAAAATATGAATGTGACTAATAAGCATTGCAGGAAATCTCAGAGACTGCAGTAACACTGGAAAACCAAACAGAAACCTGTGAATACAGTAATAACTGTAGAAAAACTATTCATAGGTTATTAATTCCTTTTGTTTAGAATGATTCTGGTGGAAATTATACAGACTAACTAAAAATGGAAAAGGGAGAGGAGATAAGTTAATATTTCAAGAAAATTACAATTGTCGGAAAGTTACTGGGACAACTCCTGAGGATTGCCTTGCATGCGCCGGAGCATTTTGCAAAGACTGCCCTGACAGCCCACAGCACCACTAGTTCCCGGTTCACTTCCAAACATTTCAACTTTTTCCTTCTCCCTCTTTTTTCTGGTTTTTTGGGCTTTTTTTTGTTGGTGGGGTTTTTGTTGGGTTTTTTTTTGGGGGGGGGGTGGTTTTTTGCTGCTGCATAAGTAAATAAGATATCCCTGGCTTGGCTGTGTTATAGCTACAGCAATCAGACCTAACCACATGCCCTGAGTTTCTAAGGCATTCAGGGCACTGAGGGAGGTGTCAGCCTGATGGAAACCATCCCTGTGCCCGACACACGTGCTGCCAAATCCCTCACACGGAGCCTGAGCTGCAGGAGGCTCATCAGCCACTCTGTGACACTGCCTGGGGAGGATGGAAGGCACACACTCACTGCAGCCCAAAGTTACCCTGCTGGCATTCAAATTCTGAAATATCTGACTTGAATTCTCATCTTTTAGCATTTTCCTGTACATTCACCTCCACTCCCAAGTAGTAGTAGAAGCAGCTCCTAATTTAATATTGGAAATAGAACATGGAAAATGGTTGGCTCTGAGCTTTGCCATACCTGGTGTTTCACACACTGCTGCAAGAGATGCAAAATGTTAGTAGCTTGCTGCAGTCATTTCATAAAAAATAAATGCAGTGCAGCTGTAGTAGCCTGCCAGGAAGATGAATGATTTAAGCTCTACAGCAACACACAGGTCAGAGGCAATAATTCCACACAGTCATTTCCAGCACTCACACTTGAGCTTACCCTTGTTTTGGCATCAATTTTAGCTCCCCGATCAAGTAGGAGTTTGACCATATTTGCGTTTCCCCTTTTTGATGCAACGTGCAACGGCGTGATATCATTCTGTGGAAGAAAAAAACATGAAAACAAATATGCATATGTCTGTCTTTCATGAGTTCCATTTTTGGTTTGCTCACAGAATGAATTATGCCCAATTTGCTAAGGCATAGCAGTTTGTTTCCCTGGGAGTATAAAAGCAAAGGGAGGCTGTTTTCAGCCACACATGTGAATTACTGGCCTGACACCTCAACATACACATGGCGAAGACAAAAATCAAGTTGTGGTTAGAGTTATAAGATGACATGATTGTGCCTCAGCTCACAACTTTTGCTTTCGGGTTAAACTTATGCAATTTTACTGAATCCCAGCAATTTAATCCAGCTGTGGTGGTTCTGAGCGTGCAGTGCTAAGGATCCATACCTCACAACTTCACTGGCTTTGTAAGAGCCATAGAAAATAAATAAAACCATTATATCTGTAGATCTAGTTCAAAAATTACGAGATGCCAACGCTATTTATCTCCGAACGCTATCAGCAAACCCCGAAAGCCTGGCGAGCACCTCCATTTCAGTTCCACTGTTAATTCTGCCTACCCAATTTGTTCCCCTAATGGATGTAACACCGTGCTTGAAGCCAGGCTGAGGAGAAGTGTGTGTGCCTCCCTGGCTGGTGCCTGGCAGGCCGAGATGCTGCACATCGAGGACAGTTACATAAGCGATGCTTGCGCACACGCAGCGCTGCCTGAGCAAGATGCAGCCAGGACGTCTCCTCATGCTCCGGTGAATCCTTTATCTCGTGGCGTATGAAGGCCACGTCCTGTATGCACTCGATCATATGGAGCCAAGTAAAAATAAAGGGATCTAAATGGAGCGCGCAGTCACTGTGTGCAGACAAACAGAACCGTACAGGATGTGTTCCTGTGCGTTCGGGGCAGCGCGAACAGCTGGCCGAGGGAAGGCAGCGGCGCTGGGAGCCGGCAGAAAGCAGCACCGCAGTGAGCGTGGGTCCCGTGGCTGCCCGGAGCAGAAAGGCACCTGAGAGCTGGGGAGGGTGCAGGTGTCTGACCCGGCTAGCAGAGCGTGCAGCAGCGCTTCCTCAGAACCGCAGCTGAGCGCAGCGATGGAGAAGCAGCGCCGAGAAAAGATCCCCTCTGAGATGTGACAAGGCTGACTCACAGCTTAATCACAACTCCAAGTACCTGTGCAGTTGCTGCTTTTCCATTTACACAAAATTTCACTATGAAGCTAACTCATAGCTACTAGAAAGAACTAATTAATATTATCACAGAGGTAAAATACACGTTTGCAAGGTTAAATGACAGGGACTCTTTCTCCAATATTCATGATCATTAGAGTATCAAAGTGATGACTCTGCCAGGGGAGCTTCTCATTCCTTCAAAAAACAAAGTAAAGCAAAAAGATGCTCAGCACATTTAACAAAAAGTGCAGCATGTCTAGTCCTTTCAGGGAGGTAAAACTGTGTGATCGTTTAAATTTTTTGTGAGTTGGTTTTGAAAAAAAGAATTAATTCTATTTGACTGGGAGTTGACACCAGATGTAATATGGGGTCACTACATTACTGTATCAATCACAAAAAGGACAGAAAAAGAGAGGAGAAAAACAATTATGTGGAGATACTTTCTGCTCTTTCTCTCTTCCCAGGAGGAAAGATGTTACTAAGGTCAGAGAGAGAGAGAGATTAATTCTACTTTCCTGAGGAAAAAAATGGTAAAGGAAATAACTTTTGTGTCTTCAAGTAAAGAGCACTGCAGGTAATTTAGATTAAAGGAACACTTTTTTCCACTTGCTGATGTTGATGGGCAAAGAGGTTAACTCAGCCTAATAGAGCCTAGTGCCCTGTTAATATGTGAAAATAATTTAGTACTAATAATTCGCTGCCTCATACACAGACAAGAAGAAAAGCCTTTTCCAAGCCTCAAGAAAGAAATGGAGGAGGAAGGAACAGCATTACAGAAGGCAGGACAAATGTCTTTTAGAACTCTGCTTCTCATTCATCTCAACACTAAGCTAAATCTAGTGCAGCACAGGGGAGGGTACAACCACATAAGAATGTGCACTTTGGATCTAATCATTTGCCAGTCAAAGCTCCTGTCGCCATAAATGAAGGAGAGCTGATTCTGGAATAGACAGAGGAGTGCTGGCAAATATACACCTCAAAACCAAAAGAGATGACTTCCACTTAGCAATTAAGAGTTACGTCTTGATTGCAACAGGGGAAAAAAAATTAAAAGTATCCACTTCCATATTCAAAACCTAACTCTGTTCAAATGACATTCATATTTCTGGGTTGCTACCTAAACTATTAGGACAGCATAATTCTCTCCCAGCTTCTGACAGGGGTGACCACTCCAGCTGGAAATGTGGGGAAATTCTCCAGCACTGAATAAGGACTGAGCTCATTTGTGCAAGCTGGGGAGCTGGCAATATGTCTTTGCTCTCTGTGACCACCTGTCTTTATGAGAAACATATGAATTTAATGTCTTTAGCATCCTGAAACCCAGAGCTACATTTGGTTGAAAACAGGCAGCAAGTTCACATTACAGAGAGAGAGAGGGATGGAGAAAGGATGCGATCACTCCAGAAACAGTTTGTGAAGAAAACCAACTACACACAGCTACCTGGAAATAATTAATGGAGCAGGAGAAATCAAGCAAATTAAACTCTATATGTCCAGTGTAATATCTGTCCTCATGGATGGCCAAACACCTCCTCTTTCCTGGGAAAAAGCACTCGTTCCCTTGGAAGGAGTCTGCAGTTTTTATTGTACTTTACTAACCTGATCAGACAGTTCATTAAAAAAAATAAGAGACAAAGGATTAAAAACACATTTACCATTTTTGACCCCTAACATGTCAGGAAAACACAGTGAGGAAATGAAGGGGGGAAAAGAGAGGGGGAAAGACTCCACTCAGAACTTAATTTTGCCATTTACCTAGTTAAGCTTTCACTGGTAGAAAAGAATGTGAAGTAGTAATTCTGCTGGCTGAGAGTTCTGAATCGAAAGAGATGAAGAGGTGCATTCTGTGAGTGCCTGAATAATTGCACACTGATGTTTAGGCCACACAACTTGTCTTTGGTCAATGCGCCTTGTACCAAGTCTTAAAGAATCACAGCTAGAAGTTTCATGTGTGTGTCCTTTCCCATCTCTCATCTCACAATTAAAAACGTGAACTGAGAAGTGAAAAAACCTCAGGCAACATCATCATTAATTTTTCTGATGACAAAACGTAAAGCAGGGAAATATAAATTGAGTTATTTGTACTTGTCACAAAAAGCTAGAGATAAAAAGAGTTTCATAATATGTGCAACTTTGGTGTTGCTTATTAACACTAAAACTGTAGTATCAGCAAACAAAATAGCCACCAAATGTAAGGTTCTGAATTCTTCAGTGTATCAACAGCATCTGCTGTCTTTTCAGTCTATTTTTATCTGTTTGATGTTCTATAAATTTCTCCCTTTGTTCTCAAGATAGAATAGTAAATCAGGAAATTTTGGAAGATGTTTTCCTGCAGTACTAAAGCTGAAAGAAATGCCTTCCAAAAGTTGCCATTAAAAGAAGTGGTTCAGATCCAGAATTCCTGCTGGAGTGCTGCTTGCCCTTGCTGTTGAAATGTCAGACGCTGGGTAATGTCCCAGGTAGAGCCCTCGACACGGAGATCCAATTTGTGAGTTAAATCCTACAGGGAATATGAAGCACCACTTGTGAGAACAGCAAGCTAAAACTATGCAATAAATGCTCACAGGACCATCAGCTAGAACATAGCCTGTCCTCTCCTCCTTGGCAGATTTCCTGGGGCACATGACTGGAAGCACTCTGAAGCCATACATAGCTCAAAATGTGACGAATTAGCCGCATGCAACTTTTTCTGCACTTCCCAGCATTGTGGACAGTGCTTTTCCCTTCGTCTCCATGCACTGCCTGCTGCAGCCCACCACCCCCTCCTCCCAGGGCTCGTGCCTTCCTCCAGAGCCCCTCAACATCCCCAGATCCGATGGGTGAGGAGTGCCCTGCTTTTACAGGCAGTGCCCTTTGCTTGTGCTGGGTCAGAGGGAGCACTAAGCCTTTCCAGCTGCAGCTCCGCAAGAAAATTCAAAAATCTTGTGAGTTATCTTGTGCTGAGAAATGAGCCACCTAACATTTCCCATCTGAAATGAGATCAGCTGCCCTCTGGCACACGGCGCTGTCCATCACAGCTCACCACAGCAGTCTGAATTAATCCTTTCCACTACAAATTAGCAACAAGAATGGTTAGGAAGTCAAGAAAAAAATAGGGTTAGAATTGTCAGTGTGCAAAGTAAATCCTATATGGTTATAATGCATTTAGAAAACCAGGAACTCCCCCTGGTTTCTGGTGTGCTATGCTGTCCTACAGGATTGCCTTTCTCCCATCACAGTTGGTGCATAAAAGCACCAACTAATAAATAACTAAGAAAAGTAAATGCTTGCACTCACAGCTTCACATTGGGCTCTGAAGTGCACCTTTGAAGGAAGGCACGAAACAAAAGGGAAAACCTTTCCTAGTCATGTGCTGCATTGATTTAAATGCTGACTGAGCAGCTGATCACGTCAGGGCTGTGAAGACTCACTGCCAGCCACACGGACTTGGTATTTCTCCTTGCTGCCAATGAGAGAACTTACCTCCACCTCTGAGCTCTCCTCCCAGCCCCTCAGTGGAATGCAGTTTTAATCAGAAAAATTACACTTATCTGATCTCAAATTTCACTTCCTTGATTTAAAACAAACCAGAACAGTTTCTTACGAAAATGTTCAGATCAACTTGGAATTTAGTAAGATAGCTTTTCTCAATACTGAACTGAGAGCAAACTCTAGGAAGAGCTTCACATTGACACAGAACGTGTGAATAAGACAGAAGCTGAAAAGAGCCAGATTGCTAGAGCAGAAATTTCTTATACAGTCTGGAAGACCCCTCCAGCACTAGGGGTTTTTAAGGAAAGAGCATAATGGTGGTTGTTGCATCCTGGAATTGTCAGCAGCACCACTGAATTGATATTACCACTGTTATCAGATCCTGGAGGTATTGGAAGATTGTGGTGTGCATTTGAACATTCTCATACGCAACTATGCAGCTACACCAACGTGTATGAAAGCACTCAATATTGCGTAAAAACACCTTGTATTTTTCTGCAATTAAGAACTGAGGCTACAACACAGCAGAGTCCCTGCAGAGAAGTGTTATATTCTAGTAGCAGTTACTGGGGTCACTGAGGCTTGTATAGGTGGTCCAGAAATTAAAGATGGAAGTACACAATCAGATGCTTTCCAGGAAACCCCACAACAGGTCATAATTTTACAGCTTTTTTCCTCCTCTCCTTAATGGCAGTGAATCTTATATTGTGCTATTTTAGTTCTTGTGTGCTTATATACTTAACTTTCTTCAGGGCTGAGATGTATGAAACGAATCCTGGAAGAAAAGAAGGAAGACTATAGCAAGGAGCTCTTATGGCAAACTACCACTGGGGAAATAAAGATGTTTTTCTCTTATGCCACTGTCACTTAGATATTGCCTGCTCTTTCTGATGGGCTAATGGTGCTCTGCTTCTCAGCCTCAGGGTCATCATTAATGCATGCTGTCCTCACAACACCCTCAAAATTACCAAATCCTTTCCTAACCTTCCAGTAAGCAAACTTTCTGCAGGCGGAGCCCACTCCCAGCAGAACTGAGATCTCCTCTAGGATTTGGAAGGCTGCTCCCAGGGTTGGATGCAGTTTTATGGCACAGTGATGAGCTCCTGTGTGTTCTGGCAAGAAAGACACAGGGAGAGGTCATCTTCACATAGAGGATTCCCTGGCTACCCCGAGCTTCTGCCTTGCTCAAGTACAGAGTGGACGTGGGGGTCACAGAGGTTTCTTTCAGCTGTTGCTCTGGAAGCTGCAGAGAATTTCATCCTTCCTTCCTTTCAAACCACTGTGCTCCTCAGAGACAGGTGGAGCTTCAAAGGCATTTCCTCACCTGGGCTAATCAGATCTTTCCACTACAAGATCCTCTCAGACAGAAGAATGCTATCTGAAGACTCTGAACCACCAAAAGACAACTTTTACCTAATTATCATTCCCAGTTTATTCAAAACACCTTCAAAATCATTAAAACTCTAAGACATTAGATACAGTTTGATTTAAAAGCACAAGTGGCTGATAAACAATAGTTTTAAGATGACAGGAATTAGTTTTTCCTGTTGAAAAAGAATTATAAAACAGATTCACTTAAGGGTACCTGTCTGCCTTTCAGTTTGTAACTAGGATTCATCCACACCTGTCCAATCTCAAGTGGCACTGTCAGCTAAGAGGATGGTGCCCAGAGGTGTCGCAATCCTTCAAAGCCCAAGAAGCAACTGAACTTAAGTCTGGCTAAGAAAGGATGCTGACTTCACCCTCATTTACCCTTTATTCTCCTCCTCCACTTCTTTAGTGTCTGTGATTGTCTCCCAGTAAAGCAAGGGGGAAATATGGTGATGCAAGGAAGGGATTTCTGAAGCTTTGAAGCATTTTGGAGAAGCCCAGCCGGACACATGATAATAATGCACTACAGAAAAAGGATGATGAGTAGACATAAAATGCCTGTTACTCTGCAATGCACACCCTGCCAGTAATTGTGACAGGTTTTCTGTTGAGTTTGAGCCCAAGAAGTCAAGCAATTTGGAATGATTGTTTTTCCTTTGTTACGAAATGGCAAACATCCAGCTGAATAAAAGGAGATCTTGTTTCACTTGGAATGAGGTTAGGATGGTTCCCAGAGCTGCCTCCTTGTTTATAGGTGGAATAAAGGGCATCACAAGCTGATTTACTGAAATTATTTCCATCCATCCCAATGGGGAGTTAGCAGTGCCATCTCCCCTTCATTTGCGGCAAGGCAAGAGAAGAAAGCGCAGACACAGAAGCGCTAATGCAGCTCGAGGGAAGAGCTGACATGACATCCATCACTTGGCTGCGAGAGTGCAAACCTGTGAAAGCAGGTACATTTCCATCCCCCCAGCCTCTGCAGTCAGCAGGCACACAGGCTGGCAGGCACTGTGACACCTGTAAGGGCTGCTGGAGCTGTGCCTGTTTGCTAGATGCGCGGAAAGAAGGGAGCAGGGGAGTGTGTGCCAGCTGGGAGGCAGGCAGGTGTGTGCCGGTGGGGCTGAGGGAGCAGCTGCTGCTCATGATCGCTGGGGGCATCATTTACTTACAGCACAGCACCACTGCTCACCTCCTGCCCACACACCGAGAGCCATCAGCGAGCTCATCTCTTCCCTTGCCTTCGCGGCTGGAACCTCTTTCTTCCCTCAGGCCCCTCGGAAACACACTGAAAACAGCAGCTGAGGAGATCTCCTTTGCCACAGGCCTGCCCTCCTTTTTCTTACGTCCTTTCACCAGCTCTTCTTTTCACCACACTTGCCCTTGGCCTGAAAGCTCAGAACTCTGCCTTCCTCCTACACATCCATTCACATTTTCTCCACCTTTCCCCACCCTGACTGCACTGACGGTGGGAGCTCACTCTTTGTCCTGCCCTCACACAAGTTTCTTCTGTTACCATACTCCTCTCCTCTTGCTCATATCTCTTCCCAGAATTCACACTTTTTTGACGAGCTTGAACATAAATTGAGAGATAGACAAGTAGTGTCGATTTGCCTCTATTTAATAAGAACAAAGGGAAAATGGTTGGTGTTTTGCTAAAGCACAAAGTGCATTTGACACCCCATCTTTAAGTTTGCTCTTCACACTTCTGAAAGCTACAGTACACATTTATATGTGTAATATTTTATTTGGGTTACAGCCCTTCCAAATCTTCGCGCTATTGCTCATCTCACATTGTCAGCAACTCAAATAAGGGCCTTTCCTCCAGAGAGAAGACAGCACACTGCAGATAGTGTTTACAGAAATTAAAACCAGAGGCAGTGAGGTGGCAATGAGCACGCTGTACCTGTGGGTCATTTTCAGCACCTGTTTTGCAATTTGGGTAATCAAGGATCAAGCAAGGGCTCTGCTACTCAGTGCTGATAATTGCACCTTTCACACAACTTACCCTGCTGCTCTGTTTGCTGACAAACTCACTGCTCTACCAGAACCTAACCCATCTTTCTGTGCAGCGCTTTCCTCCCCTGCAGTCTGATAAGCACTAAAGAACAAAATTCAACTCCATATTACTGTTATTTATGCTACAATTCTTTCTGTCACAACAACTTTATCTAGATTTGCAACTGCCATGGAGTGGAGATGAGCTCTCTCTCTCTCTCAGGATGTCTCCACCCCACATCACAAGCACAAGCAAGCGCTCAGTGCTCCCTGAGTCACAGCCTCAGCCCACTGCTCCTTCAGGCTGATGTCACTGCATTGCCCAGAACTCCGGCTCTCTCTGATGGTGACAACTCATGGAGGCAGAATTGAGAATGTTCAGATCCTGAAGAGGAGGCAAGAATGGTCTTATTACTCTGGATGGGTTCTCCACAAGTGCCCTTAATCCAAAACAGAGCTACTGAAGCCTAAGACCTATTATTTCATTAAAATAAGCACAGGCAGATGGCATTTAGTGCACTGGTACTAAATGCTGCCAATTGCTAATGTAGTAGCATTGCTAATCCCTAATCTTGTTTCTGAGTGGGAAAGAGTTGACCCAAGACCCCATTTGTCTTCCTTGCTTCTCTGATTAGGGCTTATCAAACACTCAATGCCAAAGCTTAGGATGGTATGAAATGCCTTAATGCTCTAATTGGGTCAGTTAGAGGACTTGGAAATCAGAGGTCAATGTTAGAAGTGAAAGCAAAGCAATGGGTTTGCAATGCTTGGCAAAAAAACTTGGCTGCATGCAAATATGTATCTTAACTATAGAAGCATTCATGTTTTTAGCTATATAAACTAAAGTAAAATACTGCAAATTCACTTTTCCCCTTGTGCAAATGCTCTAAGCAGTATTATAGTATTTTTCCTCTTGCAAAAGTAATAAACACGACACATGATCAAAATCTTGGAAGAGGAACTGCTGGATTATCCATGTGACATAATTCCCCTCATAAATATAATCTTGAATTTACATTGAGGTTTTTTTTACTTTTTCTAATTCAATTGAAAGATTGCTTCAGAATCTCATTAGTTATATTTAATATTCATTATTAAGCAATTATTAATTAAATAACATTAATTATTAAGATTTAATAGGAAATATCTAAATTTCTACACAACATTTATTCATGGTCAATTTATGCCTATTTACTCTTACATCAGCATTTGCCTTCACTTTGAATGCCTCTTGTTCCCCTGATTTTATCTCCCTTTTGTCCTGGATGTCTCTTCCCTGGCTTTGTTTTGGTAAGGTTTGGTGAGCCAAAGCCTTGCACAGCCTCAGTTTATTTTGGAGTTTATTTATTTGGCCTCATGCCTGGCACCACAATTATTTCCTTGCCCTTCATGCTGTATCCCTATCCTTCATGCTGTATCCCTATCCATGTATGTTTGGGTTTTTCCCCTGCTCTTCCAACTCTCTTTAACTTCCCTCTATCGTTTCCTGTCTTTCTCCTGCTCACATTATGGACTCCACTTCTACATCTCATTTCATGTCCCACCTGTCCAGCTTCTCAGATATCCTTTACGGATCACCTGACCCTCACACGTGCAGTGAGGCACAAATTCTTTATTCACCACTGCACCTGCACCTGATGCTCACTGGAAGCAGCTGCACGGTGAGGAGAACTCAGCAGGGACACAACACTCCTGCCACATGTCTCCGGTACAGGTGGGAGCATTCGTGTCACTGGACCCCAGCCCACCTTCTGCAAGGCTGGAACCATGAACACAGCAGCTCCTTTCAATGAAAACAGCAGTTTTTGGAGGTGAGGACTCAGGCTGAGGTTTGGTTCAGCAGCCTGGGGAAAGCTCCTTTACACCAGCTGTTAACCGAGCCAGCTCGGCCAGGTCAGGCCCCTTGGCTGGTGAGAGAGATGTGCCTTTCACACCTTAATTGCCAAGTGGTGATTAAGCAAATTAAGCATAACTCAGATTCCACACTTACCCTTGCAGTGAAGTCCACAGCAGCTCCCCGATTTAACAGCAACGTGGCTACATTGATATTCCCATAGTGAGCAGCTATGTGGAGGGGAGTGAACCCACTCTGGAAAAAAGCAAAACAAAACACAACCAATAGATACTTTCTGTTAAATATGGCATGAGTACTCCAAAATTCATAACACATCACTGACAAAAGCTAGTAACAGGAGTCTGCTGCAAGTCACCACTCCAATTCTGTACTAGTTTTCACTCACTGATGTTTATTTATAGTATCTCAGAGAATCTAAATAAAATCATATTGCTATGCAGGAGGGAAAAAAATTAACATAAATATTCTAGAAGATAAGAAGTTGAATAAAACTCTCAGTTATTCCAGAAAAACAACAGCAAAACATTTAAGTATTAAACCAATGATCTGACTTTTATAAGAAATTAGCTTCTAACTAGAAATATATAGTTATTGGTATTATGTCGATCTTGCAAGTTAAATCTCTTAGAGATTCTTTGCAGAAGTTCAAATACAAGTCATTTAATGATATTTGCTAACTGATTTTTATAAATTCAAAGTAGATGCAAATGAAAATAACATCAAAGACTATTTTAAATTATTAATATGGGTTGGTTTTCTTTCCAAGGGTTAGCGCCATAAAGATCGGTCTCCCACTGTGGGCAATCACACTGGGTTATGTTCAGACACCACGAGTTACCACCCTAATTAAAAGATGTCTTACTGATAAAATTACTTCGCAACTGATTTTCATATTTAAGTAGTTTTACTTCCTTTTAAAATAATGCTAAAACATGCAGCAATTCCATCAATCCTGCAAAGTATGAAACCTTATGGGAACTAGATGCATTTCTAAATTTTTAGCAAGCCATGCTAGCTGCCGCTGCCTTGCTTGGGGGAGTTTTGCAGCTATAGAACCACTCTCAGATCATTCTATTTGCTGACACCATCAAGGTAAGTGTCATGCAGAAGCCTAGAATCAGACCTGGATGCACAACATGACAGGGTTGTCTGCAGCTCTCAAGACATCTGATAAACACATGCTCTGTGAGAATCCCTGAAAGCTCCGTCTCACACAATACGGCCCTTTTGTGATGGCAGTTACTTCCCAAGAATGCTTCACTCTTACTTTTAAACCCTAGTTTCAGCTGCAGAAAGCCCTGGCCTCTAAACTACAGTCTTCTCTAGCACATGCTACTTCATTTCATCTAAAGCAGGTGTCTATCCTATAACAGGCGATGCAGACAGGAGGGAGAGATGATGCAGCAGCACTAAGTCATGGAGGAGTGACGATGCATATATATATTTATATATACCTCTGTTGTTCTATTCACCATCATCTAGGTTAACACATTTGGAAGCAAAGAGGGGGAAAAAATGAACGGTTAGTCCACCACTGGTGACATGGATGCGGAAAGCTTCGTGATGGCTGCGTGGCACGGCAGCTCGGATGGCAGCACGCCCGGCACACACGGGAAGCTCCACGGGATGGAAGCCCAATGAGCGAGTACTTTGAGTGCTAATTGTTACATGTTTACCGAAGTTCTCCAGGTAGCAATTGCACAGACAGCTGATCAAATGACTTAACTGTATGGTAGGTACCTACAGCTCACCACTGCTTTCAGGAGTGGCTTTCATTTCCAAGAGAATAATTCAAATAATAGTTTGTTTATTATTTTCCATTTGCAAGGTTTCTATGAGAGACAATTAACCCTGATTTAAACAGAAAGGGAATGGGGGAGAAAGACGCAAAGGAGGCAAATCAAACATTATTCCTAAACAGGTGCTAGAGGAGAAAGTTATGTGTAACTGCAGCAAAATAGCTCACACTGAGGGAGACCTCCACTGGATGTGGTCAGCACCTGACAGCACCAAACCTTCTCGCTTGTCCCAACTGACCTTTGACTCCACGTCGGCGTTGTGGTCGTTCTGCAGGAGCAGAGCCGCCGCCTTTGTGTCGTCCTTGCGCGCCGCGATGTGAAGGGCGGGAAGTCGGACTTTTCCCTTCGTGTCGTTTTCCAGCAGCAGGGACACCACCTGGTCATGGCCCTGCTGCAAAGCCACTGCCAGAGGTGTGAAACCATCCTGCAACACACAACGGGCACCATCAGCGCGTGCTCTAACCTTCCGCGGGGCGGAAAGGGGGAATGAAGAGATCTCAGCGCCAGGAACGGAGCCGGCTCAAATCCAATCGCCAAGTGTAACACGGCGCACCCTAAAAGTACTCTGCAATGACCCTGAAATTGGAATGAAGTGTTGGTGATCAAGGTTCCAAATAATCAGACCACCTTTCTGGCACTCCAGAAACATGAAATTTTAAAACAAAAATGACTGAGACTTGAGGGGAAAAAAAAGCATTAAATTACTCACAAATTTACAGTTAATTATACAGATACTTATTTATGTAAGTGCTTAATTATATAAAAAGGTATAAAACCTGGAATATTAAAATTACAATTGCTAATCATGTCTCAATAGTAAATTATCATCCATTCCTTACAGATTATAATCTACATTTTTATGCTCATTTAAAAAAACCCAAACACCAACCAAAATAAACAAACCACTTAAGCTCTATCCTCTAATATATTCCATGTGTGTATTTAAAATATAATAATTGATTAAGAATATAGTATTCTCCTAATGTACTGATGTTCTACTATATTTCCATTTATGAAAATTTATATAATTTGATATACAATCCTCTTACAAAAAGAAGTTATTTCCTTTCAGATTCGCTAACAGCCAAATTGGTGGAGAATAAAAAACCTGTAAAATAGAAGGTTTTTATTTAACAGATTTTAGAGCAGATTCCTCAGACACATAAAAAGTACAATCTGGGATTTTTAATTTTATTTTATGTTTTTAATTTTAATTTTATTTTATGGATCCTTAGAAAACTAGCAAATGAAGGAGTTGTCATTTAAATTCTGTTCCTTATGAAACATTTGTCATTGCAACCTGGGAGCACATTCAGCTTTGCCCAAGACAATACCCATAAAACACTCAAAAAATCACAAAGGCAAACTACTTGGCATATTTATTCATTACATTTGTCTCCTGCTGAATGTATCTAAAGCCTGTATTACTAAAGTTCATTGCAGCTTAGTAAGCAAACACACTCTTTTACTTTTCAACTCCTGCTATCATGGTGAAATGGTGTAACTGTGAAATAAAAGTTCTGCAATGGCAGAGGAGAAGACAGATCCTCACTCTATCTCAATAGTGCAGAGGTGAAGTGTTAGCTTTTTAAGTTTTGGAATCAAAAGTCGTTTTTTTAATAAGGAATTTCTCTCTCTAGATTTAAAATGAAGAACACCTCAATTTCAGATGAGAAACTAGAGGGGTTGTAAAAAAGAGAGCTTTTTTAAAAAATTTTCAAGTGAAAAAAAACCTAAGAAAATCACTGAAATTTCTGGGTCCTAACAAGCAATTTCCCCACCCCGCAAGGAGTTTTATTCACATTTAACCAGGCTCCCCTGCTGCCTCCAGCTCCCCATCCTCCAGCAGCACGGCAGGGCTGCAGTCCCAGGATGTGAGCAGGTCCTGGGGTAGAACAGCCACGGGCAGAGGGGCACGGGGTGTGAAAGATGCTCTGCAGCTCTGATGGCCAAGAATCCTCCCTGAGTATCCCCTCAAGAGGGCTCTGACAATATTGCTCTGCTGTACCTGCAAAAACGGGAGCTCTTTCCTGGAGGAACCCTTGGCTTCCTGCTCCATTGACACATCCAAAAATTCATCCACTTCACAGAAACGTGGTGTAGAAAATTCCCATGTCTTTTCTTGTAGGGAAATAGAACCAACTATTTTCCTTTCATTAGATTAAAACACCACGATTAAATAGTTACTTTTAAAGAGTATCTAGCAAAGTGGCAATCATTTAATTACAAAAGTTTTTGCACTTAGAATGGTAAAAAGAAATCAGATTTATATGAAAACTTGGACCAAGAGTAAATAAGAAAGAACCCATAAGCAACTCTCTCAAACAAGGAAGGCAATAAAGGCACCACTGTTTTGTGGTCTGGTATCTTCAAAGGAATTCTCCATGGATAAAATTAGATTGCACCTTATCATCAAGCTGAGCTGGAAAAAAGCTCAACCTAAACTGGCATACAGTGCTCAAGGGTAAAACAACACCAAAAAAAAGAACCAAGTACCCACTCAAAATATTTTAAAACATCTGTTTTCAGAAAATCATACAGTGGTAAGAGTATTTTCAGAATTCAGAAACTATTGTACATCTCTAGGAGTTCCATGTCTTCTTTCTTTCCAAGTTTTTACAAAGAAATAGAAATTAGTGCTCTGAAAACTAATTTTCAATTAATTTTCCAGATGTAAAGTACTTCATTTTGGTATTTCTTGACTCTCATATATTTGACCATTTCCAGAAAGTGGCTCTGATGCACACTTCCAGTTATAACTAACTTTTAGCAATTTTGGCAACATAGTTTTGATCCATTAGCGATTTATTTTTTACAGTGTTGACTTCAAAAGAATAAGATTTCCTCTCTATGCCATTGTACGGTGATATTATGAGCCATAGCGGCAATAAACTAACTTCGCATTTCATATTTTTCAAAAAGTAGGCCTTTTTCAAATAGGCATTATTTCCTTCATGGAAATAGTACTGGTAGGGCAATTAGAATTCAATAAATATTAAAGAGAGCACATACTGAAGTACCTTTTTGTATTTTGGTTGCAAAATCTTGGTAATGAGACAACTGCAAATCCATCAGATTCAGCACCTATCTCAAAGCCTTACATTTGTGACTATTAATATGTTTGCTCCTTATTTTCTTCACAGATTGTCTTAAGTTTGAATTTCTTCCTAAAGAAAGTGTTCTTCTAGAAAGATCACAGAACACCTTCAAGGATGGATCCTGCATCTTTCTATCAGCTTGAAATTCTCCCTGCAGCACCAGCTTTGGTGGCAGGGTGTCACAGAGAGGGTGCCAGCATGGAAATGAAGAAGCTCAGGAAATGCCCCAAGCATTTTCCCAAGCAGCCCTGGGCTCTCTCTGATAGCCCAGGGCTGGTCCAAAGCACAGGTGAACACTTGCTCTTGCCTTATGGTTGCCACCCTTCTCATTGCTCACTATTTTTACTCAAGGCACAGAGAACTTTTATATTAAACACACAGCTTCCCTGTGTGAGCACTTAACCTGAAAGATTAGCAGTTATGACTAAGAACACATCTATATTTAGAACTGTCTCCAGTTAAAGTCATTTTTTTTTATTTTAGAAATGGCAAGAGATAGTTTAAATTGCTGAAAAGCCCATAACTCTATTCATTAGCACACTTCACGGAGACAGCTTTTTATTCGTCTTTAATTTTGTATTTAAAAGACTAGTTTGATGTAAGCTGGCAGAAATCACTGCTGAAGCACATCTTGCTTTGTTCATAAAGTGTGAAATCAAACTTTTACCTCTGTGGCAAGGCTTTGACTGGCACCATTGTCAAGAAGAAACTTAACAACCTCCAGGTGGTTTTCTTGGGCTGCCATATACAATGGAGTGAAGCCATTCTGAAATATGAAAACAAGAGTGTAAACACCCTGAAAACATTTTATACATACCACAGATCTGTCAAACATGGGCAGGTTAGGTGCAAAGCTAAAAACTGTTTGCTCACAGACCAGTTAATGGCATGATCTACATTGGCTTAAGGGAAGATGGGAGAAAGGTAATATTATTTAAAAGGACACAGAGAAAACTTTCAGCTGACCTGATAAAATTCCCACATCTAAACGAGAACAATTCCTTTCACATCTGTTGTGAAGTTAAACTAAAAATCAATCTGGACAGATGATTTGGTGGCAATGAGTTATGATTCCTGATAAATACAGCCACAGCACTGGAAATGCAAAACGACACAGGGAAATACAATACAAGTCTGTAGCAAAAGCAATGACTCTTCAGAATAATTGAAATTTTTTTCTCTCCTATCCATTAGCTTTGACTTCTCTTTCACTTGTGCTAGCTACTTCTGCCCTCCATCTCCTGAAAAAGCTGCCTTCTGAGCACAGTCTGCCTGTGGGCACTGAGCTACTTCATATTTCAGGCACCAGGAGATGTGAGGATCATTGGTTCTCAGCAGCTTGCGACAGAGGTTTATCAGTGCTTCCACCCACATTACAGCATCTCTCAAATTATGCTTAAGTGACTGATTTCAATCAATGCAATGCAAGTATTAGAGGCTGCAGAGCTTAACTCATTCTTTGGTGAATGCCTTCCCCCTAACAGCCAATGCTTTTGTCTTTGCCCTAACTGTGAACAGGTCACAGCCCGTCAGAAATCGAAGCTTTTGGGACCAACATTAAGGCAATGCATTTTTTACCCATTGCTCTAACAATTTCTGAAATCTCTGCTACAGTTACACAGGGCACTGACCTAGATTTTTCAGGAAACCAATGGGGCCAAACAGAGATGAGCTAAGAGTTCGGCCACACATTTACATCAAAGGAAAGCCACGAACATTCTGGGCTCTGGAGAGATGTAGGGAGGCCACAGCCCCAGACCTATGGCTGTGCAGCCGGGCTGAGCCGTGGCAGGGAGCAGCTGAGAGCCACCTGACTGTCCCAGCAGCGGGGCAGGGCACACGGCCAGCGCCGGGCACAGGTGACCCGAGGCCAAGCACGCGGCCGCGCTGGCAGCAGCCACAAAGAGGAGGTGGCAACAAAGGACAGCTGGAGAGGAAACGCATGTTTGATCCAAGAGGAACTTTACCACCAGCAAGACACCGAGCAGCTGTGACGCCACATGTTCACAAGGGTGGCGTAGGCGGCAGGGCCTGCTGCTGCTCCGGGATTTGGGGATTGTGGTCTCTATTCAGGAAAGCCACAAGCACCGAGCAGGGGCTGAGGGGATCACAGAGCCCACGGCCAAGGTCAGCAATGTGCTAATGCACTCCCCAGAACTGAGGTCGAACACTTCAGTTACCAGACAATCAAAATTCTACTTAATTGAGAAACAAAGAAGCCGGGAAGCACTTGCTAAGGTACCTCCTATGCTACACTACGAGTTATTCTAGTGAACATTCTAGTCTGGCATTTGTCCCTATCATTTCATGGCATACTCAATGTGTTTTTACTAACTCAGCTGGAAACAAAGATTAATTTCTTTCAAACATTTGCGGTTAGAAAGGAAGCAGGAAACACTACCTAATTATTCGTTTCATAAAATAATTAATAGGCAAAAAGTATCAGAACCAAGTATTAACATTTGGAGTCAGAGAAGAACCTTTTCTCCTATGTTAAATTTTTGCAGGGTTTTAAACATCTTTCCACCCCACACTTTGCATTTTCTCCTCTCTTTAAAAAGGGGCTGGAATCAACAGAGAGCCACAAGCCTAAAACACCACTTTGTCTTCGAGAGTAATAAATAGCCCTTAGAAGAGGTGTAAAACTCAGACTCAGCACAAATTTATGGTTTGGGGTTTGTTTTTGTTTTTTTTTAACAGACAGGAAGATTTGGTTCAGGAAGGCCTTACACTCCGAACACTGGGACTGCCAGCATGGAAAGAGGAGACAAAGCTCAAGTGAAGCTCAATACCACAGATAAAGCTGGTCCAGGGGCAGTTTGGGAACAGGAAGCACCAGGGACCTCCTCAAAAGACTAATCCCAGCTGGGGTATCTCACTGCCAGGTATTGATGAGGAATGGTCAATAGATGTGTTATATGTGTGCTCCAAGTAAACACATCAAAGGCTTCCATAATGGGGTGGGGGAGAAATAAATCTTTAATTCTTCTATGTTCTTAGAGTAACATGTGGCAAAACCTTAGGGTGTATGGACAATGCAGTTATATAAGATGTTTACAATCTCAGATTATTTTTAGTTTCAGGGCTGAATACACAAGTTCTCAAACACAAGCAGAAAAGATTCTGTCAATCCCATCTTAATTTCTTTAGCAGGAAAACTATGTCAAATATTTCCGCTTTGTTTTACTTCTTAACAGCCATGGGAGATTTTACCTAAAAATACTTGTTGTTGTTGTTCTCTTTAAATATAAGTTATATGGTTCCTGGAACCAAATATTGCTGTATCAAGATAGTATAAAAGAGTAAGAAAGAAGAACTGAGTCATTTATTTCTTTTGTTCAGGTGAAAAAATTATGAAATACAGACCACAAATAACTAACATTCTTGGAATAGATCCTGTTAAGCATTTTGGTTCCTATTATTTGAGGGACCAATAAAAAACCCCACCCTGCTTCTTTAAAATGTAATTTTTTTAAACTCTTCTTTCTAAAAAGCATTTATTGGCAATCCTGGGCCAGATGAGAAGCCAGCCAGCCCCCGAGCAGGGAGAGCAGCAATGGGGTGGCATGCAGGACACCTCTGGCACTGCCACCTGACTTCCAACAATCTGCAGTTTGTGCATTGTTTGAGCCAGAGTTTTTCTGTCTCATTTTGCCACTTTGCTCTTAGCACCAGCACTGTTTTCTCTTATTTCAAATTCTCTATAATTGACCTAAACGCTCATTCAAAGGACTTGGCCAAAGTCACAAACACTGCATACGCTTGCAGTACCTCCCTGTACAAGGAAAGGGGATGGGCTGCATGAAGCCTGAGACACTGAATTATGTGAAACAGGATCCCTTTGAGCATGTTCTCTCCCACTCTCCTGTTCTCGCAGTGTCTCTTCCAGCTCTATCAAGTAGCAGCTCTTAGGACACTCCTAGGGCGGATGTGAGGCTGATCTCACTGATTCTATCGACCCTATTTATCAACCCTGTTTTCAAGAGCCACCATTAACACAATAAGACCCACCAAATATACTTGCTAATATCAGAGGGAGAGAACAGTTTTGATGTCAGCAAACAGGGACATGTGACTTTACCTGAGACTGTGCATTGACGTTGGCCCGATTCGTAACCAAGACTTTGACGACTTCTGCTTGTCCAGCGAGGGATGCTATGTGCAATGCTGTGTTTCCTTTCTGGAATTCGAGACAGTGACATTTGAAAAGAGCACAAAACCTGAGCTTGAATACATAAGAATATAAACAAGAACATCTTCCACTTTAAAATATAGTATGTATTGCAATAAAACACTCGTAACTGAATACTTCAAATGGTTGAGTTATTCCAGAAGACATGGGCAGAAATCAGAACAGGAATCTACAATTTGTTCAGTAAACCTCCTCCCTAGCAATCTGTGACATTTACTATCATCCAAAAAGTTTCCCTATTATTGTGCCCCCCCCAGCAGTGGAAAATGGGCAATTACTGCTGCAGCACAGTCTGCAATCTGTTGGCCAACCCCTCGTGCCCAGGGCAGCAGCGGGAACAGGGAACAACCAGATAGGGCTGACTGACCTTTGTGGCTGCATCCACACTGGCACCTCGCTGGATCAGCTCAGAGACAACTTCTACGTGCCCTTCTTTGGAAGCGAGATGGAGAGCATTCAACCCATTCTGATTCAAAAGAGGAAGGGGAGAAAGAAAAGCAATTAGAAGGGTTACCAAAGGTTTTCCAGTTTGCCAAGAATATGAGGAGACAAATTATTACTATCCCACTGAGAGGACTGCTTACAAAAACTACACTTAAGTAAGCTTTACAAGAGCTAGATTGTAAGGACAGAGTAAGAATTAAATCAAGATCTACTAGCTCTGGGCTCTCAAGTTCTGTGTGCTGTTCCATGATCTAATGCAATACAAATAGAATGAAAGATAAAGTGAAATAGCACATTCTCCAAGTGAAAGTAAAATGGTGCCTCGGTAAAGGGTAAAAAAAAAAAGTTTTGAATTGGATAAGATATGTAAACATAGTTTATCAAAAAACATTTAGGCTATCTTTGACATGAAGTACAAATATGAAGAGAAATTTGAGAAACAGTGAGCAAGGTATTCATCCAGAAAATTTGACCAAAATATTCTTCAACCTGATTTGAAATGTTGATGTCCACTCCATTTTTTAAGTAGTCAAGAGCCTTTTCCAAGTTGCCAGCCCGAGCTGCTCTCAGGTAACTTGCATTTGTGTCAGACTACAAGAAAAAAGAAAAAGTCCCATTAGAAATCATGGCACAGTATAAAAACACATTTCTGTGGCAAAGGAATTATTAATGATACAACATATTGTACATCCATTTAACCAGACACGAGAGATCCCAAACCACCTTATCAAACGCGGGTCAGATCCCGAGCAGGCAGCGCGAGGCTTGGCTTCACACATGAACATGAATTATGGAGCAGCGCCTCACACGCAAGGCCAGCAGCCAGGGACACATCTGGCACCCAGCATGGCACACAAACGTGGGGCAGCTCGGGACTGGCCTGCAGGGACACCGTGCTGCTCTTTCCAAAGGTGCCACGCCACTTTCAATGTCCAAACTGAACACACCGGGCCGGTACAGTGAGAACTAACATGACAGATTGAAGAAAAAAATTCAAAATACTCAACCCAGAAAGACTGGATTAGTGGAATTAAAACCCCCATGGTTCTACAAACGAACACATTTTAAAATCCCATGTCCGCTAACATTTTGTGTAACTTTTTCCATCCTCCTTCATTTTATGGCACATTTTATTGGCAATGTCCGTCCACATTCAGTGAAGAAGCCAGAAATCTCTAGGTACAGTGCCATTACATAAACTGCATTTTCCGTTTTTCCCAGACCTTGCATGAAAGATAGCTATGCAAATTTACTTTATGATGACTCCAGCTTGAACGTAAGGACAGCAGAAATGTTGGTTAAGTCATGAAAGAATCGCTGAGAGCAAGTCCCATCCCCAGAGGGTTTTAACAAGTTATGCAAATATCCAGGGAGGACAGTTTAGATAATGCTGATCCTGCCTTGGAGCAAATGGAATGAACTGGGTTAGCTTTCAAGATGGACAAATCACATAATCTTTGATTTTTTCTGTGCCACAGCTTTCCCTGGCATCCTAGTCAGTCAACACATTTTTTGTGCCCTCTTCTAGATTGGTGTAGCAGAAATTGTCTGGGTTCTTTCCCTCTCAGTATCATTTCATCACCGGCTTACATCATTGCAGCTACCAGTGCACTGCGATCTTTCAACATTTTGAAAGAGTGCAACAACTAACTTTAGAGAAAAAAAAAATAAAGGCAGTGAGTGCTAAGAGAAATACAAAACACCCTGGCACCAAAGCTCAGTTATTTATCTGTCGCTCAAATAATTAATTTTTTTTCATCTCAGATTTCCAGATTTGCTGTGGAGTTTTCACCTCTCCTGTCAATACAGCCACTGCAAACTGGATGGTGTGTTAAAGCATTGCTCCAAGCCCATCAGAAGCCACATTCATGTGCAGGATGAAGAAATCCCAGGCACGATGATGGCAAAATGACAAGTGGGTAAGAAATCTGCTTTTCTCCTTGTATCCATACAAGCTACAAGACTATTTTACCACTACTTCCAATACAACAAGCTCTCTCTTCTAAGGAGGCAACTGCTACTTAAGAACTCCTAATTTCCTCCCTAGTTTTGCACACTTGGCATTCCACTTTGAGTGATAATTCACCAGCTTATAGCCTCCCCTGCTCTTTATCATCCTTTTCCAAGCATGCCACGCCAATCATTACAAACCAGCTTCTGCAATGTCCTTCCAACAAAACAGCCCCCAAATACTGGCGTTTAGTTAGGCTTTATCAAAAACAAGGCGCTGCTGCAAGGTACACGGTCATAACTCTAAAGACTAAGGGGAAGAAAAGCTGCCTTGAGAGCTGCTTTCATTTGGAAGATCATCTGAGTTGTGCAATGCAGATTATTACAGGAGACAGGTCATATTCTCAGTGCTTAGCAACAGCAGTCACCGGGGTAAAAAACAGGTCAGCATTTTATCAGCATTACCAAAGGTATGAGGGAGGACTCAATAGAGCGGGAGTCTTTTTGTCAGAGGGTAATGGCATTTCTGTTTGGCACAGTCAGCAGGGGGACGAGAATTAACATCAGCTGTTTACAGCTGCTCCTGGGTGGGGAAGGGATGCGCCAGAGCCGCTCGCTATGGAAAATCAGATTCCGCCAGTCGCATTAATGCATGCCAGACAAGGAACGCTGCTCGTCTGCAGGCACATTCAAATCTGTCTGTTTGCTCAGACAAGATGGAGCGGGAGAGGCAGAAGGAGCGATAAATAGTTGATATTCACATTATTCTCTAACTGCAGTTTCACTGTAGACACACACACAATGCCTGTGTCTTTTACAGACTTGGGCATGGCTTTTGGACTCATGGATTCTTGGAAGACTTAAGGACTCTTGGAAGCACTTGCTCACTAACAGGAGGAAGGATAAAGTTCGGGTCACAGTCCCAGCCTGAGGACATATAAAAATGTTTCAAACCAAGCTATCTCAGGTGCTACTAAGTGATGCACAAATCCACTCCTGAAATCCCTCAAGCTAACAGCATGCCCTCCTTTGCCAGTCGTCCCTCAAAACTCACTTCAAAACAGCTAAAAGTGTCCAGACACATCCCTGACACCAGCAGCCAGGCTGCCATCTGAGCAGTGGGGCTGGTGAGGTGCTGGGGCCAGCATTCCGCTCCCCTTCCAGCCCGGATTCCCAGTGCTCAGACAGGCTCCCAGCACTAGGGCACTGCAGAGGAGAAGCAGCACTGACACGTGCAGGCACAACACCAACAGCTGGGAAGCACCCAGAGAAGCACGCCAGGGATAACCCAAAGCCTCCCTCAGCTCAGCTGCTCTGAGTTGGCACTTCCAGTTTCCACCTTACTGGTTTCCAGTTACTTACACGTGATGTGAGCCAATGTGTAAACCGCATGAGTTGCCTGAGCAGCCAGGGTGTAACACATCCCTGTGCTTTGAAAAAGGGGAAAACCTTTTTTTTCTGACCTTGGCTGAAGCTCCCAAGGCCTCAGGTGGGGTTAGCTCCCTCTTTCTGGGCCACCACGCACAGGAGCTTTGAGATTTGCACAGCGGGATAACAGACTGAGGGTGTACAAATGTGCGAGAAGCTCAGCAGGGTTTCTGGGATTCTCTCCATCCATTTCCACCTCTGCCACAAGCAGAAAAAGGCAGCAACATCTGAGAGAAAACAGGGACAACGTTGTTGGAAACCAAAAGCAGCTTCAGCCTCTCCGAAAGTAGCACTGCCAGCTTCCACCTTCCCTATAACTAAGGAGTGACTTCAGAGCTGCTCAGATACAGGAGAGGCTTTCAGGACTTTCCCTGCCTTGCAAAATGTCTTGAATACCCTTGTTAGCACATGCCACTTCCAAAACCAGGAGAACCAATGAACATTATCCAACCAAAAGCCAAGAAATTGATCAAAAACATAAACCTGAAACTTTCACGTTTCTGAATCCAAAATTTCTCAACTTTACATTTGTATTTTAAGCCTGAATTTATGTTTGTAAAACACCTCAGTAGAGTGGAAAACTATTATTTGCAATTGGCAGTGTTTTGTTTAAAAAAGTGCCTCTTGGAGTCCCTGCTAGAGCCTGTAATTGCCTCAGTACTGTAGACAGAAACAACACCAGAGCCTAGGCTCAAACCACTGAAGGATTTCAAAGATCAAAGAAGTGTAAGAAAAATGTTAATAATAATTACTTATCTGGACTGCCATCATTCCTGGAAGCCCATGTCAAAGACTGATAAAGGACCTGTTATATGAAATGTATTAAAAGCCACAGTAGGCGAGAAAAGGATTTTGGGTTTCCAGCCATCACCCGGGACACCATGTGCTCTCTTTGTGCCCATTCCCACCTTCCACACAAGCCAGTGTCTGAAAATATGAACCCACATAAAGAGTGTGTCCACAGGACACTCCCCCACCAGACCTAATACATTTATTCTCCAATACTAATTAATTACATTTGAATATTCCTGAGAAGCATTTTGTATGCTTGCAGCCTATTGAGATCCCTTCCTCTTTTTTTGGAATCAATCCCAATACTAAATGAAGATGAAAACTGGCTTTTGATTCTCCGTGGTCTTAACAAATATCAAGAGAACAAGAGGCATGGGACATACATCAAAGCACCCTGAATCTTAGATGCTCTTGCAGTCAGCCACAAGGATTGCAGCCCTTCCTGTGCATTTGCACTGGATCCCTGTTGTCAGGCAGTGTCCCTTTCCCTGCTCCCTCTTGGGCTTCCTGTGGCTGCTACCTTTTCCAACTCTGAATGCAGATTAAAAAGATTCTTACAAGTATTTTAATTCTTGGAGAGACAAGCATCAGATCCTGTGCACAGCATTTAGTTCTGGAATGGCTATTCAGAGAATATTTAATAAAGAATGGATTTATGGGAGTACCAAAACTGATGAATGCATAATATCAAGCTTTTTCTTCACAGATGGTATAATTTCTCCCCTCTCTCCCCATACTTTCTTGGTAGAAAAAGGGACTGTTTCTAGTTTCAAGAAATGTGCAAATGCAGACGACTGGCTAATGAATGCAGGTTTTATGCGATGTGTATTTCTTTTAGATTTGTGTATTTCCCTTTAACGTACAATGCTATAAAAAAACCCTTCCCTAATGTACAGCAGGCTGATGAGCTTGCAGACTGCAGGCTGCCTGCAGCACACGACAGGTTTTCCATTCTGGAGCTCATTTTCAACAGCCTTCATCCCAGGGACATCTCAGGAAAGGGCTGAGGTTGAATAAGCTGTGCTGGCAGCAGCACTCCGTTCGCCAGCCCTTCTTTATTTACCTTATGGTCCTCTAGTCCTGCCACAGATGAAGAATCTGTGGTGCACAGGGACCTGAGAACTGTTTCCCCATTTTGAGGCAAAGCTACATGAGTTAAAAATATTTCCATTACAGCAAAGACTAACTCCTGAGTCACTTGGATATTACCTTCAGCCTCCAGAAAATGCTGGCGCTGACTGGTGCTAGCAAATACATATTCACTCTTTTTCTTCAAGTGCTTCCAGAGAAGTAAGAGACTTTTTGTCGTGACTAAAGACAAAAACTATTAGGAAATTTGCACTGATTGTCAGCCCAGGGTCTGGCCTGGTTTTTCCAAGGCATGAGAAAGGGTCCCTTAAGAAAACAGAGAATACAAATTATTGAGTGAACCCTCGAAAGTGCAAAGCCATTATTTTTAATGTGCACAGGCCTCCTCCCATACTGGTGGTATTTTATAATGCTCATCTCTCTTTCCTTTGTGTTCTGCTTACAGTGGCCTCTTTTTCAGATTAAAAATCCAGTCTTTTTTTCACATTGGGAGCAGGGTTTTGTTTTTCACTCCATCTTTAACAGTAGCTGTTGTGAAGGGAAACCCCCAGCAGGTTCCCATTGTGCCAGAGCAGGATGCATTCTGGCTTGAGTCCCAACAAAAAGATGCTAACCATGCCTAACATTTGTTGTGGGGAGAGGCAATGACCTCATTTTAAGGGATGAACTTATGTTACTTCCATTTGGAAATGTGCTCAACAAAAGGAGTCTTGCAGCAGCATGAGGTGACCTGAGGAAATGGATGATAACATTTTTGCTTGTTTTTATAAGGGTGGGCTTTCTGGGCTTCTGTAGTCAATGGTAATTATTTTTCAGGAAGGTTTAACTCTGACAGGCACTAAGCACAGCCCTGGAAATGGGAGGACCTTGGCACATCTTAGATTTTGCTCCTATGCTAATTTAGAATTTCCCTCCAAGCAAATGTGTTACCCTCACTTGGTAAGCGATGAAATTTTATTCCAAATAAACTACGGTGGCCAATTAACAGCAGTGCCTGAACCACGTGAAATAAACCACCCACATCATTGTCATGGGGAGACTCTCTATCCAGAGGCTCTAATCCCTTGTTTCTCCCTGCTACCTTTTAATTAATTCACTATTAAAAATTTCCAATTGCATCTTCTTTATTAGAAAGGGGGCTGATTGCACTGGATGAGGGATGTTCTCTGTGCAAACAAGGACTCATGCTTTACATACCCCACCACCATATGTGGCTTTTTCTTCTGATAAGGATGTGCCAGCCTGGGGCCAACTGCTGTCTGCAGTTGTGCTGTTAATTACCCTTCAGAGACTTGCTTTTGGGATCACAGCCCTAAAACACAACTGCAGGGCAACAGGAAAAGCTCCACTGCTAGTGCCCAAAATTTCAGAGGACACATCTTTTGGCTAGGTAAGGCCAGCTGTTCTGAATATGATTGCAAAAAGAGAAAAAATATAATTATTAGTCAAGAACCAAACAAATCCCCCTAATTGTCTGTCCTATCACACAATTTAATCATCAGCTTTCTTTGAACATATTATTGTATTATGCATGATAAAGTGGGCAAAAACATGATGCTATTTGGAATGTCCTCATAAAGGGCCCTGTTCCACAAGGTAACTACGTTTTCCACACTTAAAAAACCACACTGGTATTAGGCTGTGCAAAACCCTCTTCTTGGTCACTCTAGCAGAGACAAAAACTTCTTCTATTTCTGAAAAATTTGCATGTGAGTTTATAATCAACTGCATTTTCAACAAGCAAGGCTCCATCCCTGTACAGTGGTCAATCTTACATGCTTGTAGAGAAAAATTAAACATTTCCTGAAAATCACACATTTAAACAGTTCAAAACAAGCGTGGAAAACACAGTTTAGAGACAGCTCCTTCCTTCTAGAAATCTTCGGTCAAACCAGGAAAACATTCATGCAAACAAATAAACCTCTTTCCTTGCCAGACCACAAGATAAAGTGCAGGTTGAGTATAAACCATTTTCAAGATCCCTTGCCCCACTCGACCTCTTGGAGTGCTGAATATGCGCCCTGTTCCTGTGAAAAATGAACCACCTGGAGTGGGAGGTGGCTCAAAAGCACCCAAAGCCTGAGATGTCAAGGCTGCTACATCCGAGAACATTTCACAGCTTCCAGTAAAAAAGGTGTTCGCCGCTGCCCTTAACAGCACGGAGAGGTTGGAGCGCGATGTTTGCTCGCAGAGACAAACACCTGCTGTGAAGCTGAGATGCAGCTTTCTCACTGAGTGAGCTGCTCAGACTTTGTGCCTCCAGCCTCCTTCAGTCAGCCCAGGGACTTGTTGCACCACCAATCCTGCCTGGGTGTCTTTAAATGCCTGAATGGCTGACAAAGCTCAAGCACAAGACGGAAAGGAAAAACAGCTCTTACACTTTTGATTTTCTACAAATAGCAAAGGGGGTCGTGATTTCCAAGGCGCAAAAGACACAGAGTTATGGCAAACTCTTGCCTAACATCCACATGTAAAATCTATGATAAGTTGAACAAAGCATCCAATTTGAAAATACCTCTAACGGTGTCATCTCCATATTATTTACTTGCCACCATAGATACTCAACAAATACAGAATAACTTAACTGCAATTCTATACAAAATTACGATCTGAAAACCCAGCCAAAACCATCTGAACTGAGACCAAACCTGTCCCACAAAGTTCAGACAGGAGGTGAGGGACCACACTATTTCCATACGCTTTGCCACTTTTACAGATGAAGTTTTGAGATTTTGAAACATGGGTCAGCTTCACCTGGAGAATTTATGAAAATAATTAATGGTATGAATTTATTCAATTAGTAACACCAAAAGCAAGATCAAGGACTACAAAAATCAGTGTACTCAGCAAAACACACACAGTCTTTCCAAGTATGCAAGAACAACAAAGTACAAGAAAAATTTTAATGGGAAAACAAGATTAAAGTCTATAAAAGTACTATGAAAGTCTTTAATACTGACTTTTCAGCTATCAGACTGCACTGGATGAAAAGACAAATGACAAGGTAAATTGGGACACACTGTTCAAGACCCTAAAACCAGCAAAATCCCTGGTTTCACCAGTGAATCACTACTCCATTAGAAGTGACAGCCAGGGTAAGAACCAGGCCCTTTGTGACCAACTCACATGCATAAGCAATGAAAAGGATCTGATGCATTAAAAGGCAAAAGCTTTGGGCATTTCAAATTCAAGATGCATTCTCCAGGCTGAAGGTCTCAGCTGCTAGAAGTTTATTTCAAACTCTGGGAAGAAACTCCTGAACCCATAATGACTCATCTCCCTCTCTCTGAAGTTTTCCTATCATACATTTACAAGTGAAAAATAAATCACTGGCTTTCGTAACTTCTACCACAGTCACAAAGAGCCCGAGCAGGGCTGGATGTGCTTCCAGGGTTTCTCCTCATGTTTATATTCACCTGAAGATAATAACACGTCAAGCTAGATGAGATGCCATTGATCTCCTCCCTGCCATTTTTCTCTCAGAAACTGACTATCCAATGAGCAACAAGATAATTTCAGCACATCTCAGGCCCAAGTTTAAGACCACATCCATGCTAAAGTCACATTCTTCAGATCACTGCATGAATAACATCAGCCAGTCCACCTCCTCTTCTCTTTGTGCATCTCATTTTGGAATCAGGATCCAAAAAGGAGAGGAAGAGAATTCAGCAACTCTTGTCAAAACATTTTGTGAAGTGTTTTTATTTGTCTATAATTTCAGATGGGGGTAAAAAACCGTTTAAACCTAAATGAGACAATATGTTGTTGATTTTAGGGAGAGAGACTTTATTCACTACAAAAATATTATGCAAATATGTTTCAATCAGATGTGGTGAAGTTAGTGGTAATAACATGGAGAAAACTCATGTCAGTGGAAGTGCAATGCACATAAATTTTCCCTAAAAATACCGAGCAAACAAGCTGTAGAAGCTATAGACAAGCTACATAATCTATTAAGAGCTTTCAGTACCATGACTTCATAAGTTTCCACCTAATGCCTGCTTTTGAATTCAACTCTCATTTAAAACCAAATTAATTCTGCCTTGGAACTTTGAAATTATAACTATCATTGAACTGAAAGATGGTCTGATGATAACTGGTCAAGCCATTTCAGAGGTGGCAAAAAAAATATGTAGAAACACACCAATTTACACTGCAAGCATTACAAACCCCACATATAATTATGCCTTTTTAGGCTTAAAAGGCTTTTGAATGGATAATTTTAAAGCTATCTACTAGAGGGTTGGGTTGTTGGGTTTTTTGGCATATAGTTTAGGATTCTTACAAGAAATAGAAACTGTATCAGTTTGTAAGTGCCAATGCATAGGTTACCATAGCAGGGATTACGACCTCTATCAGGAGCAAAGAGCCTTTTCCAATCATACACTTGAACACTTTGTTGAAGAGTTTCTGTCTATAAAACTCCACACGGCTGGTGTGAGAGAAAACCTGAAGGGCCAGTGGAAACCATCTAAAGAGCTTTTGAGTACCAAGAGGACTCACGGGCCAAGATTTGCAACACAATCATAAACTTGGTACCAATGAATTCTGCAGGGCCAGTCAGAGGCACCCAAGAGGTGTCACAGCAGCTCACCTTAGCAGAGCTCGTAACATTTACAGAACCACCTGTCCTGAGACCTCTTTGTAGATCTGCTGTGAGAGACATACCCTGGTACAATAAGAATCAGGGGAACCAAGAAAACAAAGGAGGAGAAAAACCTAACCAGCGCTTCCCAGACTCACGAGGGCAATTTCACACAGGACAGTTAACAGCTCTCAAATGCCGGAGCTGAGCAACCTGCCAGGAAACAATTTTAATCTTGGCCTGGAGATGCATGAGACCTGCTGGAGAATATCATCAGGGAATACTTCAGGCTGTGTTGGCTCAGCCATGTCCCTCTACAGGACCTGGAATTCCCTGCTGACCACAACCTGTGTAGCCTGTTTTCCATTGGAGTCTGATGTTGTAGACATGACCCACTAACTCCAGGCCCATTTTGTAACCCACCGCACCACTGAAAACCACCAGGGCGATGGAGAGCAAGCCAGAGCAGGGGCTCCACACCCTGCTGCCTGTTGCTGCTGCAAGCACTGAGGAAAACCTGTCCCCTTTCTCCCAGGCAGGGTGCTTAGGACGTGCCCTGCACAGAGCTGTGTGGCTGGGCATGGGAGAGCCACCAGCCTCCACACCTCCCAGCGCTCCCTTTGCCCTTCTCTTCCAGGATTGAACACTGACATTCCCCGCAGTGAATTTGTGTAATGGCATGGAAAGTTCTGTCATGGCATTTGTTGGGGCTGTCGGGATGAAATGTATTCAGTGGCGTGCGCAGCAAATGTAAATTAGTTTACAAGTGTTTTGTTCCTCGCTCCACGTGTTCCAGGTTTGAGGACGAGCTCAGATTCCAATGGGAAAATTGCTTTTTCCAGCCCCAAGCACCAAAATCTGTGAGCAAAAATCAGAGCCCTGACAACTGCTATCTAAAATTTAAACTCTAGTTTAAAACTCTTAAGTCCTGCCCTAACTTTACATACAAAATACTGTTCTAAAGCAAAAGGAGGAATCCAAACCACTGCTGGGGCAAGGGCAGGGGCAGCGCTTACAGGTACAAACAGGCTGAAAACAGTGACAGTGAGAACAACCTTAACAGTATGGGGTCTTTGAGATCAACAGAGGGAGAAAGAAAACACAAAGCTCAGTTTAGTTCTTAGAGTGAGAGAAAATTACCAAATATACAGATAAATCACTGCAGATCAGATTATGCCATTTTCACACTTTTCAATTGCAGAACTGAACTAATATTTTTCTGACTTTCAAAGCCATTGTGCATTAGAGAGCCAGGATTCTGCAGAAGCACAATAATGAACTGAGTATCTCGGGAGAGACTTTAATTCTTTGAACAAAAATACAAACAGAAGAACTATTTTAATATTTTACCTCACCTTAACCAGATTCGTTAATTTATTTTAATCCAAAAATTACCACTTCCTATTAGCATCAGAATGAAATATGTTTGAAAAACACATAATAGTTTAATCAAATACAATGACATAATACTAATGAATTAAAACTTTCCAAATTGGCCTAAAAGACTTTAACCCTTCTATAATTAACAGACATGGATTTAGAACTAGGTTTTAGTTAGACCATTAAAGTGAAGATCAGTTTATTACAAGCTCGCAGAAATAAGCTACAACCAACAGTGCCAGCCCTGTGCAGTGAATTTCCCCTAGCATTTGATGACAGAACGGGCCATTACTGTACAGTGTTAAAGTATCCTTCCTGAACAGCAGATCTACAGGATAAACATGAAGTAGAGCTTATTTCTCCTTTAAATCTCAAACATGCAAGGCAGCCTATATAAGATTTAAGTATGTAAGGAATGAAAACAAAATGTATCAAAAACATCAGCAAGGAAACACTGAACAAACATTTAACCTGCCTCTTCTGCACTGCTAAACTCCATCTCAAACAGCTGCTATACCTTCCCCAAACAATGTACATATGAAAAGAAAGAGCAGTTTCTACGCAGCTTGTAAGAAACCCCTGTAAAGCAAGAGTAAATACCATTCTGGTGCAGCACAGAGGGGCAGAGCATCCTGCAGAGCAGCACATTGCCAGCGCCACGGCCGAGGGCAGCGCGATTTTCAGCTCGCTGCACTCTCCAAACTGTTGCACACAGAAACTGGAGGGACTGTGTCAGGGTCTGTGCTGCTGAGGCTCATATAAAGCATCAGCAAAGATGTTTATCACCACGAAAAGTGATACTATTGTGCTAAAACGACCAGGAGAGAGTAAATAAAATTCTTGGGACTGAACAACAGAAAGTCTGATCAAGTACCATAAAACATCTGAGTAATAAAAGGTTTTCTTACAAAAAAATTAATTCACAAAAAAACTCTCCCCAGTAAATGCTTCCACAGTTTTGAAATTACCGGTGGAAATAAGCTTATGAACAAGAATATAATCACTAGAAAACAACCAAAGTTTTCACAGATGCTTTCTAACAGGGAATAACATCCAGTCCTGTGCTGACAAGTAAACAACAATATACACATTTCAGAGAACTCACTGCAGTATTTTTTTCAGAGCACAGAGCTATTGCTCACATGGAAATTAGCTAGTAAACTGCTGGGTTCTGGCATCAGTAGTATCTCTAACTAAAAAAAATATTGCTATTAATTGATGCTTCCACAAAGCTTGGCACTCATCAATACTAAATACACAAATCCACTTTCCTGGTAATCTGGTTTTTTTTAAATTCTGCAGTAGAACAGCCTAGAGAAGAACTGTTTTCACTTTGTGTTTTTTAACTGATGTGAATAACCCAAGCTATTGAAGACCCTCTGAACCTAGTTCAGAGACTACAGGGATGTCCTTTCACAGCCATTTCCTCACTTGAGGAATTTTTAAATCCCACAGGGAGCACCCTGAAGGTCACTGGGACTCTCTCTGGGAGTAAGAGTGATACGGGTGCCTCCTTACAGGTCTCTACCACCAGCACTACAGCTGGCGCCTCTGGAAGTTTAATTGACCTGTGGATTGTCAGTAGAAGAGGTGTGTTATTTGAAAAATACACCTTAAAAGCACAGATTTTAAACTCTCTTTTTTCTAAATACGCAAGATTGGCTGAAAGACTTCAACTATTACAAATATCTGTGTTGCTTAAGGCCCTGATCACAGAACAAAATGTTATAAAATGTTTCTGCGATTTTAATCAGTCTTCTACAGAGTGTTCGGAACAGAATGCAGCCACTGGCAAAACAGAGAGAACAAATAAGTGCAATATTCTATTTGACTGCCACCTCAGCCTATCCCGTAATCCAACCATCAGAAAACAAGATACACCAAACAATCTGAAACCTACCTCTTCCTACATCCAGCTTTGCCTCAAACAATCAAAGACTTAAAACACTAACACAAGAAACTCGATATGCAGATTTCACTCATTTCAGAATCCACAAATGCTTACTTGTTCTGGAAAGCATTCTCCCTCTTCCACTGCCATTTTCTGTGGCCAGATATGAAACCTGATGACTCAATTAGTTAACACTTTGGACACTGCACCATTGCTAAAAATAGCTGCCTCAGGAAGTGCTTTTCTTTTTTTTCCTTCTTTTTTTTCTTTTTTTTTTTTTTAAAGGAACTAAGCACGGTCACTTGTTACACTTCCCGTAGCTATTTAAATGGCAAAGGACAAGTGATTAGAAGACTATTAAGTTAGTAACAGAGCATGTCCCAGGATTCCTGGCTCACTTACCATATTTGCTGCCTCCAATCATTCCCCGTGTATGTAATCATGATCTGTGGAATACCCAAAATAGCTGCAGCATCAGCTGATCAGAAAACCACTGCTGCTTGGAATCACTCATGAAACAAGCTTTTGTCATTCTGCTTATCAGCTCTTTCTAATGCAGACTACTTTGAACTATTTCTAAAGGCAACAATAACATCATTTTACACTCCGTGTGTTTTGAATACCACATATGCCTGCCTCCCACTCCATGGTAATTTTATATTTATTCAGATTTTCTGATGACTAATTATGATAGGTTTGTGTCGCTGGTTCTAGAGGCTATTTTCCTGAACTAAAAGGCTGTTCTCTATGTACTTCAAGTTCCTAAACTTGAGAGATTAAAAGCAGTACCAGAGCAAAATAATTTTGCTTCAGAGGGAAGCCCGGAGAGAGGTTCCTGTTTTTAGTAAAGCAGACTTCTTCCTTTTCAATGGAAGTTATCATCAGCAACAGGAATTTTCTTCATGCTTCCCTACAATTACTTACATTAGGATGGCTTTAAAGACTGCTCACCTCCTGAGAAAGGGAATATTGAAATCTCTTCAATTCACCATGAGCATGCACTGCTCTTGCCTGTGACACATCTCACCTCACACCTGCGAGCTGGGCACAGATATTCACTGGCACAGAAGAACAGCAGAGGATAAGAGGAGGGAAAAAAAAATAATCACGGCCTAATATTTTTGTCAGACAAGATAGGCCTAACGTCTCATTTGTTGATGAAAGGAAATAATCCATACGTAAAATACTATGAGGATAATTTAAATTTTCCAGAAATGTATCTCCATGTTTGCATTGACCAGAGCCCAGCCAGCAGATAGGAGCTCTGTGCTCTTGAGTTTGAACACAGAACTTGTTGACAAATATCTCCACAGACATCTGTGTATTCAGAAGGTGCAGAATTTGAGGCTCTGGCGCGCAGGGCGTGCACTCAGGTGGATCTGGCCTGAAAACACTTCATTAATGTCACTGATGATGCGTCTATTAACAGCTACCCTGTGCTCCTGCACACTGTGCTGATGGCATTATAGGAGCCATGACTAAGGCCAACTTCTGCCACTAAATACAGAGAAGCCAACAGCTGCCCGCAGGGTGGAGGAGCCTCCTAGCTCGGCTGGAGTGCAAAAGGAGGACCAAGCCAGTTTAAATGAATTCACCTCACTGACCTATCTGCACAGAGCAGATTTCAATCACTGCCCCACCGCTACCTCAGCAATGCTGCCATTGCAAGCCACCCCCACAAAACAAAGCGCCCTGAATATTCAGTTTCTAAGACTGAATTTAGATTTAGCATTATGATTACTTTTGATGGTTAAGAACTATAACTTCAAAACAGGAAATGCAAACATCCCATTTCTAGCAAGCCAAGATCACAGGGCTATTTGCCAGTATCTGAACTTTCGTTTCTAACTGAAGAGAAATTGGCTCTGAACAAAACCCAGGTACCTAATGACCTTTCTTCTGCCTTTGAAAAGGTGCTTGAGAACAAAGAGAAAGGAAATATGATGATTTCTGTAATGGGATTCAAGGGAATCACATGAAATTTAAAACTTGCCAAATATCTCTCTTTTGTAGGCGAAAGGATTAAGCTGGGCAGTTTTCCAGAGTCCCTGCAGCAGACCAAGCCCACTGTGGGGTGGTGTCGCACACCCCTGGGCTGCAGCCTCCCAGCAGGGGCTCACGACACAGCCCTGGCAATCCCAAAGCTGAGCTGACAGGGGAGAAACAACATTTTTAGGGAGCAGGATGCCACCGAGTTCCTGCTGTTTTGCCATGGGCCGTGCCCCTTGTTCCTTAGGCAGCCCTGGGCCCTTGGGCAGTGACAGGTCTGGGTGCCAGGTCTGGGTGCCAGGTCCGGGTGCCAGCCTGCTCCCTCTGGGATCTCTCCTGACACCACTGTCTCTCTCTCCCCACCCACTGCCTGCTCATTTATTCTCTACAGCTCCTTCGCTCTGCCGCTCGCTGCCTCTTGGCTTTCCAAGTGCACATCAGTGTGATGACACCAGAGCATGACTGACCCAGGCCATTGCCTATTAACCTCCACAAAACTGCCCTGGTTTAGGCTCTGACATTCCCACAAGAGAAGTTGTCCAATTCTCTCTCCATTAATTTTAAAAGAGCAACGATCAGAATTACAAAAGAAAAGCACAAAGAAAAATTAAAATCTGCCAGCACCGAAAAAATCATCTCAGCACATTCACATCCATCAATTCAGCTCTGATTACTGATTGCCATAAATCATAGTGACACTGTATTTTTTTTTTAACCTTGTGAATCAGTTTTACAGAATTCAGGATTATTTCTCACATGCATGCTATTAACGAAGGATAATAACAGAAAGGCTCAGTACTAATGGCAAAATCAATTTCTTATAGATTTTGGGTAAAATTTCCAGGATCCTTTTATCACTTTGCATCCTGAATTACATGATCTGCAAATTCCTACAGTAATTCTTCGCTTCGGAAAAAGAAAGGGCCTTGGATACAATCATGTAATGAGTAGATACACAAAGGGAAAAAAAAAATCTCAACAATCAATCTCCTCCCCCCTTTGAAAAAGAAAAAAAGCAACAAAACCCCTTTACAATCTCATTAAAATGGCAGATTTGGTACAGATGGAGAATTCTTTTAAACAGAATAGTGGAAATGTCCTTTTACATTATCACTACGCCGCTCCCCAACCAGATGGAGTGCTTATGATTACTGGCTTGGAAGTGACTTGCAAACAAAGCAACACATGGCAGAATTCAGCAGAAAGAAAAACATGGTTTGACATGAGATGCAAAACAATATAAATATCTCTCCAAGAAAGGGAAATGCAAGCTGAAATACTTTAAACCATAATCTGGAGTTACTGGTCCAGATTTTCCAAGGAGAATTTTTTTTTTTCTGAAACTGTAGTGGATGACATTTCAGACAGTCCAGAAAGATGAAGAGTCAGCTGAAGCCCACCAGTGCAGGGGTTTTATCTCTCTGTGGTATTTCAGAAACTCTTTTCAGAGAGCAAATGGTTAACAAATAACATCAGTACAGATGTGTGTTTATGCAACTTACGCCTATGAAGGGCCCTTAGTTTTAAAAACTTCTTATATCAGAGAACCCAATGGTAGTATCTGAGATACTGAATATAATTATCTAAAATTCTTTTCTTGTCATTAAAATAATGGCTAATGTGTGGCCCAATGAGACTTTAGAACAAGAGTTCAAGGGCACGCCTCTGTGCATAGCTAACAGGCTTTTACAAAGCTACTATCAAGATACAATTTGCTTACATTAACATTACATTTTCTCATTTATACTTTAACTGTTGAAACTGTGGGCACAGAGAATGCACAGCCATAGGAACAAAATCCAGAGTTACAAAATGCCAAAAGGATCTGCGTGAACTGTGTGACTTTTTTAAAAAATGTCTGTTCAAGCACAATTCATCATGTAAATATTATATTTACTATACTGCCATTCAAATCAAGCCAGCTCAGATCATCTGCTAAAACATCTCAGAACTCGAATTCTGTAGCCAGAAGCATACGTTCTCTTTCAATAATGCAAAAAAAAATTTAAACATAAAATGAGGATAGGAAAGTAATACTCCAAACATTAAATAAGTTGAAGTCACCAGCACAATACTTTTTTCCCCAAAGAATTTGCCATACGTTCCTGTGTCGCCTATTGCTCTTGAATGGAAAATATCTACCTAATTTGTAAATCATTTAGTTATATTTTTTTTCCTTAATTTTGACAAGGATATCAGCTATCTTACAGAACTAAACCCAGGAAAATCTGTAACTTCTGCTACAGGACAGTTAAAATTTCTCTTTAAAAGCTTTCCAAACGAGTGAACAGGAAGCCTGTGGTCTCATCCTATTCTTCTTCAGCAGCACGTTAGATCCAACCTCAAAGACTGAAATGCAATCACTTTTAAAGGATAGCCTGCAGTAATTTTTCAGAAGCTCCAAACCCCTTGGAAACAGCACACCTCAAAGCCAGCCCTGCTGTGACCTGTGAAATTCAGCCCTTTACAGATATTCAAAAAGCCCATGGAAGACACACTGAGGCACTGTGGTGTTTACTCTGTCAGGATCCGTAGCAGCTCCCGTTCCCTCCCTCCCAGCACTCCCCAGTTTACTCCTGGCTTTTCAGCAGCAATGCAAGGGCGCTTGGGATGACAGACTAAAATAAACGATACGTGTAAGGTATGAGTGGCATGCCCAGAACATCTGATCCACAAATCCCCTACAAGTTCCCTTTTTTAACCCTGTATTGTTCCCTTAAGATATCAGAGTAGATTACGCATTTCCAGTGTGCCCTGCTCATCAACTCCAGCTCACTGGAAGAGCACTTTTTGTTTCATTTTTATCCATTAGCTGTGGTTTTCATGCCCAGGTTCTAAATCTCCTTTAACTTCCAGTGACCCTGGGACTAAAACATAACCCTGTCCCCTGCGAACAGGAAAAACTGTGACCAACTGGAATAGAAACTGTTAGGTAAACCCAAAAAAGGGACCATAAGTACATCATGACTTTCACCACTGAGACTTCAGCAATTTCTCTTCCTCCATCAATACATTGCCTCAACAAGGAAAAGATGCAACTCCCACCTGTATTGTAGAGAAACGTGATTTTGCAAAACCACTGCCACAGTATCTCAGAAATCCCACAATCAGCTGCTGTGTGAAAAGCGGGGTTAAGATAATATCAAGACAGTATTATCAAGGCAACTTCTTGCAGTCAAGACCACTCTACACTCTTCAGCTCACAAAGAACTAAAGAGAGCAGCAGAGCTTCATTATATCATCCTGTGAGCACCAAGAGGAGAAGCTTCAGTGAGGCCAACTAAAAGGCCTTGGCTTTATTAAGACTTCTTTCCCCACCACTGATCACCTAGAGGACATCCATGTCATTGATTTTCTCTGGACAGCACCTTTGGAAAAGACCGAGGTAATAAAGCTGCAGACTGGAAGAAGTGTTTACATAAGCATCATGATGTCACATGATTGACTCCTGAGCAAATTGACTTGACGCTATCATGCTTGAAAAATAACCAGTAAAAGCCAATTAGGAAGGCAAAAAACAAAAGGCAGAGGCTCCAGGCAGCCCTGTGTTTAGCCAAACTACAAACCTCACATGAACTCTCACGGAGATGAGGGGAAGAGCAAGGACAAAGATCTATATATGGAAAGCACAAGGAGACGTGGTATCAGATCTTCCTATATCATCTTGAAGCATTGCTGATGTTTGCAATTTCTCTGCTGATTAGTCAGATGGCTTGTTGCATGCCATGCATCTTGTTCCAAGTCCTCCTGAAAACCGGGATTTTGTACAAACTGAGAGCAGCAGCTGCCTTGCTCCTTCTCTGGCATACCTCACTGATGCATAGGACTCCAGAACGCAGAGACTCCTCGCATATGAACAGTAGACCTCAGCATTTTCACTATGTCCAGAACTTCTATTGGTTAACAGAAAATAATACTGGTGCCCTAGTGAAATTGGTGGCTGTTGATTGGTCTTCATGGGCATGTAAACACAATAGATAGGGATGTAAAAATCACACGCAAACCTTATTATTGCACCACAGCACAGAAAAACCATGAACAGTTCAGAAATAACTTTCTCTTTTTTTTTTTTTTTTATTTTTAAGAGTATACCAAAAAACTAGTTGAAAGTGTTGGAGGAATGTTATATAAAATATACCGTCCATTTGTATATAGAATTCATGTGACAAGAAGTTGGCTCAGGCTTGCTGTTAGTCTGGATCGTATTTCTAGCAATTTTCAATATTCCATGACTGCCAGAAGCAAAGAATTAATCATTAAGATTCATGGTGACAACAGCAAAGTATTTCATCCTGAAGTTGAGTGAAGCACCAGAAATGTGACTGCTGGCAAATTAGCCCTTCCAAACACTCCCTCTCTCTGTTGTCTATCTTTGAGGCTTATTCAGAACATAACTGCGATATGAAGCCACCAAACTGCCAGATGGCTTCAAAATGTTCAGACATGACTTCTGCACAGAAAAAGAAATTTTTATCACGTAGTATGTTCCAAAAGCAGCACTTTTTTTGGATACTGACAATTGACTGTCTGCAAGACCTTGGCCAAAAAACCCCAACCCACCATTAAGATACTTGACTGTGCACCTCGATTCTGTTCATTCCTCAAGGACCCTCTAAAGGAACAATTCAAATGAAAACAGAAGGAGGCTTCACTGAAAGAGAAATACAGTGAAAATATACAAATGTATCTCCTCAGCACAGGCTCTTGAAGGTGTCCAACACCCTGGGAAATGAGCACAATTGAGCAGTGCTCTCATTTAGCAGCTAAGTTTCATTTCTAGGTGGTGCAGGGCAGCAGTCAATAAAAGACAAATGGAAACACTAAACCAACTATAACTAATCCTATGAATCAATTCCCAAATGAAATGGAGACAATTCAATGGAGCAATATTACGACCAAGGCTTTCGAACAACATTTAGCCTGTTACTCCAATGAACAGACTATGGACAAATTATTGCACTGTAAATATGTGTGCAGACACAAGGTAAAGCTTTCATGAGAAAACTAACATGAGAATACCTCACCTAAGACTTCTAATACGTGCAGAGTTAGATTAAAACAACAGAATAAAAATAAGAAATTGGTAGGAAGAGAACAAAGACAATTATGGATGAAAGTAGACAAAGGGAGTCCCTGAAACCCCAGCCACCCCTATTTCCAATGCTTCTGTGACATGTTGGGGCATCAGCGCTTCTCTGCAGGCAAGTCACACTCAGGGTCAGTCACAGTGGCAGATGCCATGGAACAGAAGTCCCTGGGCAGGTAAAATCAGCCTGAGCCCTGCCCACAGACACACAGAGACAGAACAAGCTGCTCCCACAGGGCCTCAGCGCTGTTCTCCAGCACTCCGTCAGGACTGAGGGACCTCTCCTCCTTTACGAGTCAGCATTTCAAAGTACTCTGAAATTTCTTCAAGTTACACTTTGCAAGGACTTTCAAGGAAAACTGCATTACACAGATGCAAACCCAAGATGTTACAACGCAATGAACCAAAGAAAAGTAAGTGGATGTAACTGTGGCTGATTTCAGCAGCACTCAGATGTCATCCCCAGGTTCAGTATTAACACAGCCCAGTCACTAGGACACAGACTAGTCACCAATAGCCAAACACTGCTGTAGAGTAACCATTCACAATTACTTGGTGCTATTCCCAGTTAAAAAAATTAACCTGTATCTGTTGTACAAAATGACTAAAATCTAGTTTTATCCTCCAGTAAGCTCTCTGGTCAATAGGCTCCTCCCTATCAGCTTCCTTTCCTAAGGCACTATTACTTTCAAAGAAAGTGTGAATCAAGGGGAAAGCACCAGGAGCTACACAGTCCGAAGTGCACTGTTGCCCTTAAACACAGTCACAGTAAAATCTTAAATTATTTCTCACCTTCACTCTGAGTTCTCCAGGCCATAAAAATTGACGTATGGACAATCTATAAAGCAATGCATATAAACTCACTGAATTTTCAGCTCCCTACAGGTTCAGTGCTCCCATCAGGAACAAAACTATCTCTCAGAAACTCCACACTGAAACATCTGAGGAGCAAATACAAGCAACTTCCACAACCTTTTCCCTCCAAATATTAGGTAGGGCAGTAACACTGGACTCATACTGCCTCAACTTTGTTATTCGACGGGGCCAAAACCGTGACCAGAGCTTCCCAAGAACACTGGAAGCATTCAGATGTAATAACCTCAGGATGTCTTAGACCAGGAAGGAGTAAACATTCTTCTGCATTGGGGTCATGCAGGAATTTCCCTAAAACAGAGGAAAATTAGTAAAATGAATTTAAAAAATGACCTCATCAAGATCATTTCTGACACGCTGCTGGGGAATGAGGACAGCTGTGCAAACTGCATTCCAAACAGGACTTCTGTTTGTCAGCACAGATGTATAAAAACGTCTCTCAGTTCTCACTGGAGTGCTGGCAGCTTGGCTAAATATTAATGCTGTCCCCGGAGCGCTGCTACTGATTCTGTGTGCACCACACACATGAGAGGCTGGCCACAGCTAAGACAGATGCTTTCTGAAGTTGCATTAGAGCTACAAGGGAAGAGAAAAGGGCAGCTTCAGAGACTGCATCAATCCTCACATGGCTCCCCGGGAATTACAGATGGGAGGGCAAGAGGAAACTGCAGAATGCCTAGCTCCTGAAGTTAGGCTGAGCTTTCCAGATGTACAGGATTCGATACTGGATTACACAGGCGGCATAGCACAATACTTTCCAGCTACACAGCACGTATTTCAAGCTACAAAAAACCCCCTTTTAATTTAATTTGGAGTAAAGCTGTTCTCCTAGCTCAGAAATTTAGGGTTCCTTTTTCTATCTGTGTGGAGAAGCACATGGGGCCACAACTATTAACGATGTTCATGAAGGAGCTCTGTAGCTCTCTTTGCACTGCTCCGACTCCTCTGCATCACACTCCAAATCTGGTAGTCATGCTGTACTTACCAAAATGTACTTCAACTACATGAGGTAAGCATAATGCTGGGTTTTTCTCAGTGCTACATCAGTGAAATAGGTCCACGAAGCTTCTGATGTCTGATTTTACATCAAACATTGTGAGCAGATGCAGAAATACACCTTGGAATGACTGCATGAATAATGCAGTCAATTACAACAGCGCACACGGCCATAATCTGTTTTTATCTAATCTGCCTAGTTAGCACTGCATTTTTTTTCCTTGGGAGCACCTTCAAGTCTGTAGCTATTATTGCAGCTAGCTCTCACGTTTCCTTTCTCTCTGTGAGCTGTTATTTTTTTTTATCTGATGTTAAATAGCTTTCACAGGGCTTCTAAAATTACTGTACAGCAGTAGTATTTCTTATATCTGTATTAGCTCCAGGATGCTTCATGGAAAAGCAGTCCCTTGGCAGGACAAACTAGCTAGTGTTCACACTGCATAATGGAGGAGGCAGCAGCTGCTATTTTTAGGGTGCTGAATACCATCCTCCATTATAAATCTATTTATTTTACAGATATTTTACCGTTACAGCTATGCCTCTTTTGGTTGATGAAAATCCTATTTACCTTCAATTAACAACCCAATAAGCCGGCATTTTCCCCCAGTTACCTATTTGCCTTAGTAAAATAAAAACTCTACGGAGAAGCAGCCAGAGGAGCTGGTCCCTCACTGATCAGCATCCCTGGCTCGCTGAGCTGCAGATTCAAGAGGAGCCATCACAGGGAGGAGGGCACCCTGCACCGACAAGAGCTTTCTATTTCCCCACAAAACCTTTTCATTGCTGAGCAAGACAAGAACAATTAAAACTTCAGAATAACACAGAGGCAGCACTTCCTAACTCTCTCCCCCCAGCAGGAGCTGGTATTTAACATAAATTTAGTATTCAGTATTTCATGTTGCAGCCCAGAGCTTTCTCTAAAATGATTAATGCATCCAAATACATGCTGGATTTGCTACCTGAAAATGTAATTATCTCCCATGAACTGCCAGGACAAACCATCAATCCTATACCTACACCTTCTGTGAATAATCCCAGACTCCAAAAGTTTTTTGACTTTTCCCAACTCTTCTCTCTGGGCCAGTAGCTAAAGAGCTCTAACCTGATGCCATGTCAGATGAGCCAAGACTTAACTGTGCTTTTTAGAAGACATCTAAGGCACATTATAAAAGCATTGGCTAACGTCATTTCTCCAATAACTCACCTATGTTTTCGTAGTGGTAGGAAATGTGACAGATCTTTTTAAAGCCTCATTTCCATGTTTAGACAAGCAATCCTCTGCATGCACACACATACGGAGTTTGTGGGGTTTAGATACTCATAAAAACACTCTCCAGTCCAACACATTTGAACATGCAGATGGCTGCTGAAAACCACAGAGAATAGTGTGATCCTGAATGTAAAACAAAACGAAGCCATGCACCTCATCAACCGGATTTTACCAGCTTTAGCAAAGAGGAAAATGCAAGTAACGTGCTCCCGAGACTCCAAGCAGTACAGCCACTAAGTAAAAGAGATCTTTTTTCCCATTAATAATGGAAGAGTGCTTAGATTTGCACATGTACCACTCCTGCTCAAAGGTAGGACAAGGCACTTCTGAATCTGAATACAAAATTTGACCCAGCTCCCACATAATTTATTAAGGAATCTCATTTTTAATTACCAGGCATCATAAATTATTTCACTGTATAAATTAAAGTGACAAACACCATGAAAAGAGTAAATGAATGCATCAGAAACTGTGCTTTATTAATGTTCTTTAGTACCTGGGCTTTAAATTCAATTGGATTTTTTTCATACTAACAAACATGATGTATTTGGAGCATGCAAGTAGTCTCTACAGTAACAATGGATCTCATTTCAGATTTAACAGCAGAAAAGAGGAGGGGAAATACTTCCATTTTGATTTGGATTGTAAGCACCATCTTGTGGAACTACAAAGCCTGCAGATTAGAAAAAATATAGGTTATAGATTCCTCTCATGAGCTGACTGGGAATGCCATCTGGACATGACACAAAGAACAAACAAGAACAAAACTATTTCTCTCACCTCTTCCAGGCCCACAATAAAAACAAAAAGAAGCTTTTCTCCCACCCAAAGCATTAAGGCAATCTTGTCCCCACCTCCATACAAAGCCCTACGGGCAGCAGAGCTGACATTCACTGGCAAAGAATTGCAGAGCAAGATTCCTGGGGCTGTAATGAGAAACTACAGTCCCTCCATAATGCAGAGTTCAGCTCCATTTCCCCCTTTTCCCTTCCCTGTCTCACAGCACTGTTGCAAACTGTCATTTCTGATTTACAGAGCAAATGTCTTTCTCCCTAGAAGAGGGTGCTCATCACAAAAGCTCAGATCCAGCACTCAGTGAAATATTACTCTGGTAAAATGAACCTGCACTGGGGGAGCATAATGCTGACCTTCACCTGGGGATAATTGGTGTTTGGGCTGTGGAGGATGCCAGTGCACAGCCTGGACGGGAGGGCTTTCTCTGTTCACAATAAACAGCAATATACGTATCGCAAATGAAGGAAAATTTTTTTTTATTTTATTTTATACAGAACTTCACAGAACAAGGTGCATACAAATTTCTGTGATGCACTCATTTCCTTGCCACTACTAATGATATTATTATTAATATTACTGTATCACCGTATCCATCAGCATTCAGCAGACAATTCTCTCGCTCCCACACAATTCCATGGAATTATTTGAAATGTAAATAGAAAAAGGCAGAAAAGCTCTTCTATAAGGGCTAGTTCATCTATGAATATTAAACTAAAATGAACCCTCCTGAGAGCCCTGACAGACTGCTCCAGGATGGAAAACCATGTTACTATTGACATGAACTGTATTTCCTGAAGTTAGTGGCAAAAGAATCCTCTTTTAAATAAGCACCGTCCACACATCTAATAACCAATCAGTTTGTATGACCCAAATAAAAATTCATTATTCTTGTCTTTATTATTAAGGTTGTTAGTAGACATACAAGCGGAATGTAAATAACTAGTCTTCTGTATTTTTGTTATTGACTACTACAGCATTTTGATCTAATCTTATCATATGCATATAAAACTGAAAGATTACTTCTTAAAAGCTTACAAAAGAAGCAAAAGAGGTGGGCAGCAGCCTTGCCTCTTGTGATAATAGTGCTGGTGGATGTGCTGCTCCTGGTGGTGTCCTCCTGCTTAATTTAGCCCATCATGTAAATCCGCACTGTGTGAAAGTGCTGTGGTATCAGGGAAATCATTAGACTCTGAAAAAATGATTAAAACAAAAAGCAGGGCAGAGTACTAGGATGAAGCATCAGCCAGGTTTGGGAGTTAAGTATGTATTTATTTGGAAAAAACCTCACTGGACATGGATATGGCACATGGCTCTCACTCTATCATAGAACCATTTGGGTTGGAAAGGACCTTTTAAGATCATCATGCCCAACCATTAACCAGCACTGCCAAGTCCTCCACTAAACCATGGCCCTCTGCTGCATCTACACATCTTTTAAACAGCTCCAAGGATGGAGACTCCACCACTTCCCTGGGCAGCCTGTGCCAATGCTCACACACCTGTACAACTGGGTAAATTTACATCAAAAAGCTCCCCCACGTCTTTATGCTGCTATAGTTCACTTATTTATTACCACTCAGATCTTGGATGAAGCACAATATCCCTTTGAAGTGTACGCTCTCCAAAGATCCCAGTGTGCCTTTTGCAAACTTAGAGGTAAATGGATGTCAAGACAAAATTTCAGCTCAGGGAATTCAGCTCTCCCTAGCCCAGTTCCCAGAGCAGTGGCAATTACCTACATTAGTGGCCTTTATCTGCTGACCTCAGCTCCTGGCTGCATTTGCTGCATTTTCAATGCCAACATTAGAGGTTTCTTACGCTATTTTTTTCCCTCTTACTTTTCATGCTCAGAAAAATATTGGATATACAAAAAAAAATGAATTATTCAATTCGCCAAGTCCTTCAGGATTCTTCAAATGACAATAAATGGTGGGGTTTTTTTCATTAAAATTACAGTGAAATAATGAATAATGATAGAATCACAAAGGAAAGATGAAAATAATGGCAACAGGTCAATGCCACTGAACACTCAGTCTCACGTATGTCTGCAAAATTAATGCAATAGCCCCAGTTTGACTCACATTTTCCACTGCTTTCTCAACTTGCCAGGCACTTGGCCTGCCTTGACTACATCCAGTATGACCAGAAATTATGTCTGCGCAATTTTGGTTATAACAATTAGCCAGTAAACTAGATACTAACCCTAAATGGCTTAGCTTTCTAGCAACAGCGAACACTGGACTTGATATTTTTTGAAAAACACCTTTAAAGCTCTGTAATATATAGAGACCAAGGGAGGATATGGAAAACCTGTGAGGACTAAACATAAAAATAGTGTTCCCACTTCTTTTGGGACAGTTTTATTAATGAGGTCTCAAGAACTGCAGAACAAAATACAACTTAGTAAGAGAAATTCGGTTTCTTCACACATACTCTGCAAAAAGTGCAAACTGGAAAATCCATCTTTTATCTATGTAGATGTTTTATCTATTTAGGTTAGATACAGTCAGCTGACCGCGGGTTAAAAAGCATCCCTGCCAAGCAGAATTGGGAGCCCTCCTGCACAGGAACAACAAACTCACAGACATAAATCACAGCATTCTGATGAGCTTCCTCTCAGGCCAGCAAGGCCATGGGATATCCACCGGGACACAGGATTTGACCTCATGGGTATGAGCTGGCACAGCTTGGGCACGGGGAAGCTAAATACCAACACACACAAAAGAACAAGGTCTGGGCCAGGCAGACAGAGCCAAGTTTGCCCTGGCTGACCTCAGGTGTCCAGTCAAGGCCACTCGGGAAGGTAAGGGACACACAACGGGCACGGAGAGAGGTTGCCTGAACTGCTCTAAAGCGATGCCCAGTCAGCTTCTGGAGGTGTCACTCTCTTCCCATGGATCATTGAGGGGCATGAGGGTCCTAATTCAGGTGCTATCAATCTGATCCCAGAGGCAGCTGAAAGCTGAGGCAACCTTCTCACTTTCAACATCAAAGATGTTCAAAACAGCCCCTTTCCCTCATTTCTTTTGTGTGCATGTGATGGACATCTGATCTGAGCAAGCACCTAGCTTTCTCTCCATTTTTGTTTTACCACCACCACCATAACAGCAGCAAATAACAAGTGCCGAACTAAAATATCTCATAGGGATTCACAGATTACATTTAACAGTCGCTTTTAACTGTTAAATGACTAATGGGTTAATTCCCGCTTTGGCACAATGCCTTTACTCAGAGTATGTGATCCTTTGCAAGCTGTTTTCAACAAAAACATATGGGAAATAGTAAACTCACTCAGGTTAAGTTTAAAATAGGATACTCTGTTGGAGTAATATTTTAGACAGTCCCCTTAGAAAACAAAAATCAATCATGACGGGTTTTAACGTTCCATTGTGGGCAGCAGCCGAGCACATATCATAATGATTCTCTTTCCTTTCCGCTTAATCCTGCTGCCTTCCCAGCCACTGAATCATTGCTCTCCTTTGTTACTAAAATGCATAACTGAGATGTTGATTAGTGCCCCAGATGCTTAATAACAGAGACAGTAATCAATATCACTTCTTTAATCTATCTGTGGAGGACATTTTGTCCCTTTGCTTTTGGACACAAGCTCTGCTACCATGATCCATGGCTTTAATATCGCCTCTAGACTGGGCTAGTGCAGAGCACTCTTCTTTAGTTACTCCTTATCTTCCCTCGAAACATAACATTACCATGCCATGGCTGTTGCCCGTTTGCTGAGTTTGAAAGCTTAAAAAAAGCTAAAACTCTAAGTAGTTTTGGATCATTCTGCCCAACAGACTTGTGCAGCCAAGCCACAGTGAGCGAGCAGAGCTGCAGCCCTCGACTGCCGAGCTCACCAACACTCAACTTCCCCAGCTGCTCTAGAGTTGTGGTTGGAGGTTATTCTACCTATTTTTTTCTTTTAAGAGCCACAGCAGAACAATACTTTCTTTCAGCAAATGCAGAGCTGCAACTGGACTTCCCTTTGGGCAACTACAATATGCAAGATTCAGATTTTGGCCTGAGTTTTGCAAATAACACCATGCAAACGCTGAGCTTTAAAGACAGGAGCCATCTCTCTGAAGATAAACGACAGACAGGTGCAGGCACAAGTCCTACTATTTACTTCCCAGATGTTTAACTTATAAATATATTCTTCTGTACGTGCTCTGTAAGAAACCCACGTCTCTTTAAAAATATCTTTTGTGTACCTTTTAAAAAAAATACTGCACAGTGATATCACAATGTGACTACAGCTAAATATATCACCTACATTGCAGCTTTTACTGCACTATAAGGCAGCCCATTTTAAGACAATATCAATAATTTAGAAACTCAGCTATGTGCAGCCGCCTAATTGGATTATCTTTGCTTGGCAATATTTTCAGTATGATATTAGCTTTTATAGGAATTCATCAATGGAGATCTTTCAGCAAATTCATGTAACACGCAATCAATAGACATAAAACCACATGCAATTACAAAACATTTTTTCACCAAGTACTTTTCCTCTTCTCACAGCTTTGGCAAGAGGAATACACTGTTCAAAATTAAGCTAACAGCATAAATCAGGTTTTGACACAAATTATCTCTGGAGATTGAGGCTCAGAGAGCCTTCTCTAGAGAACAGCACAGCAGCTGCCAGAGCCACCACTACAGAAAAGAGGTGTGGAGGTTTAGGGGGTTTTTATTTACTTGCTGGATTGGTTTTTTGCTTTGGTTGTGGGGTTTTAGTTTATTTTTTTTGTTTGGTTGGTTTGGGGTTTTTTTGTGATTTACAGCTATGACCACATCTCAAGTGCCTCTGAAAAACTTGATTCAACCAGTCAGAGCATTTTTGAGGCCAAGTTGTCTATATTGATTCTAAACAAAAATCAGACAAAAAAACCACTTAAAAACAAACAAAAACCCCCAAACAAACAAGCAAATCAACCAAAGAACAAAAAAAGTCCAAAACACACACAAAAATTCCTAGCTTAAAACCAAGGCTAGCTGGCACAAAAACCCTACCATTTCTTAGTACTCAGAAATGGACAGATGTGAGGCTGAGATGATTCACTGTGTGCACAAGCACCGCTGCCCTGTTCTGTCACTGCTCCTGACAGTTTCACCTGATGGGAACAGGCACCGTGCAGAAAGGACCACCACCATCGCTGTGTGAGTCCCCACTGCCCAGCCTGGTTCAGTCCTTCAGAGGGCACGTGACCCACTCCAAAGTCCCTGTACGTTCTGTGATTCCATAAGGAAAACTGTCAGGTCCAAAGGATTATCCCACCAGGGCCTTGCCCGGCTAAACAGATTCCCTCCAGAGCCAAGTACACACCCTGCTCACGCGGGCGGCAGGCCAAAAATGTTTGCCAAACCAGGGGCACGAAGAGCTGTGTTTTTCTGGGGGCTGACACTCACTTCAGCAGAGGCAGGGGGAACGCAGAAAGTCCCTCCACTGCCTGAATCCAGAAGGGATTATTTAGGCCAAAGACTTTAATTACAAGTGACAGCGCAGGCGTCCTGCTGATGGCAGCCATTTTACCGATGTCACGGCGTTATCCCTGGTGACACCGGCAGGGAGGAAGAGCTGCCAAGTGACCCACATTTGTAGGCAGGACCTACTGACCTGAGGGAGACTGCTCCAGCCCAGCATCCACTGAGGCTAGCGACTTGCAAAGAGCCATTCCGGAGCGAGGGATTGCAGCAAATGTGCTGACCCACCTGTGTCCCGCGGCTCCCCAGCACAGGTGGGAAGATCGATCGTGGCTGCTGCACTGAGCGCTGCCAAGGGAGCCGCTCGTGCTGCCAGCTCTGCATTTCCACAGCCCGTGTGTCGGGGGCTCGGGGGAGCTTTCACCAAGGCCTGTCTACCAACACGGGACTGGGCCATCTGCCTTTGCCCCTTGTGCAATCCATCCTCTCCAAGCTCACGGTCACCCCATGGCAATCCCTCACTCCAAACAATCTTGTGGACCCTCTTTCATTGCTTAAGACTTTATCTTCCCGCCTGTGACCCAGCTCGCTCCAGAGCAACTCCCAGGTATCAGGTATTTTCCACTTATTTTCATTTAAAGCAGTGACAAAAGGGAAAGATCACCTCAGCAGCAAATACTCCACAGGCCTCTAATGGTTCACAGACGAGGGAGTGAGAGCCATTAGCCACAGGCTCAGTGTGAATTCTGGGAAATGGCACGCAGGCGTCAGGAGGAGTTTCCGCTACGGACTATTTGCAGACCTGGCCTTGCGGCTTCAACCTGCGAGACTGCAGTGAAATGAAAGGAGGGAGTTCCTACGACAAGAAAAAGCCTGGCTTTGACAGACGCACAGCCAGCACACAAAGATGAGTCTTAACAGCAGACTCCTACCTTACAAAATGCCCTAAGGTGCACACACTACATACACTTTGCTACTTGAAACGTCCACTAAAGCATTCTGCAGTATCCTCTCTGAGTTCCTCCTGCAAGCTTAGGGGTTCACGTGGAAGCCAATATACAAGCAATGTTACCAGAAATGCCTGAAGACGCACTGGCAGGGAAAAAAAAAAAAAGGGGGGGGTCTTTTTTTGAGTCCACTTCCACCCGCTTTTTTTTTTTTAAAAACAATTATTCTGTTCTTGGTTCACTTTGAAAGGTTGCATCTCAGTGCTGTTTTCTTGCACAAAAGGTAACAGAGAAGCATGTACCCGAGAGCTATATGTTACTGCTGTGTCTGTTGTCTTGCATCAAACCCTAATGGTCCTTTAGAAAATTAAAGATATTTCTTGGAAAGAAACAGCAGTGGAAAATTATCACAAATTACATTCACAACCACACTGCAGATTAACAAGCCCCAAGACATTTTTGAAGACTGGAAATGAATTCATATTCAAAATGACAAACTCTGTTATGACTAGTAGAATATTTGTAGTTAAGCTGTTCACAGCGGCAATTACGGATTTTTTTTTAAATAGTATTGTTTTAAAAACAAAATTAAGCCAAAACCATCTTCAAAAATACTCAACTAGTGATGACACCAAAGCTCACAACTATCACAAAGATAAGAAGCAATCAGTATGAAGTGCAACGTTTTTATCTGTGTTTCTAAGCTTTCAGTCCCTTGCTGAGCATTTTCCTTTGGTCTCACCTCAATCTGGAAAATGCCAATGACAGACCAAGTATGACAACGTACCACAAAAATAGGTATGTTCTCATAAGCCTATTAGAAGGGCTCTTCCATGAACATTTGACTTGGCATATATTTTACCGTATGTCTTTAACTGTTGTACTTTAAATATAAAATACAACATACAGCCAGTGTGTAGAGGGAATAAGATCACATCCAGCTAAAGAAATGACCCCTGGTATTTGCTTTCCCATTAAAGATGAATATACTCCATGAACAGAAGTGGGTACTGCCAACCCTGTCTCTGACATTGCCTCCTGAGGAAGTCACAGGGATTCAATTCCAATGCCATGAAGATTCGCAACTGAAATACTAACACATGGAGCAAAATGCTTTGTATCATGAAGAACATGCTCTTCCCTAGACTAAGTCAATATTAAAATTGAATCTCTAAATTTCAGCAAGAGGAAATTCTAAGCCCAAAGATATTCATGCCTTATTGCATGTTTAATGGCCTGAAATCATCCCTCTTTTCACCTCAGGCATGAAGGCAAAAAAACCCACAAATCCAAATGCCATCCTTTTGGCCTGTCCTTATTACAACTGGAAATCTCCTTCTCAGAAGAAAGGCATTAAGGGGAAATAAAAAGGAACAATGGAAGACAGGAGGAATGAGAATAGGCAGAAGGAAGAGTGTATTAAATACTCCCTGCACTGGGACAAGTTTTGGATAAAAACAAACCAGAGAAATCTAGATAAAGTAACATCTTGTCATTGAGATAACAAAATCCTCAAGATGAGCATAAAGCAGGTGTTTCTCCCCATTTTATTACTGCTTAGTTTTGAAATCAGGAATAATTGCGCACTTATATTTGCAAAACAGCAAAACGCAGCAAGGCTTCTATTATATCCCAGATGAATTATTTTTTTTCCCCTCCCCAAAATGTCACGGGGGATGCTGTAATTTGTTGGTGCCTGCCAGGTGAGCTGGGGCCCTGCAGCAGCCCAGGAGAGCAGGTGTAGTAAGGGCACACAGGAATTGTGCCTGGCTCCGCCACAGCTCTCAGTTTATACATTCATGTATAACACAGAAAATCTTTGAGCATCCAACAGATCCAATTTCACTTTTCAACTACTCTAAAAATTCTCTCTAACTTTAAGTCACACTCAGCACAGTGAGAAAAGCCTGCCAAGAACCCTTTGTGAGGATTTCTTATTTTTCTTGAAAGAAATTAAGAGGCTGCTGTCCTAAATGGCTTCAGAAGCAAATCTCTGAGAAGCAGGGCCTGCAGCATACCCTATGAAGCTATTATTTTGGAAGACAACTAAACATTTGAGAGATGTCAAAGGTTGTTTCTAACGTGACAAATCTGAGAAAGGAATGCTGTGGAGCACCTCAGAAATTAAGGGAAAATTAGGAAGAGGTGGCAGCATCTTTTCTTTTTCCCTTCCAGTCCAGTATTTTCAGTAACTAGTAAATAAATCCCCAGATGCACTAATGGCTGCCATCCAGGAAATGCATCTGCTGTGTTTATGAGATCTGCAGTTCATAAATAATTGCCAAATATAGAATTATTCACTTCAGTGCCATCAGAGGTTGTTTTATAAGAAGAGAGAACATACTGGAATCACACTTATGAGGCAGATCAATCAGATTGATTTAGAATTCACATGTGAGGGTGCCAAAGCCTAGCTTTTGTAGAGAAAGACCATTTACAATTTTTGCATGAACCACCTGACTGGCAATTGAAGCTTTCAGAGCCTGCCACACTGCCACTGGCCCCCTTGCCACCAGCGGCCCTCGTGTAGTTGGATCTGGGTGGGTGTACTTTAGTCCCTCAGCCTCTGAAAGCCCTGACTCCATTTTGTCAGTGATTTCTTACATCCATGTGCTGTACAACAAAGCAGCCATTTCCAGGCTGTACGTGCCAAACACCACACAGTGCCTTTGTGGCTCCAGACAGAAAGCTAAGGCTCTGCTAGCCCATAACAACCACCTGAACTGAGAACCATCCACTGAGGAGAGTGCAAAAAGCCCCCCTGGATGATCCCCGAACTGATCCAGGAATGCACAGGTACAGCAAAGAGACAATTGCTTGTATGGGGCTCACATATTTAAATAAGAAAGAAATTTTCCTAGTTATGATCGGCTTTCATAAGCACTGAAAAGATAATGCTGAACAAAAAGTATACTGAAGGTACATCTGTACAAGAATGACAGCTAGGAGAAAAAGATGTAAATGTTTCATAACTGAGTGTTCTGTCCCTGGTTTCCACTTCTGAACTGAGTTCATGGCAATAGTTGCAATAAGCTGGGTGGGCAGTTTTCTGCAAATAAACCTGTCTGTCTTCACCTTTGATTCCAACAGGTTGGGCCTGAATAACTCTGCTGTGAAGGCCACCTCGACTCTTTGGCTGCCGCTGTGCTCCTGGCATGGCTCTCCGCCTTAACTCCACCATTATTTTTGGAACACGAGAGTCTGCCCAGATAAAAGGCCACAGAGATATAATCCACAATATAGACAAAAAGCTTGAGTAAAGGCTTTACGTGGAGACAATCAACTTCTGGGCCCACAGGCAATCCTAGGGCTGCAGCACAAGCACTGTGCAGATGCAGTCCCAATTCATTTTTTTACTAAAGGGTTGGCTGGGAAAAGAGCTGCAACAAATTCCCACACGCGTGTGGGGAGCTGACTCTTTGTAGAGGGCTGAGTATTTCCAAATGTCTTCAGCAGCCTGGACACCCACGACACGACACCCACAGGAGCTGTGTCTGCCCTGTGAGCCACGAGTCCGTGGTCCCTTGCTGGGTATGCGGAAAAGCAAAGCCCTCCAGCTCCCGGGCACTGGGATACAGAGGAACATTTAAACCGAGAGGCCAACAGGGGTCAGCCCTGCCTAGCACAGAGGCCGTGACACGCCACTGCCATCGCCACTGCCCCTCGTGTGACAAGGGCAAAAGCCACAATTCACAAGGCTTGAATAGTTACTGTTACAGAATATCTCCAGCCACGGAAAAGCACTGAAACATTTGGCAGCAAGGGCCTTCCAAAGGAAGCTTCTCAGCTCCCTGACATTAGTCCAAATTAATCTCAGTTCTGGAATTTTGTACGTGAAAGAAGCATGGAAGAGATCTGATGGATCTCTGTTCTCCTGCGTCCATGTGCATTCAGAAAAAGAATGAAACTCTTTGTTCACAGGTCTCATCTAGTGGCTCCAGCACCACCTGGACACGGGAGCTGTGGCACCTGCTGGCCACCCAGGGATGGTCCTTCCAACACAGGTTTGGTGCGAACAGTGCAAGCTGCACCTTCACCAAGCCTTACTTGTAAGGGTGCTTGTCCACAAGACAGCACTTTTTACTAGAAAGGGTCAGATCATGAAAAGAGGAAAACAAGAAAATCCTTTTTAGCTAATGGATGTGTCTAATACCACCCTCAGACATCTTTCACCATGGAAAGCATGAATGATGCAAGGACACCCCATGCCAAGGACTCTATGTGGGCCACAAAAGCATGAAGGAGAGGCTCAGCCACTAAACATAGAATGTGCAAGTAGTCAAGAAGTGTCTGTGCTTGGCTTCAATGTCCCTATTGCTTCGCTGATGTCAATGATGAAATGGGACACAAGTGCTCCAGATGCAGCAACGTGCCTCAGATAGGCACGCACAGCTCCCACTGACTGCAGGATGAGCTGCAGGGGCAAGCTGGAGAGGAGAGAGGAGCCCTTTGTGTCCTACCAAACACTGGAGCATCCACCAGATGATCAACTTTTTAGTCACACTTTATCTCATGATCAGCTGGGCTGGAATACTGAACGCATTGTCAATTGTTTAATGATGGAAAACTAAAGCTGAGGGCTGCAGTTGATGTTTACTAAGGTATTGATGAGCTATTCATTTTATCAGGGCAGAAATCATTGCAGAATAAATGCTGGGAAATGCAGTCTAGTGCTGAAAAGTATTTAATACTCTCTGTCACAGTGGCCATGTCATTTCATTTGCATTTTGCAGTAACTGTGGAGGGTACTCAGTAACTTCAGTGTGTGTACACACACATACATGTAAACTCAGAGAAACTGTAATGGATATTTGTGCATGAAAAATATTTATCATTAAAAAAAAAAAACAACCCTGGTTAATGCTAACCCTCAAAAAAAGTATCAATATTATGGTTTGCCTTAGACTTCCTATGCTTATTGAGACATTGAGAACTGAACATTGCAGGTACATTCCATATACCCCCATCAAGGAAAAAAGTGATACTCAACCCTGTAAAGAAAAGTTCTACTAATTTAGTTTTTAAAAAACCAAAAAACAAAAAATAAGATGAACAACCAAAACAATGGATCAGGCGCAACACTGACATGCTGAAATCCACAACAGTTCTGCAGCCAAAGTGGCCTCCCAAGATGTGCTACTTATTCCTACCTTCTGCTCAGTCTCCTGAGAAGCCACAGGCAACAAATAACATGTTATCTGCGCAATATACATCAGGCAACAATCCAAAATCTTCCACTTTCATTCTAAAATTAATAAATTAACAAAGAAACAAAAGCAAAAAAAACCACAGAAATCATTCTTTTCTATAATTACTGTGAAGACCTGGGGCCAGATCAGGAGCAGAGTAGAAAGGTTTCTAGATTAATTTGCCGCTTTCATTTTCAGTTTCTGTAGTCTTTAGGAGTTTATATTTGCTCACCCACAAGAATGTGTCTGCTTTTACTGCTGTGCTATATATACACTCAAAAGCTTCCATTTGAAGGGTGCTTTCTTATGATACTGCAAGAAAACCCCACCTACACAATTTTCTTCTTTGAGGAACCCTGGAATCACTTGTTCCCTTGGAGAAATGTTAGTGTTCAGTATCAAAAAAGGATGCAACTGAAATTAAATTTATTGATTCTTTTTCATACGCAGACTGCTGTCTGCAAGCAACTAACATACTTTCGCTATCAGCAAAACACATGTTTTCAAAGAAATCGCACATTCCAATTGATTCTAAATAATGACCAGGAATCTTTGCATTTGACTATTCTTATTCTTCCTTGCCATGTGTATGCTTGCTGGTCAGTTTAAATGGAATGCTCTTAACTCTTCCTCCTTGAAACATTAAATGGGATAAACCTGCTTGCTAGAGTCTGTGTTCCTTTGAGGTTTATACATCACGGAACCATTTACATCTGAAGCAAAAGAGGTAAGAGACTAACCATTAACAGAGCTGAATCTTTGTAGTACTCCTTTCAAGCAAACAGGTAAACAAACACATAAGGCACAACATAAAAACAAATGAAGTCTAAACTCTCCTCTTCTTTACTAAAAATGACCTGAGCTAGAGCAGAATTTTTAAACCACTGCTCATGGTTATTTATTTTCTTGCACCACCAATAAGAAACCTCAGGCCCTCCTTGTGAACATATTTTCAGACACATTCAAATCTCTGCTTATGTTAAAACATCATTAAGGGATAATAGCATTAGTCTACCTGTCAATTTGCCACAGCAGAGCATTTTCTGTCACTTGGAAAGCCATTCCTAGAGGACTTGTTCAACATATGGCCAACTCTTACATAGAAGGGTAACCAACATATGTTCAGGGTGATGGAGGAAAGGAGGAGGAAAGTGGAAAGTATTGGTAAAAGTCAGCCTCTGGCAACATTCAGTTTCTTTTCCATAAAAGATAAAGTCCAAAGATGCTATGTCTGTCTTCAGCCGCACTGCACTTGTCAGTACTGCTGGGAGAAGTTACATCTCCAGAGCCTGCAGCTTTCTCCGGAGCTCAAGCCCCCTGATTAGTCAGCACTCGCCGTCCCGCCAGGGAACAGGCGGATCACACCTGCCTTTGCTCCCTCCCCAGCACTCCGTTTGTACCTCAGCACACGCCTGGATGGTACTGATGCTGTGACTCATGATTCATGTGCAGCAAGAGCTTCACCAGCCAGCTTTCCTTCAGTTTCTTCTGAACAGGAAATTCAAATATTTTAATACTAAAGCTCAGAGATTTGACAGCAACATGCCTTTTAGAGTTACATTTTCAAAACTCACAGTGCTCTTTCACAGCCACTTTTGGGATCAGAATTGCAATCAAGTTTGTAGAAACAAAGATGACTGGACTTTAAAGTTCTGACACCTGCATAATCCACCACAGGAACCAGGGATCAGTAGGGAACCCTAAAACTAAAAGCAAATCACTGCCAAACCACAAAGTTCTGGAACTCCAGACACCAAGTAGGATAAGCCTTCCATTCTTGAGTCAAAACTGTCAAATCTCCCTGCCTTGAAACTCCCTGACACTGTGAGATGGGAGAACAAAACCTCACTGTCCCTCCTACTGAAGGTAAAAAAACCCCTTTCTAATAGCAAGTTTTCACATTGACAACCACTGTCAGAAACTGTAAATCTGCTCAAGGCAGGGCAGCCAACAGAGTCAAGCAGCTCTAAAACTAAACAAGGTGGGAGGGGATATTCCAGGCCCAGGGTGCTGCTCTTCTCCAGTCTGAAAGCCGAAAGAACAAAGGACAAAGCCTGCTACCTACTGTACCCATCCTCTCGCTGTCCCCTAGACCTCCATCTCAACCCGGTTACATTCTCCCCTGCCACGTGAACACAGTGAGCTGAGCACCCCAAAGCTCTCTGCAGCTGATCTGCAGCCAGGCTTCTGCACTGTTCCCCTCGTGATGTCCAGCTGGGGACTGTGCTCTGTGACCTCCAAACAGGACCACAGCCCCCCAAGGTTGCTGGGGCACATTTGCACTCATTGCCAGTCCTTCCCCCGCTTACAGCACTGTACCTGGTTGACTTGTTGCTACTTCAGAAACAACTTTTTGTCATTTCGAAACAAATTATTCAGATAAAATGGTCTCTTCTCTAAGCTAGTGTTTAAGCATCCCTCAAGTATACACATTTTGAGAGGCACAAATACATGCACACAGAGTACACGTGTAAAACTCCACCTCTCCTTATGTAATGGCAATTTTGCATGCCTGCTTCCTGCAAATGAAATTTCCTAGTTCCAAATGCATTGCCCTTGAGGGTATCAAGTAACGCGATGAAATAATGAAGGGTTTCTGCTGTTACAATGAAGGTCAGTATACAGTGGGCCATTTCTTTTGTCTCACTTTTCAGGATGATCAGAGCAGTGAGGAGATAAGAGGGAAGCCAGTGCTTTTGTGTGATGCAAAATCATCAAGCTGTGTGTCCACTCATTGCCTGGTGCTGCACTGCAGCTCCAGAAACAAATCCTCGCCTGTCCCCAATGACATTAGGACAGCTCAGGGCATGCTTCTATTTTAAAATGCCAGCAGCATTTTCCCTTTAAGGTTGAAAATACTCACAATCACAGTATCTGACATTATTGTTTTGAAAGCATCCTAATTTATAATGGCATTCGTTTATTAAACACACACACGTGGAAGTTAAATGAGTGAGAGGAAAAAAGTGTAAATAGTATGCATGGAGCTCACTGTGAATTCAGACGGAATTCATATGGCTCACCTGACTCTCGTCTGCCTTAATGAAGACAATAAATTGCACAGCACAGGAACTGCATTCCATGCTGCATACACCACTGTGCAGCTGCAGCTGCTGGGGACAGATATTCCCTTTCTTCCAGCTCTGCAATATCCTCTCTGATTTATCACACGTGGGATATTGGAGAATGGTCTTCGGGTTGTGGGAGAAAGTCAGTAACTTAAGCATACGAGACAAATGGATATGAAGAAAACACATTATTTTCCTCTCCCTTTCCCTCCCCACACATAGAAGTTGAAGAATAGATTAATTCTTTGTCTGGTTGCCATGAAAACTAAGAGATGTAGCCTTACCTCAGAGGAAATGATGTTATGCTCACACAATGAATAAGAAATGAGAGCTGTGTGGTCCTATCTCAGCAACACAAAGCGGAGTCAAAAAAGAGTCTTTCTAAAACCCAGGCATGGGATTCTAATGTGTGGATTCTAATCAGTTCTGTTTATAACGTGTGATCATAGTTAATTGTTCATTAATTCCACCATGTCATTTGTTCAGAGATTATACCCTCCACATAATGAATGTTTTGGGGTACACTCCAGCAGAGAAAATTAAAATAGATAATAGCTGTGATTTTAAATAGTCTTCTTCGCAACCTTAAGTTTGATTCCATTGACCTCAACCAGTTTCTAAAAGGTTTAAAAACATTAAAAAATTGTCTATTACCTTGAAAAAAGGAAAATGCACAAATGCAAATTGAGGTGCCTACAGAACTGATGTGTTTTTCTCTGGCCCTTGGCCTCCCCGACATCTACCTCAGTACAAAGCCTTCCCCTCAGGGATGGGAAGGTGAAGGTCCTTGGGCCTGCAGATGCATATTTCAGCCCAGTTGAGCAGGCAGCCCAGATTCTTGCGAGTTGCAATTAGCAAGTGCTGAATGGAACAGTCACTAAAAGAGCACACAGCGTGAAATGCCTGTATTAATGATAATGGAGATGTTCATGTTTCACCCCTGAATTTAGGAAAACACTTAAGAAAATTAATTTCCTTTGCTTTAAAAGACGAGCTCTACTTGAGCAATGTCACCAAGAACACGCTCCTCTAAGTAACACTGACACTTAACCATTTTACTGCATATTTGAGTCTCCAGAACACAGATGTGACAAGAATGACAGTACATGCTTAATGCAATCACCTTGGGTTCAGGTTTCATTTCACTTGCAGACTTAGGGTAAGTTGATCCTTAATACTTTTCACAAGACTGATTTTGCTATCAGGTCATGATGTATTTGAAGGGCTGTCACAAAGAGAGCAGCGTGAGTGATTGAAAAGGCTCCCTTTGCTCACAGCAAGGAAAAAAATCTGGGAAAAACCCCCACCAGATTACACAGAAATGATTTCAGCAGTCCCTTGCTGTATTTAAATGACACATTGTAATCAAAATTTTCAGCTTCCAAAAATTCTTGCAAAGAAATTTCAAAACAGAAAAAAACTAACAAATAAACAAAAAAATCCTTTGGTTCAACATGAAAAAACAAAGCTTTCAAGCGATGTACCTTTTAAATTTCAGAAATTAATCAGCATTTTATGGGTTGTTTAGTTTGGTGTTGGTTTCTTTGTACTTTTTCAGAATGTGTTCATCCTGTTATTGTCTTAAATGCTTTGACATGAAATTTGTGACTTTGAGCATGTTAAACTTCGCATTTTTCAAATTAAGAAACTCTTACGCGGAAAAAATTGGCCTGAATTAGCTGCTTGGCTTTGGCCAGTATCTTCCAAATATACAGGTGTTTGTGGCATAAAAATAACTACTCAAAGGAGAATTTACACACTTACACTTTACGTGTTGGATTAATACCTCTGTAACGCTATCCATATGAGTTAATGAGCTGCTTAATAAGCATGATTAAATCAATAATAAGAGTGCAATTAACAACTCTGACTTAGTGCTAGGTGGCATTCCATGCCATATGTAATAGACTGATCATTGTTCTTGTCTTCAGAGTTTTCTCACGGTGTTTGACCACTCTTTAGTGATGTACAAATATTGGTAACACCAGGTTTTTGAAAGCGTCTATGAAGAAAAGGATGTCTTTGAAATACCAAGTTTTTTAATTAGTCAGATTTCCAGCTGCTATTCAATGTAAATGATGCCAGCTCCAGCTCCCAGGTGCTCACACCCATCCTGGTTTGCACAGAGCTGGGGTAACCCATGGCATTTCAGGACAGACCTTTGGAAACTCTCTCTTCTGATGGGGTAAGCACACACCACTCCAGGCTGGTGTCAGCTTCAAGCACTCAGTGCTCCCTCTGCTCAACTCCATTACGAACAGGCTTGAGTGCAGGCTGAGGAACTTGGCTGGACCAGTGCCAGAACATTTGGCTCTTTTGACTAACCAGAGCCATGACTACAAAAGCAAAGGTATCGTGCACTTTGCTTAGTCATTTGTGAGCTCTGAGAAACAGCAGTGCACCTTTCTGCTGTAGGCTTTTCTGTCTGAAAGTAGAAATAAGAGCTAAATATTTCAAAACCAAAAGCTCCCCAAAGCTTTTCTTTGCTCTCAGCAAAACACATAAAGCTGATCAACCTACTTGAAAAATATTTTGTTTTCTGAAACCCAAAATCTACACAGCATCATTTTCTCCCATGCATTTCAGTTGCAACAGCTTATGCATCTTCAGCAGCTAAAGGGTTTTAAAAGCAAAGAGAAGCTTTCCTTGCTCTAATGCAAAGGTTTCCTAGAGGGAAATATTTAAGTCTTTTCTTTCTGATGGGATAGGTGAGCTCCCCTCATTTTGCAGGCTGTGCTGCCAGTGGTTGGACCCCCATGTGCACTCCCACTGCCTTTGCCAGCATCATTCGGGAAAGGCAACAATGCCATTGCCCACAGCTCTAATGTATTTGAAAATTCCAAGTACAATGTAATGACTTAAGAGACCCACAGCACCCTTTAAAGTGAAACCCTAATGTTTTTAATACAATCAGAAGTGAAGAAAATCATTCTCTACAATACCAGCAGTACATGAACAGCGCGAGGCCGAAGGACCAGGCTTCCTCTCCTGACTGCACTGCTCATATCCAGCACAGTCTCCCAGAAACCAACACAGCCTCTTCTCCTTACAGAGGGAAGGCCAAAATCCTCATGATGACACTCTGGTTCTGCCATTTGCAACACGTGCATGTTGTCATCCCGAGGTTGGTTAATACAAACCCCCGAGTCACCTCTGCCCTTGTCCTCTCCTGCCACCACTCTTCCCCTGAGCAGCCACCAATGCCTCCTCACCAAACAGCAGGATGTACTCAAAATAAGGTCACTACATGCGAAACCTAAATTTTACTGCTAGAAAATCCTCCCTAAAGCTATGCAGCCCTAATCTGTAACTGTCAAATGTAAGAACTACGGACAATGGCATTTATTGAATCGCAGTAACTGGCTACCTAGGAAATAAAACTGGTTCCAGGCAGACCTCACGTTAATAAGGCTTCATATATTCAATTTATGTTTGCATGAACAAAGCTATCCAAGAGGCAAAGGACTGAATAGTCATTTGAACAAAAAATGCATAAGATAGTGGGTATTAACAAAAGCAACTGCCACTATTTAACATGCATGTTTATTTAAAAAAAAAAAAAAAAAGAAGAAGTTATTTTGAATAAATAAAATAGACGAAACTGATCAAACAGGAAGACCCAAGGTATTGTAAAGTTCCGGTCAAAAGCCTCCAGAAGCTCTGGCAGGGATTTTGCTGGCTAGCTTTTCCTGACCTCCCTCTGCTTTCCCTCCAGTTTTATTTCTTCTGTTTGTGTATTTCCTCAATCTTCCCTTAAGATATTGTTAAGTTTGGATATTAATCTAATCTGTGACTTTTTTTTCCTTTCTGGGATATGACCTTTGCTCCTTTCTCAGACAACTCGATTGGACAACTATTTTCTAGGAAACAGGCAGGCAGGCAGAGAGAGCATGTCTTGTAAAAACTAGGACAGAGATTTTGACTTGTCAAGAAAATGTGAGAAAATTTTACGGCAAACAAGAAAGAAACACACAGAAAGGCATTAGGCTCAATTTTGTTTTCACCCCTAAACTTTAAGAATAAAAAAGAATATATTTTGGTTAGCAGACTACAATTTTAGGGAACAATTGATATCTTGTGGGCGTACATTAATTGCTCAACGTTGTACCAGAAATATCTTAAACCTGACAAGCCCCGATTAATTTGTGATTAATGCTTTGTATGTGGAGCTTGACAAAGCACTAGACTATATATCCCTTTTATAAATCCACGCAACCAGGTAACAGGTAAGAGACACTAACTTTTCAAGGACTTAATCAGATGCAATTGCTTGGATGCCCTCCAAACAATTAAATTGCTCACCCTGCTATACACAGCTAGAGGGTTTTTGTCATTTTGCCTCCCGTGAAGCCTGAATCCCTCCCCCAGCCATGGCAGCATCTCTGCCTGGGCAGGGGGGCTCTCAAGGAGCACTGCAGTCCCCCAGCAGCCCTGCAGGCACTCTCTGCTTGCTCCCCAGCAGCACAGAGGATGCTGTCCTGGAAGAGTGATGTCCCCATGGCCATCTCATCAGCCAGCCCTCGCCCCTGCTGCCCAGGGCACCTGTCTGCACTGTCCTGAGAGGAGCTGCAGCCCTCCCGGAGCTCAGCAGCGTTTGGAGCCCAGGCCTCGGCACAGGATGACTTTTTGCTTTGTCCTTCCCACTGCGCTCCCTTCCCTCACAGGTTTCACCTACTGGCTTGGCATTGAGAAAACATCGGGAGTTAATAAGGAGCTCCTCAGAATGAGGAGTTCATCTCTCAGCACGTAGTTACAGCCAAAATAAACCCAAACTTCTGGGTCAGCTGCCTCAAACACTCCTTCCCTATCTGCCATTGCTGTTCCCATCCAAACGCTGCTCCCATTTCAACATCAAGGCCCTTCCCAATCCTTTCATTCCTTTTTTTTTTTTCTCATCTTCCTTCAAACTGACTGGTTTCAAAAGTGCACCAGCCTTGTTTGCTCATTTGCATTTGGTAGTAAACAAGGAGAAAGGGGCAGCTTTGCTGTTGGGAACAAAGGGCTACAATTTTGAACAGCTTCCCTGCGGATCCTGTTTGGTCACAGCATCTCTTGGCTTTCCAACCCAAGGCAGATTGTGCATGTGGCCTTTCAAGCTGAATTTATTGCATATGTTCAGTGGTTCTGCTAATTGGACCTCTGACTTGACCACAATTCAGTGAGTTTAGCTTCAAGGATAACAAGCACGTAGGCCAACAAGAAGATACACACAATGTTATAAAACACACTACATTTAGCTGTTTTAAACTCATGCACTTCTAAAACCAGGATTTGGAGAACTTTCCTGTATATTGGGTGGGCGAAACAGAAACAATTCTGAAAGAGCTTCACAAAATCTTTGTAACCAATGTGGGTTTCTGTTTGTAACTTAACTAATATGATCAGTCCTTCTAAAACAGTCTTTAGGTAATGGCTTGGCATACAATTAAAAAAAAAAATTAATCTAAATAACAGTAAATTGGATACCAAGAACTATGATTAGAACTGTTACCATACACACTTTCTCTCCACTGAAAGATTTTATAAAGCACAAAATTCTTAAAAAAACGCATTTCTTCTCCAAATTATGGTAAGATAGCAGAAAAAATGTTCCTGAGAGCTGTGGACACAGCCAATGGGTCACACACCAGGACAGCACTCAACAGCTCAGAGGTCATTAAAAAACTATAAACCCTGCACAGGCCTTATTTTATAGCCATAATCCTTATGCAAGACATGCAAAATATATTCTATACCAAGAACAGAAAAATAACCAGTGCTTGCCATTTGAAAAGAGATCATTAAAACGCACAAGAAAAAAAACCACAGAGATATTTTATGGACACAAACACCAGTGATAAAATAAACTAGTTAAGATCAAACTGGAAGAGTCTGTGGTGAACCCCCTATTCTTTGTTTGCTGCTCGGATGACTTGGAAGTTTTCACACTTTCTTTGTGTGGGCAGCGTGTGCTGAGTGTGCAAAACATTTATTAAGCCTTCTTTAAGCATAAACAGACAGTTTGATAGTACAAAAAAGGGTAGACAGAAAAATATCAGATAGGAACATCAAACAACGTACACTTTCCCATAACTGTTAAAAAGCGTTGGCTGCTCCTCAGGCTGCCCTACTTAGAAACTTTGATTGTGCACCCACTGTCATGAGACATGTTTTCCTCTCAACATCTTTTTAATCTTTTCAGACTGGTAGAAAAACAGCAGTCTTTAGTTATCAGAATTTTGATGTTTAACAGCTTCAAAGTGCTGGTGGTTTCAAATTAAATCAAGTGGCATGAAAAACTAGGACTGCAGGTATCCAGTGCATTCACCAATTCTCCTTGAAGATGTTTTTCCTGCTTAGATGGTAAAAATGTAATAGAAGAAACCTCTGCCACCCACTTCTCAGCAATATTTCACTATGGGATGTTTTAACTTTTCAGAGTTTTGTTTTGTAGAAGCTGTCCATAGCCACCCTCCAGAACATACTGTCTGCTACTGCCTGGCCAAAAAACCAAAAAAAAAAACCCCCAAAAAAAAAGGTTGCATTTACTCACACATAGGTTGAGCCTCTTTTCTGGCCCTGAGGTGCTTAGTGCACATCTCTCTGCTCTTGGGAGATCGTTCCCCTCAGGCATAGCAAGCACCCTGGCTAGGTTCATCCACCTGTGCTTCAGGGTGTAGCCAGGAGTCTGTTTCTGACTAATATCTGCATTCATTTTTCCTACAGTCTGAGCATGAAAACATTGGCCTCAGCACCACAGATGATAGCCAGATTCATACAAAGCCAAAGGGAGCAGGAGAACAGGTTACTGAGATCACTCAGACACGGATATTTCCTCATGGGCCAATGGCACTTTCAGCTGTTGGGATGGTTGCAAATGCTCACCATTAAGCCAGTGATTAATCAAAGGGAAATGATTGCAATCTCAGAGATACCTTAGCAGGGTCCAGAAAGACTGGTAATGCAATTAAGGGAGAAAGAAAAAAAAGCTATGTGGGAGAAAATAAAATTATTCAACCTATGAAGGAATTTCATCTAAAGCTGTGAATGCCTGCATTTATAAGACACCCTGTTTCAATGCTGGAAAAGTGACCGTAGCTACTCCAGTCACTGCCTCAGTTCCACCTTTGCCTTCTATTAGTAAAACGCTCCATAAATTCACGTTGGGAAGTGGAGGGAACACCTATCCAGTGGATGTTGCACAACTCTGCTTTCCTGCAGATTCCCAGAGAACAGTGCTGAGCACGTCAAGCTCACCCGTCTGGAGAGAACACAGGGAAGGACGTCAGCCCAGCTACCTGTGAAAATCTTGTTTAACTAAAGGAAGTCAATGATGGAGTTATTCTGCATCCTGACATTTACAATTCACCAGCAAATGAACCAGTGTGCTGAGCAGAAAGTGAGTTCCACAGCTGTATCTTCTACCAACAACAAATAGGGCAGGTAAAAGTAGGGTTTATTAGAGGGTACACACAGGATAGTGCCATGTGGCTTCTCTTTACTGCACTGCCTTTAAGGAAAGCTCTTTAGAATAAGCAAACAAGGGTGCTCTCACTGAAAGGTAGGAACCAACAACTGCAGTGACTTATGAACTGTTCTGAGCTTTGGGAATTCAGAATGTGATGCAGAAATTGCTGGTGATACTGCAATTTGAAGAAATTCAAGAAAAGTTTAAAAAGGGCATTAAAGTTTTTGATCTAATGACTTGTTCTTTTCAAATTGGCTATTCATTAAACACAGGATTTATAATTCCTTCAGGAATCAATGACAGCAATGGAACAGAATCACACTATAAATTATAGAAATGAAGAAACAAATTATTCATACACAGCCCCAGCACTTCTGAAAACACTGTTAACAACTTTGTGGACAGCTTCTCCCTAAGGACCCAGGCTGGCCAACAGCTCTGGCGCTGGAATGAGCCAGGCTTTCCTGGAGCCACTGCAAAGGGAACACACCTCCTCTGGAATTCAACGCCCTGCAGCACCACACCACCTCTCTCTCCCAGGGCAAGTGCCCCTAACACTGAAGGAGACTCACTGTGGGAAGCAGGGACACTCTGGAGATGCCTGGCAGATCATATCATCATTAGTGCAGAGGAGTATTTGTGTTGCACCCTGTGGTTACTCCTCGCCACCAGAGAACCATGCAAGTACCTGGATTTGTATCGGTTACTAGCTGCCCATAGTCTCTCAGAGGTCAAGGATCTGCTCTGAAAATACAATAAGGCAAAAACAGCCACTTCAGCAGCTCCAGGAAATCCTTTCCTGGCACTCACAATTCAGCAGCTACCTGTCTCCTCTTCTGACTCTCCTCTCTTTCTCCAGCAGAACCTGGGTGCTTTAAGAGCATCTTTCTTCAGGAGGCGATGGCCGGAGGGTTAAGGACAGGCCTGCAGCTCAGAGCTGAGCTGGCAGGATTTCACAGAAAAACTATATACTTTGCTGCTTTCAAAAATACAATCAATCAACATACTATACCTTTCTCATCCTTGCATATGTACTTATAGGGGTATTACAAATACACGAGTACAAATGAGTGTGGAATACAGGAACGCAAGTCATAGAATCATTGAATGGCTTTGGTTGGAAGGGACCTTAAATATCACCCAGTTCTAACCTCCCTGGCATGGGCAGGGGTACCACCAGAACAGGTGTCCCTTCCTTCACAAGGGAAGAAAGTGATAAGATCACAGTGGGGGTTTTTTTTGTTTGTTTTGGATTGGGTTTTTTGTTGTTGTTGTTTGTTTATTTGTTTGGCTTTTTTTGGTTGGATTTTTTTGCTTGTTTGTTTTGGTTTTTTGGGTGGTTTTTTTGTATTTTAAATTATTAATTTAACAGGTGAAGCACAAGGCACAGCCAGGAGCCTGACTGGGCCCTGGTGGAGATGGGGTGAGCAGAGATATCAAGCCACTGGCAGAGAGGTTGTTGAGGTAGCTCCAGCAGGCTCTGTGATGTGTGTCACGGAGCACCCATGAAATAAATGTGTCTGTATAACTTGCCATTAATAGGCAGTGGATACCTGTTGAGGTAGACCTTCATTTCCTGCTTGCACTCATTAGCAATCAGTGTGCTAATAGAGGACACGGATGCCACCACTTTTATCAAGAAGTAACTTCTTCCATAAAATCCCACTGATTTCAGTTGGATAAATATGGACTAGAGTACCAAAAACACAAGTAAACCCCTTCTATCTTGTACTTTCCTCTCTAATTCTGAATGATTTTCAATGAAAAAATAAAAGATGCTGAAATGAATTCTCAAACTGAGATTTAAAATTGATAAATAAACTGTGATAGCACAAAGTTCAGCTGCCTAATAAGCCGAAATCCAAAACGGTGAATAGAACACAGCTGAACAAACAAAAAGTTAGGTAAAATACATAATTCAGATAGTTAAAACAAAATCATAAGAAATTGTCTAAAGTTTTCAGACAAAGACGACTATGCAGTACAACATGTTCTGTGTCTTTCTGCAACTAAAAAGGCAAAATAAAGTTTTAGTTCTGGTACATAATTCAAAGGCAACTGCTTGTGTAAATCTCAGGGCAATAAATCTTATGTGGAACAAATTTATATTACTAAACTGTCACAGCTTTCAGCTTATTGGCAAAATTATGATTTATAAAAAAATAAAATACATCCCAGAGTGAATTTTCTTTTCAATTAACAAGACAATCTTCTTATTTCAATCTAGTTCTCTCCTCCACATTAGTCTTCCCTGAATAAATACTAAAGAACTATCATGTTGGATTTCCCTTCCAAGTCACCACACAGTGATCTCTGTGAAAAACAAAGAGAGGCTGATCTCTTCTCTGGAGGTCAGTAGTTCCCCCTTGTAGCGCACTGGCCGACAAAGCAGGGCTCCACAACAATACCACACCAGGCAATAGACACAAGAGAAAGGTTTTTAAAGGTGGGCCAAACATCCACCAGAGATACCAGAGCCTGATGTGCAGAATGCCCAAAGTGAAGCTGCAAGGCTGGAGGATACTCAACACCTTGAAAATGAGAGCATTCCTTTACCTTGCCTCACACACAGGGAATTATCCTCTGGAGGCACCTATTGTTTAGGATTTAAGATACAGGGGTACAGCCTGGGTTGGATACCTGAAGTGAGGAACAGCGTGGGGCAGCTGCGCCACCTCTGTTGAGCTCAGCACCTCAAGTGCTCCCCACCAGGTCCCAGGCCAACAGGGAGGGACCATTTTACAGAGTGCCAAAGGCCTCAGAGGTTTGCAGCTGGGCAGAACTCGGAGCCCATCCAGCCCCGGAGGCCTCGTGCTCTGCCTTCACAAGGCACTTCTGCGCTAGTCCCTCAGCCTCAGCCAGAAAATCCCTCACACCGCTCCACCAGTGGCCTGAACAGCTCACATTTCTGAACAGCAGCAAATCCAGCCTTTTATTGTCTGAACTGCAGGCAAATCACTGTGGGAATACAACAGGCTTTGTCTGAGAAGTAATTTTTCTTTTTAATACAACTTACAACTCAGACTTTATTTTTCCTCTGTTTCTTTCCTCTATCCACACATGCTCCATCACATCCACCAAAAGCCTAGTTCTCAACCCACCTCCTCCCCCCAGCTCCCTGTTCCAGTCAAACCAGGTCTGACTGAATCTAACACTCAATTTTTAGCAGGTGCTCAGTCAGTTCCACTAGCTGACAAGTATTTTGGCTCCCGGTAACAAACATTTAGTGAACACCCAAAGGGAATAGCATCAAAGTACGCATCACTTATCCTGAAGCCATCAATTCAGGCAAGTTAAGAGCTTGAAATTAGCAGAGTTTTTACTTTTGGCACAGGGTTGAATATTCATAAGCTCGTGATCATATAAGGAATTATTCTCTTTTTAAATCACTGTTCACTGACCATCTTTGAACTTTCTTTTGCTTCAAGAGCACCCCATTTTCCCCTTCCCTCAACTCCCAAAAAACAAAAAAAACCCCCCAAAACAAACAAAAAAACCCCCCAAAAACCCCAAAACAAACCAAACAAAAACACAAAAAACCCACCAAAAAAAGCAAACAACAAAAAAAACTCCACCAAGAAACCAACCCAGCGAGGGTGGAAAAAGCCAGAAGGATAAAAGGCTGTGTTAATACCAAGCAGGCAGTAGCAACAGTATTGATTTACACTCCCTGAGAGTCCAGCTGTAAATCCAGCCAGGGAGCCACCTCCCTATAACAGATAGGCTGCCCATGGTTGGTCCTCCCTCCTCTTCCCTTCCCCTCCCAACCCAAGCTGGAAGCACTTGGCACAGGTTATAACCCAAAGTGACACTCGACAGTGACTAATGGCCATCCATTGTGACAGCACAACCCCGAGGCATCAAGAAGGTGAAAAGGAAAAGGTAAATGTTCTATATCTGACTGAATAAAAATATAACAGGGCGATTTTTTTTTTTCTGGGTTTATAAACAACACAGTAACGCTGTGCAGTGCCCACTTCAAATGATGCTGTAGTGCTCCCCACACAATACAATGGAATAGTTTCATTCTTCTAGGGGTCATCTTCAAAGAAGGAATTGTTTTTCCGGCTGAATAGAAACACTCTTTCACCGCCAAGCTCCATGCTGGTAAGAATTGTTAACAGATATCCCATCTACATGTGCCCCTAAACATCTATCAAAAATACCTTTCTATTTAATTAGATTTGCCTCTCACAGAGCATCATGTCCAAAATCAAGGATATGACTGAAATTTTCCTCACACGTGGAAAAGATTTACTGCTTTAACAATTTTTCTTTCAGACCCTTAATCTACGCAATTGTTTCACTTAGCATAGGTCATGTTCCCAGATGTTAGAGGAACATCTGCCTGGTTTGTGCTTTAAGACAAATGAGTTAAAGAACAATCACTTATATTCAGCCTCTCTAGATTCTACTACGTTCAAGTTCAATCATTCAGAAGCCATGAAACAGATCACTAATCAGTATTTGTTAAAAATAATGAAACTACTGAAAAAAAAATTGATGGAGAGTTTTACTTATTACCTGAGTTTAAAGCTTTACCTGGTAACTGATAGACTTTTTTGCATATGAAAAATGAGATTTATACTAAAATCTCCACATGTCTGAGATCTGTAAAACATTTGAGAGCCCCGAGAGAGCTGAGGGGAAAGGAAAAAGTGGGAGTCTCCCTCCCAGCGAGGACACGATAATGCCCTCCTGGAGTCCCACTGCCCCTGGGAGCTGTTCCCAGCTCTGCTGAGCAGCCCAAGACATCTCTCCCAGGCCCGTGGAGCAGAGCTCAGGAGATGCACAAGCTCCTCAAACCCACATGAGCATCTGCAACACCTACAGGCTGATCATTCCTGACACAGCATTTCACTTTAGATCCATTAGGAAATTGCAGGGCGATTTTTCCAGCATACCTGAGAGTTAAGTAAAACCTTCAAACACCGCGAGTCTATGGATGAAATTAGCAGGATTTGTGGCACTAGCATCCATTAATTTCCCCGCTACCCACGAGTTTGCAGCAGCAGTGGATGTGACAGCAACAGCCTTTAACATCTCGGGGCAGCAGCAGCAGCCAGGCTTTGCATTATGAGTAAATTATTCCGTGTTCCCAAAGAACACGAGAGCTCCTGAGCACTACACACAAATGGAAATCACTTCAGTCCTACTAAATATTGTATAAAACATAAATCATTGAGTATGTGCCAAGACCTGTCCTTCTCTTCTGCTGTGTACCGAACAGAGAACACAAAATACCCCTCAGAGATTTCACCTTTATTTTAGGAAAGGCACTGACTAAGCAACCGATTTCTGTCCAGACATTATTACAGGATAAACAATTTCTAGTTTTCACAAACCAAACAATGCATGACAGAGCTGCACTGTAAAGTATCAGGCCAGCCATCCTCTCAATCACTTATTTTTAAGAGTGGTTTGGCTCGTTCTGTGATAGCAGTAAAGGCTCAGGTCTGCCCTTGGATGTACTCACACTATTTGCAGTGTAGGACACTGCACAACCATCCAGAGGCAGAGCTGCACAAAGCTGCAACACAAACTTGAACAGAAGAAATGGGAAACATGTATAATGCAGAACCTTCACTGTGCTCCCTTCACTTGCAGGCCCCAGCCCTTTCTCTTGCCTGAGTTTAGCTGTGTAAGCTCTGAACCTTTCAGAACCTTCAGCTAAGGCCTGGAATGTCTTATTTCAGGCAAACAAAGAGTGTGGTGGGGCCACAGGGCACAGAAGCACAGCCTCTCCACAGAGCTAAGCGCGGCAATTCGAAAATATCTCACCTTGAAATGAAATGGGATTTGACATAACACAGGGCTTTGTTTTGTGTGTATTTTTAAAAAGGTCATTTCTCTCATACAAGTCTTGCAGCAAGCCTTCACAGGAACATTATTACACTGTAATTGCTTAACCAGTCAAAAGCAGTGAAATATTACCCTCGGACTGCCATCCTCCAACTACACAGGAACATAAATCAGCATGACTGTTGCTAGCATCACACAAGACTGGGCCACTGGCTGATCCCACCAGCCTTACTTTCTAACCATTGGTTGCCTTGGGTGCTTTACTGTATAAATTATCCAGAAACATTAGCATTCTTCGTTGTTCCAATGTGACTGGAAGACTCTAAAGGATATTTCTGCATGCTGCTTAAGCAAAGGGTAAGCTTTGTGCAGTATCATGTGATCAACAAAAAAATCCCCGAGTACTGCTTGCTTGTGGGTGGTGCAGAGGAACAAGAAGTGACTCACAACTCATAGTGGAAAATTTGGGGGGAAAATGTTTTAAATAGTCAGGAAAGTACAAAATGGCAAATCACAATTATTGGACTTCCTACGCCCTACATACTGGGTAACCAAACCATGTCTTTGATATGAGAAGACTGATGCCCAAATGTATGAGAGTTAAGTGAAGCAATTTCAGGGTTTGCTCCATTCTCCTACTAGAGAGGGCCTCTACATGTCCTGAATCTGCAGAGTCCTAAGGAAACTCAGAAACTGGAATAAGCTACCAAATTCCAGTATGACATGAAAGGGTCAGAGGGAGAGAACCCCCAAAAAAAAGCATTTGCTGAAGCAAAAACTCTCTATTTTCTCTCATTCTTAACATGCAGAAATAAAACACTGAAAGAAATCCATACATTTGAGATTCACAGGCAGATATTTATCCATGTGCCACTCCGGTTGCTAAGAGATTTCCTTTCTACAGCAGGGTTGTATAAACAATAAAGCATTTTTGTCCACAAAGCAACTGTCTCACCTCACTGAATCAAGAGCCTCTCACTGCCATACCCCTTCGATATCGTTCTAAATCCGAGCTGTGAGGAAGCTCCCTCACACAAAGACAGTGCACGGATCTGGTTGGGCACGCTATTGTTAAACTTGAGCACATCAAGTGCAACGTGGGGCTTCCTGCAGCACGAGTAGAGTTAGCTGAGAGACCACACATGATAGCTCACGAGCCATGGGTAAATATGGGCTGAGGGGACAGCTCCTGCAATCAATTCCTCACTGCTATGGCCATTTTCAGCTGGGGGGGAAACCCACCCTGACAGCAACATTACAGAGCTGCGCATAACCTAAACAGCAGCCAAGAAAAATATTATTGATTCAGGCCAGTTTCAACCAGCAGCACCTCAAAATTCACCCCAGAGACAGAAACTTATCTTCATACTGTCCTTTACACTGCAAGACGATTCGGAACATCTACACATTCACACAGAAAAAATGCCTACAGTTTAGATGGCTGCAGCAAAAGTACTGCAGCATGTTAAGAGTCTCCTAACGTGCTCGCTAGAACAGAAGGCTGTGGGTTTGGTTTCTCGGTGCTTTTCATTCTGTATGGTACTGCCACGGCAGAGAGAAAAGAGAAAAGGGCAGGGAAATGCTGACTCTCACCCAACCAAAAGATGCACATATGTTAGAGGAAATCTACATGTCGTTTAGGAAGCACATGCACCGCTTCTCTGAGCATAGGAAGATTACCCAATCCCCCCTTAGGGGGATTTCACAAAGACACACAGAAATACTACATGCCCGCGTTTCTATTAGGCAACTGGCTCCTTGGTATGTTCTTGAAAAAAATTATCATAAAATACAGCCAAGGACAAGAAATCGTGGCAGGGCCTTATTTCTAAGGAGCAGAGTACAAGGTGTCATTTCTAAGGACATATCCTCCGAGCTGCCAAAGTAGCTGGCCTCTTTATCCGTCATTATGCCACAAACCATAACTATTTTGCTTTATAAATCAGAGAGAAACAGCAAGCCTGGAATCACACAGAGGCTCCTGACCTGAACAATGAGCAATGCAGTGCCTACTGAATTTTTCAGATCCTAGTTTGCTGAAGGGTTTCCTGCAGCTAAGACAAATCTACAGCAGAGAAAAACCAGGCTCTGTAATCTCAGCCACATATTTCCCTAACAAAAGAAAGTTGCTAATAACAGACTGTTACAGCTCAATTCTGTAAAGCAGCTCACTGTTAGGAAAAAAGAGAAACACTGAAACACCTTATTTCTGTAACATTACCCCAAAAATGGATGTTTCAGAAGCCAAACATGTGACACAGTCCCAACACAAAGAAAAAAATCTGCCTCTACACGCATCCCTTTTAAGTACATGTATGTAAGACTAAACTATAATGCTATGCTTTGCTATTAAACACATGAGAAAGCTCAGCATTAAACCTTACATGATGGTTACAAACTATTTTCAACTCACAGACAGTTTGCATATCACAGTAACATAAGTGGGAAATGAATGCACACCTTCTGCATCATCACTGCAATCAACTAATATCCAATTAAACATTCAATTGCTTTGCAAACCCCACAGCCACGGTTACAAATGCTATTTTACAATGTTAACAAATCACTCCGACAGCTACCAAGTTACAGGCAAGAACAAGCTTCAATACTTCAATTGCAAGGTAAAAAAATTAAAACAAAAGAATCCCTGTTCAGAATTTGGCACAGATCTAGATACCTTTTTCTTCCGATCCCGGGATCTTTTCCTGTGTTTTCTTTTTTTCTCAGTTTCTTCCTCAGCATTTATTTCTAAATCCCTGTTTTTCTTTAACTGTGATGCTGCGTGAGCCATAATGCATTAAAAATCCTTTACAACAATGCTCCCTTGTAAAAGGTGATTTCCTCGGGCACCTTTAGCCAGCCCTTACAGCAAATGTTCCAGTGATTGGAAGGAAATCTGTGACCAGAGCCAGGAACACATTCAGGATTCAGAGATCTCCCAGAAGCTTGCAGTCACTACAAAAATACATAGTTGCAGATTTCTTCCTATACCTTTCTGCACCTGAACCTTTGTAAAACGGTGGAGCCATCGTAATGCATTTAACGTAATGAAAAAGACAGCTGGGACAGAGAAAGCTGTATTATGGCTGTATCCCCTGCCACCAGCTGGAAGTGTCTAAGTGACTCCACTGAAGGGGGAATGCTGAAAAGGAGCGCTTTCTATTAAAAAAATTCCAGAACAATAACATATGCTGCACTGTTTTTTCTTCACTAATCTTCAAGCATGTTTTTAAAACCTATTAAAAAATGCAGCGTTAACGCTGTACGTCTCTCAGCCAGTTTTGTATAGTAAGCCATTTAACCTATAATGAAATGGAGCAGCTCCTACTTTAGGTTAACTGCTGATGGTGACAAAAAAAATAAAATAAAAATTTCTTTTTACCATGGAGACTCTGACTGCATTATGTAGAAAACAATGCATGCATTGCTATATCTTAACAGTGTGTCCTTTATACCCATTTTTCAATTCCAATACATTTTGTGAGAGAGGATTACAGAAAGCCCTGTTGTGTTTTTTCCCCCTTTTTTTTTTTTAAACATACTTATTACAACACATCATACAGAAAGAAAGATGCAATCACACGGGTGTGTGAAACAGGCATTTAATTCATAGGAGATTTTCTGGCACCGTTCATTTACGTGGTCAGAAAGGGAAATCGGCACTATTTCCATGTAGTTGGAAATGTACTTTTAGGCTTTTATGTCAAGGCTTGCTTCAATCATCTTACTATTTTTGCCACCTGAGTCCTCAATGACTGCAGCTTTTGAATATTCATTATGGGAGGTAAAATAGCAGCAGTATCAAGGCCTGCAGGAGGATCTTTTACTAGGATGAACACAGAGCAAGCACCTAGTAAATAAGGAACCATATTTTTTCTGCACAAATATGAACAATGAGCAGCTTGCCTTAAGACTGCTGTTTTTAACCTTTCCCAGTATTCCTAGTAGCATGCTTCACTGTAATGAAGATCAGCATTTCAAGGCAGTCTGATTTCTTTCAGATTAAACCCTAAAGTCTCTCCAAGCAAAACCAGTGTATCGTACATGGTACTAGCACATCTTTCCAGAAGGAAAAAACTAGAATATGTTGTAAAAATTAAATTAAATTTAAATTTGAAGTGCAATTAGCCAAATCAGGCTGAATCTTCTCAGCGCAACATAAAATCCAGAGATGTCTCACATGGTTGAAAATACATTTCCCCTGAACTTGAGAGACTTTTTTTGAATTCTGGTTGCTGAGGCCCAGCAAGCAACATGCTTTAGAGTTTTCACATAACATGGCTAAAAGAAAAATAATCTTTTAAATCTCCAAAACAGAAATTACTTTGAACACATCATATGCTGTCCAAAAGGCAGCACACAGTGCTGTGTTTGTGTCCTGTTCACAAGCTAACAAACCAGTTTTAAAAACTTGTTTATTTTGGAGTGACTTTTAAGAAATGCTCAAGGATGAAGGCCACAGTTACATGACCTTAGGGATTTTTCCTCCTGATGCAGTAAATCACAGGTTTCCATGTGTATCCAAAACTCCTGTACCTCTACACCGCCATGTGCCTCTCCACATTCCCCCCTCACAACTGAAAGACTTCTGAAGCCTCCCAAAATGCTGCCTTTGGAAAGCTGTGGGCAGAGGAATGCTGCGCTTGGGCAGCGCCTGCTCTTGAACCAGAAGCAGTAAATCCCCACCTCTCAGTGTTCCGTAGAGACTTGAATAAACACATCTCTAAAGATGCACAGAGCACACCCCAAGGATGCCCAGAGCACAACTGCAAGCTGTCAAAGGCCATGCTCAGGCAGGCACCTGGATTTTGGGCCAGATCTTCAAGGAAGCTCAGGGCAGCAGTGATGAGACCCTGCCTCAGCACAGGAGCCCTACCAGAGAGAGGAACTGGCCAAGCTGCTGATTTATGGGGGTGCAGAAGGTACCTCAAGAAAGATGGTGGACAAACAATTGAGTCTTGGTGGGAAATGGAAGACTGCCTTGTGCCTATTAAAAAAATTTTTAAAAGAAAAGGCAAAGAAAAAGCACCCAAGGCTTCACTTTCTAGCCTACAAGCTGCCTACATGACCTTGGTGGTTATCTTCTCAGAAGCTCAGTTCTTTCTCCATAAAATAAAGTTGACATTAGTTCCCCTGTCTGACAGAATGCAGTTATTAGCAGGGAAGTGCTTAGAAAATACCAGAACCAGAACTGAAAGTGGATTCCACAAAATTCAGTGGAGTTGGATCCCTCTTATTCCCAGCACATTTCCATCTGGATTTGAAAGACTCATGAGTCTTTGCCTTAGGAAACCAACTTTATTCGAGCCACAGCTGAAGTGAATGCTGCTGTCATTCACCGCTTGCTGGCTAATCCTGTGACGTCCCATAAGCCTTTTAACCATACTAGCCTGTAATTTATGCCTAAATAACCTCATTAAATGAAAATACAAATAATGCATTGTGAAGTGTTAGGTGCTTAAAATACTTGAAGCATACTTTTAAAAATGATGGCCCAGAGAGTAACCTGCGCATATCCAACTTAAATGCCCAAGTGCCACTTTATGCACAGGTTGTATTCTGTGCAGGTAGAAAGCAGCCCAAGCTTTTATTAACGAGAATAATGCTAAGAAATGAGGATAATAAGTGAACTCACCCAATCCCTTGAGATATGCATAAATTGAAGGATTTTATCTGTCAGCCAAGACTGCTTCATCCCAAGGATCTTTTCAGCTAATTAATCAATTGGACATAACATGCAGATGTTTTTATTATGTGGATTACAATCCCTGCTTGAACTAAAGAGTCCAAACTCCTTCAGAATTAAATTTCCAAAAAAGAAAATGCCTTTTTCAAGCTAGAGTTTTGAGAAATTATGTTTTAGCTAGTAAAGCAACCATTTAAAAAAAATCAACATAAGAAAAAAAGATCCCTTACAGTTGGAGAGATATTAGCTAGGGAGATTTTCTGTCGCTTGTAGGCTGGGATAGTCTCAAACAGAAAAGAGGTTACAAAAAAGTGTGAGTAAAAGCTCCAGACTCCAGTGGAAAAGTGACTGTATATGCACAGCTCCTGCTTTTGGGGAAATGGTGAACTGGCAGCATTCACTGGAAGGTGACAGGGCACTGCCAGATGAGAGCTGGATGGAGTGTGAAGGTTTTCATGCCAGATATGTCATAACTCACTTCAAGGGAATTGGGTACTGGAAATCTTCATTAAGTGCTTCTTTTCAGACTTCAGAAAAATAATTAAGCTATTTGATTTCACCCTTAATTACAAAGTTAATGAAATGCCAATGAGTGTTTCAGCACAATCCATAGGGTCCTGATAAAGAATGATCAACTGTATCTTACTTGAACAATGGGAAATTTACACTTTCTGTTAGCACAAGGATAATGTCTACTTAGCTTCATCTGCTCACAAAGTCATAATAATAATGGCTGGAAGTGATTTTATCAACTTGAAAGTCAAGTATGTCATTTGGTTTAGTTTAAGATGCTAGTCCTATTGTTAAAACTAGATTCAAGAGACTGCACAACAGCATTAGCATATGACATTGAGAAGGAGTTGGAAAAAAACGCAAGAAGTTACAGGGGGAAAAGGTGTTCACATCTAATTACTGGTGTTAATTCATCAATTGGTCAGCAGCTTATAGAGCAAAGATAGTACCATCACTTTTACAGTTCTTTTAAACAAATTATACAGCACTAGAGAAAAAAGATGGGACACTCATAGAAATATTGGTCTGCTGAGAAAATGCCAAAGAGCAGATCTATGAAAATCTGAGTGTTTTTAGGTAAGATGGAACACCATAGAAACATTCAATATTTACACTTCTCGGATCACTACGGATCCAAAAAGGCTTATAGTCACACACAGTGCTAGAAGGTCACTATGACAACTTTTACAGGTAAGCAAAGGATGTTAAATTTTCCCAAATATGACAAAAGCATTATAGGTAGACTAGAAATAGCAGAGAGTAAAGGAAAGAAAAACACATGGAGAAAAATAAACCCAATTCTTGTTAGGTTACTCTTAAATTCTTAATTTCTGAGTTTTCTGGCACAAAACAAATGCGACTGTTGCCCTGCTTTGGATTATTTTGTTGAGTAAATCAACAGAAATGAGAAGGGGAAAAAAAAAAGAACAAGGCTTACTAGAAATAATAAACCAAGCATGAAAAGAACATTTTCAGCAGAAGACTAGACAGAAGAAATTTGAAAAAAAATTCTTTGTGAAAAGGAGTTAACCATAAAAAACTGTCTAATGAGTCTTATAAGATTCATCTGCTCATGTGTTAGACTAGCAGGCCTTGTGTCTCAAAATCAAACAAAAAAACCAAACACGACAAAAGCTTATTTAGCATCTAGTTTTACTTTTTAGCTCCTGTTCACACATCTGATGTCCAGGATAGGATGGACCCCTCCCCAAACATGCAGAAAATCAAGGTCACTAAGTAGCAAATGAATGGAAAGTAAGAAAAATTAAGGCTTGTTTGGCTTTTCTGTGTTGTTGCGTTGAGTTTCTCCCACCACCTGCTTCTTCTAGCGGAATTCTATTTTGGCAATAAAGATCCCAAGGAAACTGGGGAAACGTGACAGTCAGAAAGGGATGCACGCGCTACACAAAAGAGTAGGAAAATACCTAAATTGCATCTTATACACCTCTTTTACAGTGCAAACCCCTTAACTTCATTAAATTTACAGTATAAAATTTGGAATTGTATTGAAGTTTGTTCTGTTTCTCATTTGACTTCTCTAGGGCACAAGAACTTTAAAAATGCTTTGGAAACGACACAAATTCTGGGATGCAGTGATAAAGGCCAGAGGCTCACTGCTTCTTAAATGACCCTTCTTAAATTTCCTACTGGAAATTTAAGTAGAAATTATAACAATTGTAAACACAAAACCAAACAAACAAATAAATTAAAACCCAAACATAAACAAACCACCACAACAACAAAAACTAAAACTAAAGCAAACAACCCCAAAAAACCTCAAACCCTCCCCAAAACACCCACACAGGAAACAATCATGGAATATACTTTTCATTAAGCACTCTCCAGACATCGCCTGCCTTCTGAGCTGAAACAAGATCAAAGCAGCAGCCACTTTTCAGCTTGTAGAATTAAGTGCTAAATTACTATTTCTCTGCGCAGGGATGACACATTTTTGCTTAACTGATGGAGTTATACCTCCTGTGGTCCATCTTACTCAGAATGTGAGGATGGCTGGCATGTCTGTGAATTTTAACTTCAAGCTGGAGGCATGACTTTTGAAGAAAACGACTACAGGTTTTTGTCTGTGCTTAAGACTTGCACTGTAAATATGGACAGTTCAAAAGCCGACTCAAGGCTCACTCAACCCATGGCTTCAGGGGCAAGGAAAATAGGGAAATAAATCTTCAGCTGTCCCAGGCCACCACACAAGCATGGTAAATCCTCCTGCAAACAAACTGGTAGAGGGAAACAATGCACTCCTGCACCAGCAGAGGAGAAAGGACTTCAAGAGACTGAAGAGCACCCAGGACCTGGAGATTACCCAGTCTGACTTTCAAAACAGGGTGATTTTGTTTGAGGCCTGCACAAAGAAAGGGAGCTCACAGGACAAATTAACATTAACTCTTCTGCGAAGATGGTGTAAAGAGTTTCATCTCTGACTCATAACAAACTAAGAAAAAGGTACTGATGTATCTTATTTATAGAGGCACACTAATTGCAAGATAGATTTTGTGTGGGTTTTGGATGGAATTGCTGAGCAGCCCAGGAAATGTATCCAATGCAAGAACCAATGCAGGAGAAAGATACCTAACCTCTAAATTGTTGCTGAGCAAACACACCAAAAACTTCCTTCCCATTCTTCTTCTGCCAAGAAGAACATTGCTAAAACCCTACATTTACTGGGAACGACTGGAAGTATAACAGGCACGCACTTTTAAAAAAGTTTCTCTTCTTTTTCCCCCTGCAATTCAAATACCACACTACAACCAGGACTGAAACCCACATGTATAGTGTCAGTGTCTCAGGGACGCTGACAAAGATCACTAGGAAATGGAATTAAACTGCTTTCACACATCGTAAGGGTAGAAGTTATATCCTGGATCACTAGATCACACTGAGTGACGTGGTTTGCAACCCTCGCTTGGAACTACTCAGCATTATTCTGAAACCGAATATTGGGTATATTTACTTCCCTCAGATTCCTAATTTCATTGTTTCTCTCTGCCTAGTCCACCATGCTCTCCTAGCTACTGCCAGCCCCAGTACAACAGGGCGACCAGGTCAGTGGAATGGTGCTACAGGGCACCAAACTGAGTTTTCATGGGGGAATTTTGTTAGAAAATTTGTCTGCAAATTACACCAAGAGAGCCAGCAAAAGCTACCCCTGTATTTATAGGAATGAGTGCCAAAGCAGGTTTGGTATCAGCTTTGCACTCCCACACACAGAACTTGAACGCTGTCTATGATGTTGATAGGAGGATCAATCCTGTCCTGGTGAGCTTCAAAAAAAGAAATGCAAAATGCCATTCATCAGGATTTTATGATTCAGCTACAAACTTCACCCTGAGTGGTCAATTAATCACTGCTGCATCTGTTAACTTCTGCTGCCACACATGAAAGCAATCTGCTCACAAATCCAGGGGACACGGAGCCTGAGCCGGGGTTTCCTCCAACACAAGGAAAGCAGAGAGCAAGGAGGTGGCTCTCCGAAGCTCCTCTGCCAGGTCACCAGTCCCCAAACAGATACAAGATGAGTTATTCCCTGCTCATCTCAGATGGAAAACTCCCTGTCTCAGAGTGGTTTAAAAATAACCCAAAACAGCGGCAGAAAATGTCTTTGTGGTATTTCAAGTTTCTCGGCATCGAGTCCCCGCCTGCTGTCTCTTTTTTGGAGCAGTAGCAGTCTCGTAATAATAAGAGCCACACTAAAAGCTTTTATTAAAAACCACTGCAGAACCTGCAAAGGTGCCAGGAAGTGAATGTGCTTCAGCAAATGAAGCCACCAAACAAAGAGTGGGATGGCACCAGCAGTCACAAATGGATGCAACACCTTTGCCTGCGATCACTTTCCAGTACCCTTTAATTAGAATGCTTTAATTTTTGTTAGGTTTGAGTCAAAAATATACACTTCAGGCTAAAAGAAATTTTGACCAAGCGAACCTTTCCATAAATGATTGCACAATGCATCCCCAGGATTGTAGGCCCCTCTGCCTTAGCAAGGCACTGTGATCATGAAAATATCATTTAACCTTCCCTACCACGACACAGCCCCATAAAGAAAAGTGCTCCTAACTTTGGACAGAGGCAGCACTTTATCACCTTCTGCAATGGGCTATTCCCCCCTCGCAGTGCCAACAGGAGGGAGCTGCACTGAGTGACCCAGCGCCCGCACGTTTTCCTGCTGCCAAGCTCTGCACATTACCAGCAGCTCACTCGTTTTATTTTGAAATAAAAAGTTGCTGAGTAAGCATAACGAAGTACCCATCTGCAGAGGTCACAAGAAAGGCTCTCTTTGAAGTTTCCAGCACTTCCCAGTCGTCCCAAGACTTTCCACAATAGAACTGCTTTTGTTGAATTTCTGTGGTGCAGAAAGGCAGGAATTCTAAGTAATTACTACAAAAATATTCCTAAGACAAGGAAAACAGGCAGACGTGAGCCAATAAGGAGCGCTGCAGTTTCAGTTCCCTCCCTGATCACTGCCACACTTGAGTGCTGGACCAAGGCTCCCTCAGCAAGTACAGAGGACATATTTACTCACTCTGACTTTACTTGCGGACTTCCCATTTTAGCCAAACTAAGTGCAGAATTTTCAGTGAAGACACTAGTCCCTGCCAGTATACACACAATTTCTTAACCTTCAAGGAAACATTTGAAATGAAAATATAAAAGCTAAAAAAGAAATCTCCAACCCACTCCAGCATAAGAAATCCATTTAATTAGATTCCTTAATTATTCATTATTCCTCTTCCTATGTTGAAATGACCATCTTTGCCTCATTCCCAAAGGATTCTCTTCATAATTAAGTCAGGGAATCATTAAAATCTCAACATGCTGCCCGAGTGAGATTTTAGTGCTTTAAGCTTCTGCATGCTCCATGCAGCAATAAGTTGACTTTTATAGGAGAAAAATGCAAAAAAGCAGAATCATTAGCAATCAATAACAAGAGGCTGAAGGGCATCAAATGCATATTTTTCAGGTGACATTTTTCTCACTTTCTCATAAGTAAATTAATATATCGGTCATAAAAATCTACAAGTTCATGCTTAAAACAATTGCATGTGAAAATTCTCAGTTTCCTTAAAATAACAACCAATATTAAAAAAAACCCTCAGGGTAATTTTAGAAACAGAGATTTATATTTTACCTGAAAAAAACAAACAAACCTTAAAAATCCCAAAACAAAAAACAAAGTCCAGCTATTAGTATTTTGACACTAAAATCCTGCTGGAACAAACCCTTGGAGCAAGACAGGTAACTACCAAAGATTCATTAAAAAAATCAACAACAAAAAAAATCACTGCCCCTACAAAAAGTCAGAAATGTTTTGTCTCTTCATAAATTTCACATAAACTTATTAACACTCACAGGAGGCCAAGTTCCTTCTTGACTTGGCAAGAACAAGTGGGCATATGAAAAAACCCCACTCGCCTGTATAATAATCATAATTATCCCAGAATAGGTGTGCTGATGTGATGCCTGAAAGGCCAAGTAATGTTAGTGCCCTATTGAGAACAGAGAGATATGAGAGGCAGCTCCTGTCCACGTCTGCCTGTAGAGAGGGAAACTGCAAACCACAGAGGATGAAAGTGGAGGGGGAGTTGTTTAGTTTGCATTGCATGGCAAACAACATACATTAACAGAAGTTTATGCACTGGGGATGTAAACCCAAAACTAACAGCCTGGAAGACACAGGAAAGAAATCTCTCTCTCTCTCCTATACAGCTTTGCTTGGGTCTCCTCTGGAACACTGTGTCCTCTTTCAGGCACTAAATTTCTAGGAAGAAGTTGTCAGCTGGAGATGTGAAGAATTTATTACTTTTAACTCTGAAATCACTCTTCTTCAGAAAACAACCCTGAATGCTTCTGTGAATGTGTGGTTAGTAATAAATAGCTTTGGACATGCATATCCACACTCTTAGCAAAGAGAAGTACCAGCCAGCACTGCAACCTTGCTCATTTGCCTGCCTCCCCCCACCAGCTCTCCCAGCTTTTCATTATTCCCCCTAAAATAGGCAAACACATATGATTGGAGGCAAACCTATACAAAAACTAAAGATTATTCTCTTTTATTTTTTTTAAATTTTTTATTTATGCTCCTATGATTTGTTTCATTTTAAACTGGTTTGTGGAGGGGCTGAGGAGGAGGGATGCTACACAGAAATTCTGTTCAGGGATAAAGGCACAGCTCCTCTTTCAAAGACAAATTCTGACTAAAATGTTTAATGAATGTAAACTTTAAATAGTCAATACTTCACAGAGCAGAAGAGAACATACAAGGACTGTTGCTCAGAACAGCTTCAAGGGTATTAAAATGGGTGCATAACAACAAGGGTACATAATAACAATAACTCCATGCAGTTCATGGTAGGACACTGGAATTACATAGGCTTAAGATAAACTTCCAGCCACTAGAATTTTTTTATGTTCTAGGTTTGGGGGTTTTTTTTTGGGGAGAGGGTGGGACTTCCTGGAAAATAACTAGGCAGGATAGCAAAAAACTGTTGAATACCAAATTAGTACTAAACTTGAAAGAACACGATGGAGAAATAAAGGTCAAAACACAGGAGATAATAAAAATCTACACTGGTCTGATTAAACTTCCAGTCCTAGAGAGTCCTGCATCAAAGAATCTGTCACCACCTGGAAGTTATTGGGATGAACTGCAATCAATCTGGGTTTGTCAAGAGGAAGCTGTACAAAATTAATTTAATTTCATTTTATGGCAAGGTGACAGGTGTTGGAGACTGGAGAAAAGCAATACTTGTACGTGACATTCTCAGAAGCAAGGTAAGGAGCATGGTGTTGATGAAAAGATTGTTAGCTTAATCCAAGAGGGATCTGGTAACTGAACCCACGAACAAGGTATTAACATCCATTGTCAAAAAGGATGGATGGTTTGCAAGGATCCATCCTGGATTTGCTTCTCTCCAATGTTTTATTAATGATTTGGGCAATAGGAAAAGTTTATTACCAATGCAAATGTGAACCTACAAGAAGTATGTGCATGTTAAAGAGCAAAACTTAAGACAAAAATTATAAGTAAGACCAGAGAAATGCTTTGACGCAAAAAACCCAATCAAAACACAGAAATCTCTGTGAAAATAAGGAGGAAAAAAAAATTTTTCCCAGGCTAGAGAACAACTGAGGACCATTCTTCAGCATTGTCTGCCGGGTACAAAACCTTGAAGGTTCAACACAGGACAGCAGACAAGCAGCAGAGCAGAGTGCAGAAGCACAGTAAAATCATCTTTCTCTTCTGTTTAGTATTTGCAAAGCCGCAGGTACACTGTGAGTGGCTTCTGCTATCCTGCTGCCAGAAGACATGAGTATTTGGGAAACAACAAGAGCAATCCGAAGTCTGTAGAACACATCCTCGTTTAGCCTAAAGAAAGGATGACTGATGGAACATGGCAACAGTCCTCAAGCCCATCAAAACCTGACAAAATGCAGAAGAAAATAGTCTGTTCTCCACTATTACTATGGATAGTAATAGGAGTAGAAAGATTCAGTTGCAGCAACCAGATTTGGGTGAGATACTACGAGAATTCTTTACAGTAAGGAAGCTCTGCAACAGCATGCAAGGGACCAGCACGGAAACGTTACAGCTTTCCCTTGTAAAATATGTATCAGGATCCACTTGGTAATCCTTACAGCTGTGCTGCTCACAACCATCCTATGACCACTGCACCAAGAGGTATCCCAGCCTCCAAGCCTGTTCTTAATTCAGCCTTTCTGAGACAGTACAAAGCTATTTTATTGACTTCAGCGTTGTATACTTTAATAAGTTTGACGGCTAGAAATATAGTTTCTTAATGTAAAAATCTATGACCATTAGCTGTTTCACATTATCAGATACAGAGCTGGAAATGAAGATCCAAATCAAAAGAGAATGGTGATGTGTTTGAATTATTCTGGCAAGCTTGAAAGTCTTACAAAGGTATTTCTCTATGTATCAAAAACAGAATTTAAAAATATCTACTTTTATTTCCTGAGTTTAAAAATTAGGAGGAATTAAACATCGTAAACTTTATAGAACTACACAGTATGCTGAGAAATCTGCTCTAAATTACAGATACAGAAAGAAATCTAAAGAAAATGCAGTTCAAGACCCTTAGGCCACTGAGGAGGGGCACAGCAAGCTCACTACCCTGATCTTGAGGAGAGCAGATTTTGGCCTCTCCAGGGATCTGCCTGGCAGAGTGCCATGGGATAAAGCCTCCAGAGGGAAGAAGGACCCAGGAAAGCTGCTTGATATTCAAGGATCACCTCCTCCAAACTCAGAAGTGATGCATTCCAGCAAGAGGAAGCCAGGAAAAAAGACCAGGAGGTCTGCATGGATGAAAAGGAGTTCCTGGATTAACTCAAACACAAAAACAAAGCTCACAGAGGGTGGGAGCAAGGACAGGTAGCCTGGGAGGGATACAGAGAAATTGTTCAAGCGATTGATTGGGCTAGGAAATTTAAAGCCCTGATAGGATTAACCCCGGCCAGGAACATCAAGTGCAACAGGAAAAGATTCTCTAGGTATGATGGTGATAAAAGGAAGACTTAGAAAGATGTGGGACGTTTCTGGAGGGAAACAGGAAACCAGGTCACCCAGGACATGGAGAAGACTGAGGTACTCCATAAGGTTTTTGCCTCAGCCTTCGCCAACAAACGCTCCAGCTGCACTGCATGAGTCCCAGGAGGCAAAGGCAGGGATTGGGACAGTGAGGGACTGGGGAAGATCTTGTCTGAGACCATCTGAGGAACCTGAAATCCGTGGGACCTGATGAGATGCAACCACAGGTCCTGAGGGAACTGGCAGCCGAAGCTCCCAAGCCATTATCTGTCATATTTGAGAAGCTGCGGTAGGCTGGTGAAGCTCCCACTGACTGGAAAAAGGGAAACATAACCCCCATTTTTTAAAAGGAAGACCCAGGGAACTACAGGAAACCCATCAGTCTCATCTCAGTGCCTGCCATGGTAGGAGGGTCAGAGTGAGATGGTCTTTAAGGTCCATCCCAACCCAATGCACACCATTTAATGATCCCACGGAGTCCTAGGCACTGCTTTTTTCTTACACATTAAGATGCTCTGTTTTACAGCACACACAAAATCAAGACTTTACATGGACCCTTCAGGGACACTGCAACATTTCTGGTGTTAACTTGCAAAACCACTACATAAAATTACAGCTATTTAGAGAAATCAGAGTAGCTGATAATGCATCACTTCTAAATACATATTACATAGCTTATAAAATTGGGGAAAATATTAAAATTTAATTTGTAGCCCTAGAGCTGCTTCCTACAGTTACAGGGTATATTCTGAAGGGTACTCACAGGTTGCATTAAGACAGACCATTCAGGTTATAGAGGCCACGATCCAGTACAAATGCAGTTTGAGTAGCTGTGTAGTTTGGCAGAGGCTACAGACACAGCAATAATTAAAATCAAATTTTGGACTGCACCACAAGAACTGTGTTTGTGAACAGTAAAGGAACAACTTACACACTATCCAGCCAAAAAAAAAAAAAAAACACAACAGAAAGAAGCACTAATCAGAATCAGCCAGCTCTCATAGGCTCCCAGTGCGTAGGCTGAATAATTGTCTCATCATGATAATAGCCTTTATGATAACCATGATCTCACCACCGCACTCAAAGATCCAAAATGCTGCTGCTACTCTTACACCCACAACAAGGCACACTCGGCATTTGAAGAAAGTCTTACTCTGCAGCTCCAACCCCTGGCTGTTAATGCAGGCAGGGTGTAATCTTGACATTTTTATGCCTTTGCTTTCAAGCCACAAAACCTACAGATTTTGTAGACAGAATAGCACAGACTAGAATTCCTATTGTTATGAAGACATCTCCCTCTCCACCAATAATTCAAAACAAGTAACAGCTATCAGCAGTAATAAAAACTAGCAGCATGCACCTCATAAATAAATTTTTTAAACAATTGAGATGCAATTTTACATTCTGTAGCTCTTTTTTTTTCCATCCAATTTCTGCTTCACAAAGGCAGCAGGTTACAGTCTATTCTGCACTGAGACCAGGGCATAAAGCATGCCTTTGGCCACCGCTTCCCTTTCCCTCCTGTCTTACTGGAGGCCTGGCACCATCTGTGTTTAAGCTTGGTTATATTACTTTCTCTGGGTTAACAAAGCAGTGAAAATTAGCATCAGCCACAGGTCTGGTTAAGCCTGCAAACTTAGGCAGCAAGGAAGGGAGCATTCATCAATATTCCAGCCACAACACCCATGGAAAATCCAATGCACAAAGACCCTCAGATGAGAGTTTTCTGCTCCCAATGGACGGGCAGAAGGAGTGCCCTTGCTGCAGTGTGTGCACTGTCACAGTCTCTTCCAGAGGGGGCAGAAAGCACTGTCCCCATGGCACAGGTACTACAAAGAGCACACCCACAGAACCAAAGCATCTCTCTATATGCCCTAGCAAGATATTCATATATTTCACGGTAAAGCGACTGGGTTCACGCACAAGGATAGGTCAAGGGAGAGAGAAGCACTTGCAACAACTTAGACGCACCAGCCAAGATTTATCATCGGTACAGAGTCAGGGAAGGCAATGGACTGCTGCCAGCTGGATTTCCACCCTGCACACTCCTCCAGTCTCATTCCAACCTGTTTTAAGCACCGCGTACTCAGTGTCACCCTCCAAAATTTGACAGAAGTGTGTCTATCCCTTTCAGTTTTCACAGCACGCGAGGCCTCAGCAGCCCCAGGCTCGGTGCAGAAGAGAACAGCTGCCACAGCCCCAGCGCGCGTCAGTTCCTGGAATGCTGCTGGAGCCAGCCCGGCACAGCCCGACCTCCCCGACAAAGGCTGGCTACTGCTTCGGCACGAGGAAAGAAAAGCTCTCTGGCAGTTTGTTGTTGTGCTGTCTGGAGTATGGGCTGGCCTGCCAGGACATGAGAGACATGAATAGAAGCCTCTCTGAAGGACACACTCTTATTCCCAAACCAAAAAAAAAAAAAAAAAAAAAAAAAAAAAAAAAAAAAAAACACACTGTTGTCG
>VZRL01005376.1:415426-482324 GCA_013397895.1 Origma solitaria | reverse complement strand
CCACAGGTGAACTGTCCAAAATCCTACGTGTAAACCCTATACTTAATACTTCCTCACCACAAGGCACAATGCCAGCAACAACGGAGAGAGTTCATGGAATAATGGCTCTCTGCACTTCTGAAATTTTCCTTAAAATTAACTAGCGCAGTAAGAGGTAAACAGGAAGATGAATTTTCAGTTTTTGGTTGGGTTATCTTCAGGGCATCTAGAAAACATCACCATGAGTAAGACTGAAGGCCTCAAATGTTCTCTTTCAGTTGGCAGATTTTTGGATAGATCTTTATTCTCTCAGTGGGACAACTTCTAGTACCCGAGGCTTTTAAAATCAAAAATAGAAATAACTTACATGATGACAAAACTGCAAAGGTCCAAAGGGGATTCTGAAGTCAAAACCTATGGAGATTCCAAATAATGCAATCTCTCTTGTACATGAAAAACTCAATTTATTGATACAGTCAATATTACCAGATAATACAAAGAACCTGATAAGAAAAATTAAGCCTACCTAGAAAGGGAACTACTTCCATGTTCTACTGCTCTGCAAATGGAAGTTGTGGAAACAGAGATAATTACTGCTTGAAGTACATCAGAAAAAAGTACATCTAAGTCAATTAAGTCAAATGAAGAAATGATTTATCAATCAGAACCAGCAAGATATCTCTGCCTGACTCACAAGAGGAAAATAATAGTAGCCTTCTACATTGCTTCTTGTGATGTTTTCCTACTTGATGTTTTGACACATCAAAACCATTTTAAGAAGTTCCAATTACAACTTGTATTTAACAAAAAAGCCAAACAAACAAACAAAAAAAAGCCCTACCAAACAAAAACCAAGACATATTCAAGGGACCCCATTGTGAAAAGGTGTCCTATTTCAAGAATCTTTAAAGCTGCACAGTGCAATACTTGAATACATTCTATTTTTTTCTTTTCTAAGCTACAAGCACAAATCAAAGACGTTCTTCACCTTTGTTATCAAGTCCTCTAAGGAAAACATCAGACTCATAGACCCAGACATGGTGCCTACTCACATATATTGATCAGATTATTGGACATAACTGTTTTTAAAATTATAGATGAGGACACAATTTATGACTATAGCAATCTGACCTAGGAGCATAAACCTAAAATTCCCCGGAACTTTCATTTCCAAAGTGCCAAAATACTTCTGCTTCTTTCATATGTCTAAGCATTGAAAATAATATGCTAAAGAAAAACATATTTCCCAAAGTGATGCTTCTCTGGACAGTTTTTATAACCTTATGCAAAAATTTGGTGAGTGAAAGAATTACAGTTTTGAAGAACTATTTAAAAATTTGGACAATTAACATTATCAACATCACAAACAAAAAATAAATTTAGATAAATTATGTCCATGTCACAACAGATGGTTTTGATAAGCAGCAAATTTTGAGGCCTGGGGTATCTTTTTGTGCATAAACTAGAGCCTTAAATCAAGGGAGAGCACGAAATAGCTAGATGGCACTTTTGTCTAAAATTCCGTTCCAAGAAAGGAAATAGGAGCGGTGTTGAAATGGTTTAAATTCCATCTACATGCCTGGACCTAGTGTGTCCTGCCCTTCAGGAAGGCTGGGCCAAAAGACCACACTATGTTCAGGGACCTGGAACAGGATTTTGCCTCTCTCAAAGTGACCTTTGGTCCATTTCTACCTAACCTAAAGAGTACAAGCTACAATAAAGGCAAAAAATGTTGGGTTTGAGGCTGGAGTGAGTTTTTAGTTTTACTGGAGAAGATCCAACAAGACCAGAGTTGAAGAACAGTAAGTCAGAAAAGACAAACCTGGGTGTACTCACTGCCACCTGGCAGGTCTAAGATTAGGACCAGAAGTAATAAAGACGAACTTCTCTAGGATCTTGTGAGAGTTTTGCAGGAAAAATTGAGAAGGCCCATCATGGGCATTAAAAACCAGGTACTCCTTTTTCACTCCCCATTTTTCTAGAAGGGGTGGCAGCCTCCAGCACTCTCCATGGAAAGGAGCCTGATGCTGATGCAGTGCTTTGCTGGGGTGTCTGACGAGCACTTTCAAGGCCGATGGTTATGAAGAGTTGCATGAATCGACACCTGGTGGCTCTGAAGTGACAGAAGTGACTCTACAGAAAAGAAGTAGGTGCGTAAGGCACAGACACTTTCTGCATTCACACCCATACAGCAGAAAGCTCCACAATTTAACTGCACCTTGCGCCTGGAAATGCTATTTCCTTGAAATTGTATAAAAACACCAGTGATTCATTCCTGCTCATTTTCTCCACATCAGGCACGATTTTATTCACCTTTATCGTATTCCCCTTTATTCATTCCTCTTCAAGCTGTACAGGTCTGCTCTATTTAATTGCCCCTCACACAAAAAGTGATTCTTTTTCTATTCTTTAAATCTATTCTCATTTTACATTCTTTTAATAAGTAGGATGTGGGGGAGTGGAGAAACAGAAGCTCTTCTCAATGCAAGAATCAACAAAGGAATATAATTTTGTTTTGTTTTCAGCTGTCTTCCAAACTATTCCCAGTGTTATTTACCTGCCTTTTTGATCACACTACTGGAGTGTGAGCAGACACATTAAGGAGATACCTGCATGTTCTAAATTGTTGTTACTAAACAAAGAAGTAAAGAAATCCAAAACACCAAAGCTCTGTTCAAATACTGAAATGTACCAGATGAAGGAAGACATGCATTACTCTTGCCCGGTTTCCCCTCCAGGAAAGAAGAGTTATATATGTTTACACTTCATCTGCTTTATCCAATTCTGATTTAACTGACTGATTCTCATTTTTCACCAGGAGTACAATGCATTTTTCGGTAGTGGTCAAACTTCACAAAGGATTTGAAATCGCTGGAAATCCTTAAATGCTTTTATGGACCAAGGATACAATTCTGATCTCACTATAAGGGTGCACAAATCAGGAGTCATTCCACCGAGGCAAATGAAGAATAGCTGAGTAGCTGACACAAAGTAAAGCAAGGCAAGCCTGAAAGCACGTTCCCAGAAATGCCACCAAGTCAAGAAAGTCAATTGCAAATGGCATTACAGAAGAAAGGGTGAGCAAGAGACAAATGAATGCTCATTTATTTCAGGACAAGAGTGAGTTAGAGTTTCTGGAAATGACATAACAGGAGTTAGTAACAGCTTGGCAGAGGCAAGAGCAACAAGATATTCCCTCATCCAGGGGTTTGGCAGCATCCCAGCAAGGGGCTGAAACTTGCTGGTATTGTTAAAAGCATCAGTTAACTATAACCCAGCTGGAAAGTCACCTTAAAGTTTGAAAGGCTTTCCCAAAGATCTGCTGAAACAGGCACCAGGGTGCAACACACCTGAGGTGCAGGGGCTTTAAGCATTTCCAAAGGTAAAGTGATAAATTTTGGCCTCTAAACTACAGACAATCTCCTCACTTCACAATGATCTGACTTCCGGATGACTGAGTATAAAATTGTTCTGAGTTGTTTCCAGAGACTTCTAAGAGGCTGCAGTTTTATTATAATGACCAGCTATTTGCCTAAAGTTTGAGACCTGCCTTTCCATAATTTAAAAAGCTACCTGATGCCAATACCATTTAAAAAAACCAACAAAAACCAAATCAACAAAAAACAAATGTGAAAACAGAAGTGGGCTGAGACTAATTTTTGGAAAAACATAGCACAGCATAACTGAGTAGCACCTGCTGAGCTTATATGTTAGGTCTTCCCTCAGGTGCAAAAGAGAACCTTGCGATTGCACCCCAAACTGTTCAAACCCATGTGCTTCCCTTCTGCCTTCTCTGGTAGGAATCCTTCCCACAAGCCTAATTTCAGCCATTGTGGATCACAGCACACAGCAAACTTCAGCTCTGTATTTGAAATTAATAAATCCAACTCAGAATTTATTTGCTTCATCAAAGCAAGAAATAAAGTTATTTTCATCACTGGGATTTCAAACTCTTCACAGAAGAGCACTGTAGCAAGAAGTGAATAAACTCAGTTCTCTCCACCTCCAATTTCAAGGCAATATAGTGGGTTGGGGTTTTTGTTTTGTTATTATTAAAACAAACTCACCCAACTTGGATGAGCAATGGTTTCATGTTTTACTGGTATTTTAAATCTTTCTCAAGGAAGCTGAGAATAACCCAAAGCATCATTTATTATCTTCTTTTTGGCAGGGGATGAAGTTATAGCACAAGTGCAAATCCAGGCAGAAGAGACATTAATAAATGCAGGCAGCCCAGTGACTACCACTATCTTATACACATATGATAATGGAAAAGGCTGACCTCCATCCCTTGAGAGTATTTGAATTTTCAGGTCACCTGCTCATCATGGTGATGAAAATACAGCTCCTAGGACCAGAAGGTGAAAACTGGGGTCTTTAAAATAAATAAATTAATAAATAACTAAAAGTGAGGCAAAGGTCCCCAAAAAGATAAGTCTTCAATTTTCAAGAATACAGTGAATGCTGATGCAAAGCCATTGTAAGAGCAGAGGCTGGATTTCAACAAAGCCACTCAAAACCTGGCCCCGAGCAGAACATTTCCTCCCCTTTTGGATCACGCTGGTTTTAGGCCATGCTGTTCACATTGGCAAGTGCAAAGGGTTGTGTCATACCTGGCACAGATGAAGCCACAGGCAAACAGTCAGGGCCATGGACAAAGAGGCAGCAAAGGGAGTCAAGCATGTCAAAATATGCCTCAGGGCCATGCTCACTGAACAACAACATTAACAAAATATTTCTAGTTGGCACTGTAAATTAACCAAAAAATAAGGAATTCAGCCTAATTCAGGAGTGACTTTCATAAAAAAATCCCAACAAAACCAAGCTGGTTTTACCATACAGTCTTCAAAAAGATGTACTAAGGATATGGTGAAATTGCACATCATACCAACCACCTTCTGTCAATACAGATTTTAAGATACCTGTGAAAAGTGACTTTTCACTTTGATGGTTCACATTATTATGACATCTGGCTGGAAGGGCTAGAGTTAAGTGTCTGTTGCTATTTTCATTAAAGATTATTTTATGCCTCAATTGCTGGAAAAAATTATTTTACTTTAAAACTAGACTTGGCAGGCAAATGATGTAGCCAAACATGTGGGTTAATAGACTTGTCAAAGCGAAAAACATCTAACAAATTTTAAAAAAAAGAAATGGAAAGAAGCTTACACAGTATATGACAACTGACACTAAACCAATCCACAAATTTAACATTTAACCCACCAATCACCTATTTAGAGAGACACAAACTGGTATTTATTGACCAGCTTTACTCTCTCACTGCCACGTTATCCATCAGCAATCTACTGTTTTTCCTTAAAATGATAAGCATTCAGGCAGGCCTAGAAACCAGCATTCTTCTTCACCTAATAGTATGTGCAATCATCATATCCTTCCAACAGCATGTCCACAGGCTTTGGGATCGCTTTGGGATTCATCTCCCCAAACCTGCAACTCCAGCACTTTAAAGCCTTCAAAACTTGCTCCGAGTGAGTACAGCCTCCTGCTGCTCCCATGCTCCCAAGGAAGGGTGTGGAAAAGTCTCCCTGCAGCACACATATCCCTTGTCCAACCCATACAAATCCTCTTCTCGTTGCAGGGGACAACTGCAAGCTCAGCTGCTCGGAGGAATTGAGATAAACGCACGCTGCCGAGAGGGAGGCAGTGTCCGTGAGCACCCTAGAGGGGAACACTTGCAAGGCTCAGCAGGTCCTGCTGCTGTAGGACAAGTGGATTTGACAGCTCAGACCCAGAGCTGGCAGCCTGGAAGCTGAGAGCAGGGACCACTCACACCAACACCACCCGCGGCCATGCTCCTCCCTGAACCCAAGCTGCTGGAGAAGGCAACTCCAGTCACTAAAAAGATGGAATTCCTTTCCTCCAGCTCCAGCTTAGACAGAATTCAATGCCCCTAGGACCCAGTGGAGGCCCAGAAAGGGACAGAGCTGCTACAAGTCAGAGAGCATCTGTAACTTGCATTCCTAATTCTTCAGGAATTCTTCTCCATTATCACCATTCCCGGTATCCCAGGACTCCTTTTCCACCTATGAACAGTCCCAAGGATCAAACCTTGTTTTCCTGCAGATCAAAGAGGTACAGCCTGTGAAGAATTTGGGTCCTTCCATCTAATGACAACCTCAAGTACAATCACCAGCCATGCTGCACTAAGGATCAGTGAAGCAGTGCAGCACAATTACGGCAGCCAGAACCAGGCATGGGGTGCAACCCTAACACCAATGAAAAAATGTTGGCTGACTCCACTGGAGTCACATGGGAAAGGCAGATTCAGCTGAAGCAGCCACAGGAACAGAAATTTCGAAGCACAGGAGAAAACAGAGGGGTTTACATCTATCCATTCCTTCCACCCCAGAACAACAATTTCTAGGAAACTAAGTTGAAAGCACGTGGAGTAATCAAAAGCTCCAGTTATCAGAAATTAGCAGTTATTCATGTGAATTTTTCATACCTATCTTGATATCAAGGAATTTTATGAATATTTTGGAAGTTAATACTTTTGACGCAGATTAAAAGAAATCAAGTAAAAAGTCAGATTGTCAACACAAAAATGTACTGATTAAAGTTCTGCCACACAGAGTGTGCAACAGCAAAAAAGGTAAAATTAGGAAGTAACTACCCAAAGTCCCACTAGGTGCCTGAATCTTAATTCTTAACTGGAAGTTTTTCTCCCAAAGGCAGAGAATAGAAATCCATCTCAGAGATGCACAGAGCCTTTTAGTTGATGTATTTAACTGCACGACAAACATTAATAGGAGTTACCCAAATAAATTCCAGCATATCTACTTTCAAAATATATTACTTAACCTAGCTGAACCCACAATCTATCTTTTCTTGTTGAATAGCCAGCAAACTGATCCGAGTTTTAAATAAAACTCTTATTCAGCAGAATGCACAGAGACACGACTTTGGTGCACTACCACCTTGTGGACTATGCAGGAAAAACAGTAAGTGGAGTTTTATTTATACAGCCAGTTCACATTCAGAGTCTATACACTAATCTGTGAAAAGAGCCCTGAAACGTTGTGGGCTGAATATTACATAGGAGTAGGAGTGGTTCTTTGATTTAAGGCTTGGCAGATTGTATCAAACTTCTTTTTGACAGCTTAGCACCAACGTGCAGTGTCACCAGGGAGAAGGCTCTCACCAGAACTGCAAGGTTACACAGAGCAGCTGCACAAGATCCACTAAATACTGTGCTGGGGGCTCCAATTCCTCTGCCGCACAATTCCAGGCTCTCACCTGAGAGCACAGGTGTGGGAGTTTCCCCTATAGGTGCAGCTGCACTTTGTGGCCTGAAGAATAAAACCACAGCCTGGTACTCAATATCAGTTTTAGGAATTTGTTTAGGTCAGTTAAGTTAGCAATGTTTTTCAACACATCCTTGTGTATAAACATGTGAATGTACGTATGTAACACCTGTGAAAATGCATTTTAAAACATTGTTTACATGTGTGTATGTATACTAAGGTTCTGTGTGTGTAAACACACATACATATTGTAAACACTTGAAATATGATAAATTGCCTTCTGGAACTCATTATTGTGGGCGTTACTTTTCTGCAATACAGTTATACCTCCATGATGATTCATTCTTCTGCATCTCTCTCTCATAAGATATTTCTTGTGAGCATCCAGAAATACGCTAACAAATTTTAAACTGTGAAGAATGACATGATCTAAGAATTTAACTCAGTGTAATGAAACAAGTATGTACAGAACAAACCCACACCAGACTTTTGGTTCATTGCCTGGTTATATTCACCACCAACAGCCTGCTCCCAACTCAGGAGGCCTTAACAACCAGTACCACATTCAGGGATTTGACAGAAACAATGCTCTTTCTTTCCCCAGTATGAAGGTGATACCCTGATCCTTCATCCCTTGATGATGATTCCCAAATTCAAAACTTTCTTACCATTCCACTTTTCAGACCGTCTTCAATTTTTGAGAAATATTCTGGTTTCCTTCTCACTTAATTTCCGTAAAGTCCATTGCCAATGTTCCCTTGTCCTACTTGCCATGATCTCATCATTCCCTGAAACACTACCAGCCCTCCCTTTCCCCCAAGCCCCGTTTCAGGGGAAGAGGACATGCTGAGCTTGAAAACAAACAAAACCTCCAAACTGTTGACCTACATGACCTGTATTAATCAATAAAGCACAACAGACCTTTCATTGTGAATTTTCTAAAGTTGGTGACCAGAATATCTCAACCTATAGCTCTAGTAACACCCAGAACTGGAGCATACACAGTAGACTATGAAAAAAACAAAGGCCAGAGCCAAACCCAACCCAAAACATTCTTCAAAAATCTCATCACCTGTTGCAGTTGCACCAGGTTTCCTACAGCTTTCAGACAGACCCTCTCTAAGTCACAACAAATTACTTCAAAGAGAACAAATACTTTTTAAGAGTCCCTGAGCAGAAAGATGTGAGGGGGAGGTGTAACACCACCTCTCTCTGTGAGGAGAGCTTTCCTAGACTTGCATCCTTTCAGATTATCTAAAAAAGAAAACCATAAATAGCAGAGTTTAGTAAGAAAGAAATTAGCATTAAGCAGAATTCTCAAACAAAAAAAAAAAGTTAAAACATTTATTAAAAAACCCTCAAGATATTGCCTCAAGATAACGTGGCTAGCTTCTACATATTACCAAAAAACCAGAAAAATTATATTTCAGAGTAAATGCAATTGTTCCCCAAATGCCATTTAAATCATATTGTAGAAATGTTTCTCAAGGCTAGGAATGAAAAACATACCTGGCAGCTCTTCCAGAGAGCACAAAAAATTCTTCTAGGATTAGCACGAGTAACGTGCCATCTGACAATCCTATAACTGATCAAATATTTACAGGGGTCACCATCTGCCACTGAGGTACTGCTGTAGGTGATATTTATGGGAGTCACCATTTGTGATTAAGGTACTGCTACAAATGCTCACACACAAGTGTGGCTTTCTGCTTTCAGTGATGTGCTGGACACCAACCAGTGCTAAAGACCAGACTGAAATCACAGATCTAAACTTTGCACTACCCTATTGAATTCTCACTTTGTTTGCAGGAAAATACAGTAGCTGCCCAAAATACAACCATGACCAGAAGAATCAATTCTGTTGCAAGTTAGAAGATGCTTCAATTGTTTACATTTTTTTGGAAGAGGAAACTTTTAAAAATACTTGAGATATCGGTATCGTTTCGGAGAGAAGGTACAGCTTCACTCCTAAACTTACCCAAGCCAGAAAAAACAACAGTAATCAACATATATTAACACTTGACTAACAATATTAAAGGAGATGGGGTGGGAGGAGCTCAAATCCACCTCTTAATGAGCAAGTGCCTACAGCACTTACAAAGACCAGAAAAGATAATCTGCTCTCCAGACTGAAAATCAAACGAAGACAACAAGAACAGCCTGACTAATCTAGTCAGCCTGGTTTTCACCCAAATTTAAATGAAATTACAGCTCTTGTTGACAGTTTTACACCTGATCCAAAGAGGGATATGGACCTATGTGTTTAGGTTAGAAATGCTGGGCAGCCCACGGCAGCCTTCACTGCTGCTGGATGTCCTGGACCTGTTCTGTGAATCAGCACAGCAGGACAAGCCAATCCCAAAGCACTGCTTTGCTCTTGCCCGTATTTACAGCACTGCTGACTGAGAATATTTCATGGCATTTCATAAACCCACACTTTTATGGGGGTTTCTATCACGGATGTGGGCGGCTAAAAAATACCCTCCTTTGAAAGCAGTTTTCACGGCTCAGTCATTAATGCAGAGTTAACAACACGCCTGCTTTTCGAAACTGCTTCTGAATTTATAAAAATGCAGGTTGCTTAAGGGCACCCTGAACTACCCATGACACCAGAGCTCCTGTAATGAAGTGATGGCCTGTCCTGTCACAAACTGTGCTGCAGCCGTGACCAATGTGAGAGCGCCCGAGAGAAACCCTTCCAATTTCAGAAGCCTGGAGACACATGCAGTAACTAGGTTGGATTTAGCTGCAGAGATGCTGGGAAATGCCGCTAGAATTTATATTTGTATCTAATGAGAAAATGACATGTAGATTTTAGTTTGGGATTTGAACCAGTGTTTTGATCTGATTTCAGATTTTGATGCTGTTCCGCTGAGCTCTGTTAATAGAAATGCCCTTGAACAACAGAAACAATTAACTGAAGTAGAATATATTCGTCTCAGTAGTTAATCTAATCCCTTTGTACTGACATACAATTCCAACATGTCCCATAAAGCAGGCAGCCTTGGAATTTCCTTGACAACAAGATTTTTTTTTGGTAAGAACAAAGTAGTCCTTCTATTAAAATATTTTACTCAGAAATGCCCATAAACTAAACCGCAAGAAGTCCCACCTCAACACAAGGAAGAACTTTCCACTGAGAGTGGCAGAGCACTGGAACAGGTTGCCCAGGAAGGTCGTGGAGTCTTCCTCTCTGGAGACATTCCTGTGTCACCTGCTCCAGGTGACCCTGCCTCGGCAGTGGGGTTGGACTGGATTACCTCAAGAAGTCCCTTCCAACCACAACTATTCTGCGATTCTGTAAAAAAAAAAGTCTTTCTGTCATTTAGGGTTTGGGGTTTTTTTAAGTGCTTATAAAATTTGCCATCTGCAACTTCCTGCTTTTTGCAAAATACTATAATTGATGGATTAAGTATGTTCTCTCAAATATTTGTTTTTATAAGCATTAAAAAAAATTTACTGTATTTTAAATAGATAGAAATTTAATTGGGAGTGAGGTCTTCCACCCCAGAGTTTACATGAAGAAAAGAAAATTTTCAAGTATAAAAATTCTTACACGTATCCTTTATGTATCTATACTCAAAAGAAGGTATCAGTGTTACGAGCTCCAGAGCACAGATATTTGTCGCCATTAACTAGAGGCAAATATAAATGTGAAGACATTTAACAGTTTTCAAAGAGCTCAGCTTCTTCAGTGTTCTGACATTCAAAAAAAATGGATGAAGTTTATATTTAGAGTTGATGCATATTTGTAATGGCTTCCTTTTAGAAACACTTTTAAAACATACCTTTGAGAGTTTAAATACCTGGACTTTTAAGGGGTTTAGTCATGAATATATCACAATATCAATATTTAGTTAAGATATCCTATAATATATTTCCACAATTTTTACATAATATCTGTCTTTAAAAAGCGAAAAAATTGTTGTCTAGCTCAAGCAACAGTAACCTAATACCTCCAAAAAGAAATGGGCTTGTTAGTAGACAATAAACCAAAAAAAAAGAAAAGAAAGGAAATAACTTTCGTGTGAAAAGTATTTTCACGGTGATATCATCTCCCTGTTAAAAACCACAAGATGTCCCATTGCCAATTAACGGGACACTCAAATAACACCCAGGAAGATCACAGAGGTGCACATGGCAAACACATCCTGACACCTGAGCCAGCACAACACAAAACCTCGCTCCCTGATGAGAACATGGCTCCCATTTCCCAGGAAAACCGGCTCTCGAACGCTGAGGGAGAGGGATGGCTTCCAGAGGGAACCCAGCGGCCATGGGCAGGAATGGCAGGAAGGGACACCAGTGAATCAGCAGGTGACAAGCAAAGCAACATCAACAATGCACTGCCAGCGGTGCTTCCAAGAAAAATCAAAACCCTGTAAGGAGTTACAGGAGAGAAGAGTCCAGCTAAAACCTACACTCTATCCAACACCCAAAGCCAAAATACTAGCTGATTCAAAGCTGCCTTGAATGGAGCCTCCAACAGTATTACTCTGCTGTCGATTTAATTGCATATTTTAACAACAGTCTTGTATGTCAGCACATGAATTTGAACCTTCCCCTGTAAGCCCTACCAGCAACTACATTTAACTAATTACTGACTTCTTATGAGTGAAGACTTTCACTATGGCAGCTTTACAGCAGCAGGCTCACGGAGAGCAGAGGTGCAGAGAGGAAAGTGCCTTCCTAATGCATGCAAATAACTCGAACATGGCTTGTTTCCCTACAGGAAAAATCGCTGTTGCTTACAGCACGCTTGACACACTGTCACATTACACCGTTCAAACATACACGGGGTTATTAATGATATTCCTAACAAGAGGTAAGCTCTTTCTCGCAGTAACCAAAAGTATGACATGACACATTGACAAGTAATGTGACAGCTCCTTTCTAATCAAATGTACTCAACGTAAATAGCAATTCATGGTGTGACACCCAGTGACAAGCTAAGCCGTCCATAAAAGCGAAAGCAATGCTCTGAGAAGCTCATCAATGCACTTAAAAAAATAGCTAATGCTCTTTTTCCATCAAAGGTGGTCTGTTCTGGAACATGAAATCTCTATTTCTCTCACGCCACACCACAGTGCAAAGGCTGCTTTGATCCCCTGGCACAGCTGCCATGTGTCACTAGAGGGTGCAGTTGTTCTGTGTCTAAAACCGAAATTATTGATATAATTATTGAATAATAAAATGCTACTGCATGACTCAACTCTTTCAATGATTTTGTTGAGCCACATATGTTCCACATTTTTAATTTACATTCAGGAGGCTTATTTCCCTTCAAGCTCTCCAAATAACTAATCTGGCAGACAGCACGCATTCTCTAGAGCAAGGGAGACTGTCTTGGTTTAGACTCCAGCTGATTTCAGTACTTTTGATTCCATACAGAGTGACAGCTAAATATTTGCAAAAGCAGAGCTTCCATTACAGGATTTGCCACATTATCCAGGCTCAATCATTAGGTTGTTGCTGTTTGCATGCTTGTTTCTATAGCAGTTGCATGACTGAGTTTCTACCATTTACACTGTTTTGTGTTCAAAAAGACATGAAGTTTTAACAGGAGCCTGGCCTTAGCCTGGCATCATTTTGGGGCAGCAAAGGGGAAGAAAAAACAGACTAAACTGTCATTTCGATTTGAAGCAGACTCCCCAAATCAAAGAGCTGAGTACTGAGGGGCTGAGGGGTTCTGAGAGAAGAACCAAGCCGTTGTTACAACGAAGGGTAAAATACAAGTGGATTTTTTGTTTGTTCCTTAACCTGGTTAACATTTGCTTTATCATTTCACCAAACTGCTGCACTCAACCATGTTATTTTCCACCTTTTATTCACCTAAATGTTTCGAAATGCATTTACAGTGTACTGAGCCCAATCTGAAGGCATGAGAACCTGTCAAGGGATGCATCAGGTAGCTCCAATGATCAGCAACGTTCAGAGTGTTTGAACTACATTAAAAAAAAAAAACAAAAAAACTTTCACTGTTACTTCTAGATAGAATTAAAATTAGGTTAAAAAGCATCTAAAACATTGGAGATGAAGAAAGGAGGGAAGATAAACTAACCTCCACTTTGTTTTAATATATGTACAAACCCCAGCATGGATAAAGAATAATGGCAATATGTCAAGTGAGAACATTCTGTGAGCTCTGTGCAAAATAGTCATATTTAGAATTATTACAGTTGTCAGTTTTAGCAAACTGGTTTTTCCCAGCAGTATTTAATAACTGATGCAATCTATAAAATTCTTTAGATAAGAGGTTGCTGTTAGCTGAGGAAAGTGGCAATCCACTGAGGCGACATGACAAGGCTCATTAACCTGTAAACACCTGGTTATTCAGGCACATCCATTTGGTGTGGGGTTTTTTCCACAGAATTGTCATTGGCTTGTGCTGAAACAGCTACTGAGAAAAGTACATAGCAATACAAAATGAGAACCCAATCAACTTCTAAACTGCTCCTGGATATGAATATATTTTTGAATGTTATATGTTTGCAGTAATCTAGGTTTGCAAATTATGCCTGACATTTTTCAAAAATGCTAAAGGGGCAGCTACAAAAGCCACTGTCATAGGCTACAATGTCTGTAAAACCTATCAGAACTTTATTTTTTTTAACATTATAAGCCACACATGTATTTTAAATACACCTCAGGGAAGAAAGAAAGTGAACTGAGAAGTATCTGGAAGCCAGTTCCAGAAATTGGCATAGATGAAATCAACTATTTTTATCATGTTCAACCTCATTTAGTATTTCTTCCTACAAAGCAGTAGAGATGAAAGCAGTTGATCAATAAGAAATAATCAGCATTTGAGTGAGCACAGCTAAAAGAAATGAGAAAACAAGAAACTCAGTAGACTGAAACATGGAAAACCCTGTTAGTTAAATATAAATATTGTCAAGGGCTGTTAAGAAGCAAGACAGAAGTGATTCATGTTCATCTACAAAAAAATGTGAAAAGCCAGTTTCTGCTGCTTTATTTTCTTTTCAAAGGCTGGCTAGGCTGCAATGAAAGCTTCCTTTTTTTCATTAAATCATCAGAGAGGAGAGCTGAGTGCAATCATCAGGTTCACAAGATGTTAGTGGCATGGTTTCTGCCTTCAGAGCACAGACAGAAGGGCTGGCCCGTGGCCTCCTGGGCTTTGCTGTAGTGCTGGAGCCAAATGTTTGTGGGGGCAGGTGGCAAGAGGAATTAACACTTCCTTCATGCAAGAGCAAAGTCTATTTATCTGCCTTCCAAGCTGCACTGTTGATGAACAAGGACCTAAGCCACCAGCATAACAGAAAGACAACATATTTCAACTTAAGGTTATATTTTTATAATTAAACTATTCCCCTCACATAAAATAAATCATTTGATTAAAACAAAAAAACCCAACTGCAGTATGTGATGTGTTGTTCCAAAGGTAAGTCACTGCAATCACAATCATACACTGAAAGCAGGGGAAAAAAAAAAAAAAAAAAAAGGGAAAACAAGAGGGAAGCGTGGATAAATCAGTGCCAATATTACATACAAGATAGCTTGCAAAACATGAAAAATTACAAAGAAAAGGTTGAAAAAATCCAGGGTGAAAGGAATAATTTCTACAATCACAAACAATGTAACAGTTGCACATTTTTAGAACCTTTAACTACAAATGACAGATGCTGAAAATGCACCTTCACATTCATTTTGAGTAATTTTCACAAATGTTGTCTCGATATTTATATCCATAAATATGTTCAGCTTTATACTGAGCAGGATTTAAACAAAAACATCATTTCACACCCCTGCCTTTCAAGAAAGGCATTGCAATCTTCCAATAGCAACCAGAAGATGCTTCAGAGATTCTAAATAGATTAAGCATCTGAAACCCTACAGCCAGAGTTTACAAGAAAATCTATTCTGAACCCATTAACGAGAAAGGGGAGGGAGCAAAGTGTGAGTGGCACCTCAGGGAAACTAATAAATAGCAGAGAGATGCAGCTGAATTTATTCATTCCTTTCCAAACAGAAAGGTCACAGGCTAAGCTGAGAAAAGGTAAAAGCTACAAAATGGATGATTGAATGCAATCATGGGCTTGGACATTCCTTCTAGGATTTAAAATCGAAGCTCTAGATCTCTATGCCCCATCTCTGTTTGCAGAGCAGGCTGCGTCACAGTTCACCGCATTGAAACGGTGAGAAACTATGGCAATAATGCAAGACAAACCAGATGAATCAAGAATTGATGTCCATTTCTAGTGAGACTCACTTTCTCTGCAAGTACCTCAAAACAAAATAAGCATGTTTCAAGCCTATTACTTTGCTATACTTGGGATTCATGAGATTGGAATATTGAAAGAAACGAACTGAACTTTTAAGAGTGAGTTTGTTACCTAAAGGATTGTATGTTTATTTTGAGGACCTTCACACATAAGGTCAAATCTGAAGGCTGATCACACAAAAGGTTTTGTTTTGGACAATAAAGGTCATTATGTTTGAAAATTATCCTCACAAAAAACCATAGATATAATCCATCAGCAATAGGTAGTAACTTCCACATTATTTTTGTCTTGTTTCTGTGAACTATCTGTTAATTTCAGTTACAGGTAGCCGAAAACCAAAAGGCATCTCACTGTTACAGAGCACATATATGGCACAACGGAACAAAAGCATTGTGCACAGATTTTCTTAAAATGATGCTGTCACTGGTTCACCCCGTCTAGTGACAGATATTTCAATTGCTAACAGGTTTCTGCATGCTGATGTATTTTCTGTAGTGAGAGTCACACAGAACTTTCCTTTAGCAATATTAGAAAAGAATCCTTCTGATAAATATGACTCTTTGCTAGACACCAGACCGCAAGCTGCAACTATCTCTGTTGTTGATATCCTCACCAGAGAGGAGTAGCTGCAGGATCTGAAATAACTGCCAGACTTGCCGATGCCTGGACAGGAACAAAGCATCACATAAATAAGTAACTGCCTGAACGACAGTTTGACAAGTGAAGCACATCTGACAGTCACTGCGGGACAGTGTGACATTGCAAGGACAGCAGTGTCCACGCTCACTCGCTGGCTGGTTTAACCCAAAGGAGGCTGACCCTCATCCGTGCGCACTCTTAACCACCAGCCCCAGTGGGGTTTAGCCCTTTGGGGTCAGACACCACCAGGGCCAAATGGCAGTGTCTGAACACCAAAATCTGACATAGATTACCACACCATTCTGCTTCTGAACTCTCCTGGGCACTGGTTCATGCAGCTCCTTGTGCGAGACTGCCCAAGAACGGCTCTGAGTCCTGAGAGCTCAGTGGAGCTAAACAACTACAAGCATCTCAAGACTACACCCATTGGCTCATCCTTTTTTTTTTTTTCTGATTGCCTATGAAGAGGGAACTTCTTGATCCAGCCGGAATACTTTGTGCTAGTCTTTTTGAAGCCCGGTTGGGGTTTTTCTCCCTGAAAGGCTGCTAACCCTCCTCAAGCTGCTTGCAAGCCAGCTCCACCAGCTGTGGCTGCCTGCTAGGGCTTAAGCTCCAGGGTCCCAGAGGACTAAAGACATTTCCCTTTCAACTCTGCTTTTGTATTTTGAAATTGCTGCTGCATTTCTTATCCCCACCTCAGCCTCTCAGTTCCCAAATTGCTTGTGGGAAAGAAATCCTGTTCTCCTGGCTGATTTAAACAACCAATGCAAAGTGGACATGTATTTTACAACATTTTTTGCTCTGGTTAGGACTACAACCCAAGCTGCATTTGTAACTGTAAATTCTTGCTGGGACAGATAGATAAAAAATTTCATTCTCACCACCATCCCTCTTTGTATTGCAAGTATTAAAAAAACATGTGCAAAAGAGCTGAACTGGAGATGCCGTCTGGGACAACACATTTTCCCACTTAATTTTAATTCGGTTTTTATCTGAATATTGGCCTAGAGCTACAGTTTTTCTTTCTCTTCCTATTAGCCATAAGTCATCATCCCAAGACAAATGGCATCACTCACACAGCATGTTTCACCACTTTACCAAACTGCCTTCATGGGCATGAATCATGCACAAGAAGGAAGTAGAAAGCAAAAATCAAAAAGAATGGCCAGCAGCACTCACATTTGAGGAGATACTGATACAGTTGCCATGATACAGCGATAGCAGAGGTCAAAATTTGAACAGTGCATGGAAATAACTTTTACAATCCCACGGTTTATGACAAGAATATACATAATAATTATGGTGACGTATTAAACATCTACTCAAAACTACAAGAATGGCTGTAATCATCAAGCTTGCAAACATTAAATTTAACAAATTGAGACAAGCTGGATGCAGCTTTAACTGCACGTACCTCGTTGGTAATTGAACAGTGCTCTTCCCTTCAAAGCTGCTGATGCAGTGAGTGGTTTAAGTGGATCAATACAAATATATAAAACAATCATAGAAAGCAGTGTTTTTTCATAATTCAGATTGGGCTGAGATAATATGTACCTCAAATAGCATCCACCCAAACTTCAACATTCTCAACACCCTTATAAACAAACGGGAATTACACCAGAAAAGAAATGCAACATTTTCCCCAGAACCCCTGCATCACTCTCCCTGATTTTTCTAGCGTTTCTTCCACACTTCAGAAAAACAATGAAAAAAAGCAGGATGCATCTCTGTTTTGCTATCCAAGATCTCTTTGCTTTCAGGCAAGACACAAAACTGGGATCATGTTTGGTGATGATCATAAAAAAAAACAAAACAGGGACATCTGTCAGGACAAAGTTTGCAACAACACTCCCCTGTCAGTTTGAGAAACCACTCTGTAAAGGGATAGCAATCCAATGACTAGATAAGAATGGACAGTGTTATGAATAAAGAAGATTCTTGTTGTTGCTCTGGCTGGTGGTCTGGGGAGAAGGCAGAACTGTGCCAGTGCAGAAACGTGTATACAATTTGCAGTGCTTTAAGATTTCTGAACCTCAAGCCCAATCACCACCTTCATATTTGTATCATGCCCACAAAGCCAGCCAGACAGCTGAGGCTTGCTCAGAGTGAGTCTGGTTTCCACGTGCAAACATCAACTTGAACGCCCTGCAGACGGCTCGGAAAGAGGAAAAGCAATGTTGCTGTAAAACAAATAAGCTGCAGAGCAGGAGCATTAGGGGTGGCTGGGGCAAAGCCTGCGCCCATCCCACAGCAGCAAAGCCAGGAAAATGCTCGAGGCAGGGACTGTAAGGAGCTGGACAAAAGGAGGCAGTGACCACTGGGCTCGCCAGCCATCCCGGGCAGCAGCAGGCGCTGGGCAGGAGCTGCTGCCAACAGCTGTGGCACCGCTGGAGAACAACTCACTGCTCACCTGTGCAATTAGCTCCTCACCGCTAATTCCTCACCGAGGGACAAAAAGGATGAACACGAAGATAGGAAAGACAGCATTTATCGGCATTTAACCTGCACCTAGGGACTGTTCCACCGCAAGCCTGCGAGGAGCAGGGCAGGGAACTGTCCTCAGTGTTGGGCTGACAAGCACTGCTTCGGAGCGCTCACTGAGAGCAGCAAAGCCTGACCTCGGAGGTTTGCCAGTGCGATGTGAAAAAACCCATCCAGCTGCAAATTCAAACGGTATTAAGATACTACAGAGCCTGTGGTTCAGAATTTGTGGGCATAACTTCAATTTTCAGTGATTTCAGCCTCTCCCACGTTTCGGAAAAATAAGAAAACTGGGTGCCACGTTTTCTGTCCACAGGGGGGCAGAAAGGGGCCACTCGCCAAACCTCTTCCCTTTCTATCCAAACAGGTAATTGCACACGGTTTGTCACCCCCTTGCTCTATTTCCTCATTTCTAATCAGGAGAATACATTATCCAATTTTCCAAATTACCTCTACCTCTTTTATACTACATATAACAATCTAATAATATTCTCATCAAGCCACTTCAACTAATTCAAGTGTTCCTTTACTCCTCACAGTGCTAGTCTTTCCCCTTTTAGTTGTTTCTGTAAGTTCTGTGAACTAATGGTTCATGGGTAAAGGGCAAAAATGGTTTCCTGAAGTCGTCTGTGAAGCGCTTTAATTACCCAGCACCAGTACAACACAACCTAAACATATATATCATTTTTTGGGCATAACTTACAAAAGTACACTGGACTTACTTGTATCCCCATATATCCTGAAGCCCAGTTCAATAAATTTTTGTCTCCTAAATGTTAGAGTTAGAACTGATCTACTGGCCTTCCTGATTACTCTCCATTCATAAACACAAAAGAAGCTTCTACAAAACATATTTACTAAGCATTCCTTACAAGTTAATAAAAATTCCCTGTTGATGCTAAGATAAAGAACCAAAAAGTGGCTGAATTTCAAGACACTCATGTTTTCCACGGCACAGAGCTACCTGAAGTTCACTTTGTACTACACAGCACTAGGTACAATATGTTAACAGTTCCCAAAGCTGTGGCCTTTAACGAAGGATGCTGTCCAAAGATCTCAAAGAGTGAAACATACAGCAAAGTGAAAAGAAGGGCAGAAAAATCCTAACTACACAAACAGCAGCTTGCCTATTCGCAGGTGGAAACTACAATGCACTGAAAGCCACTAGCTGAAAAGAGAACAGTCAAGTTCTGGCAAAAAGCAGATCAGGACTCCAGTCTCTTCCCACAGGACTGTACTTTTCAGCTCAGGAAAGGCAGATGAGAGCCAGAAGTGAACTTGTTTGCAAGTTAGAACCTATTTAACAGCAGGTGTTATCACACTAGGAGACTAAGGGTGCTCTATTCGTGACTGGGTTGAGAATTACAGCTAAGTAATCTGAAGAAAATACTCCTTTCTCCCAAGACAGTGACCTTAGCATTCAAAACCCTTATTACTTGGCAAAGGCTGCACCAACTGCTTGACCACTCCACCAGGTGCTAGCCTGATGTCCAGCCCCAAAGTTGAGCAATGGCCCTGAAATTAGACACTGCTTTGCAGTGGAAACACAAAGACCGGAATTCAAACTCAAAACCAGCTGAGTTACCATCCTGCCATGAGTCCTTACCCCCATCCAGAGCCAGCCTGTATCATCCGTGACTGTCTACAATTCAAAATCCCTTCCTCTGACTGACCTTGGCCACTCTCTGGACAAGTAAATCCTTTTGGGTTGACACCACCTACATTTCCTGGGGTGTTTGTGGAGCTACCACAAGTCCAGCAGCAAGGACTAGGACAAAACTATCCCCAGCCAAGCCCATGGATCCCCATCACACAGATCGCCAGGACAGGTGACACCTCAGCGCTCTTTGGTGGCACTGAAATGCTAAACAAGAATTGAAGTGTTTTTCGTAAGACTGAGTTTTAAACACATCTGCAGCCACCATTAATGCAGCCAGTAATATTTCATTGTGCTGTAGCTCACAATGAAACATGAAGATGAATTATCCTAATCATCATCTCAGTAAACTACAGGGTACACTGCTGCATCTTGTCAATTTACATCATTTTCACTGACATTTCTGGTTAGCAAAAAGAAGACTTCAGGCAAAAAAAAGCACACTCACAGAAACATCAGTTATAACAAGCATGTGGCCTTTTTCCCTGAAGACCCAGCGCTATCTAACCATTATATTTGTTCAAGGCATCTTTTCCCTGAATTCGCTTCAAGAAAAAAAGCTTGATCTTCATAGTGACTTCTCTGATCAAGTTGCATCTAGATCACTTTTACATGATGTGCAACCATTAATTTTGCTGGATTACTCAATACCTATTTTCAGCAAATTTATTTATATACAAAAGCAAATGCACTTAGCTGAGACATCTCCAGCAGCATTTGGACTGTCCATTGCAAAGCTTAGCAGCAGTGAGATTTAGCACTAGCAGCATAACAACACTTCAGCTGTAAAGCTCAAAGCAAACACAACTGAGACATCAAGACGAGACTAAGCTCACCTTAGGCATACAGGTTCTTTCAATTCCCATAAAAATACTGATATTTTGAAGTGCAACTGGAAAGAAGCACTTTAGCCAACAAATCTAGAGCAAATCTCGTCTCGATCAGATCTCAAGTCTAGATCTTCTCTGCACCCAAGCCACAGAAGAGCAGCAGCTGTTCTGTGAAACCTAGGCCAGTAAAGCATTACTCACACAGAGCATTTCATGTGGAAATGCTGCACTTGGAAATCACTGGGACTTGCTCATACCCTTAAGGCTTCACAGGAGTGAAGTCTACAGGGAATATGAAGTGTGTCTCCCAAGAAACATATCTGCCAAAGCACAGGGATCCACCATCAGACTTGTTCATTCAGGCTTCCTCCTCTTGGCTATAAAAACTTTATCTTCAGGGTTTGGTTTGCTTAAAAAGCATGACATGTACTCTTTTCCCAGAACAATTTGTGACTGAAACATTTAAAATGCTGTTCCACCGAAATGAGCTAAGGCATCACTGTACACCAAAACCACACTGCACTCCAATGACTTGCCTTTGCCAAGCTGCCTTTCCTGATTTTTGCACCTTAGCAAATCAGGATTGAAAAGCAAATCAGCTTTTCCCCATTTCATAAAAGGGGAGGAATTACTCTTGTTTTGTAACTCCATTTTGCATCTAGCACATAAGCCATTAACTCTTACTTCGCACCACAGCATTACATAATTAACTGGATCCTACAGTCAGATTAAACTGAGTAAACTTTGCTGTGGTACCAGCAAAGCTACATAATATTCTTTGCAGCATTTGGACTAATCCCGCCTCCAAATGGTATTCCATTGTCTGTCTTGGATATCAATAAAACACATCTGAGTTACAACAATTCCTGAGTTGCAACTCGGCTGAAGCTTTGCCAACACTTCTGGTCTCTCCTGTTAATACCTTAAAAATGAATGATATCTCAAAGAGCAAAACCTTCAATGCCATTTGGATTCCATATCTAACACAGGCTGTGCATACTGATTCAAGTTCAAGGGCTAGAAGTGCTCCCAGTCTAAAGAAGACAGATTTTCCCCTTAAAAGCATACTTGGATAGAGGGAGAAGACAGAAGCATGGAGCCTGACATCCACAGTTAGAGCTTCCTTTTGCAAATCACGTAACACTTTCAAAATGGCAGCTCGGTTCAGTCCCTTCGTGTCTAAACATCCCTGATCTTGGAAAACAAAGTGCAGTATAGAGAAATTAAGGTTTTCTTGAGAAAGAAGCCAAATGCAGCTCTGCAGTCAACCAGGAAGAATCACCAAGAAGCTGAGCCTTCCACGCACACGGTGCAAGACAATACAAAGGCATCCTGTTCAACCTCTTACCAACAGCATATTTTTATTTTCCTTCCATAAAATCCATCAATATTTTCCTAACCAAGGCATGAAGTTAGTTGTCTTTCACCCAACACTCAACATTTCTTAGCTTAACCAAAACCCACTGGTACAGAGGAAAAATCATGCTTGAGGCCACTACAGTACACGGGTTTGTTTGTTTGTTCAGTCCCTGTGCAATTGTTGAAATACATCAAACTGGAAAACATTTTACCACTTGGAGAGAGCAGATTAAAGCAATAAATTACAGAAATAGCGTCCACACACCTATAAACTCTGCAGATGTCCAGGAACAGCCTGGCACATCTTATCCCTATCCAACTTGGAGCCCACTGCTTCTTTTGTTTAAAGGCACCACAGGATGTGTCATGGAAAATACCAGGCATGCAAGACCAAGAGGGTCAAGTTCCAATCCTCTCCCACTAGCCATTAATTTTTGCCAGCATCATTTTCCAGGTCACATTTGGCACTGCAGTGTCCACAGAAGAAATGAACACTTAAAAAAATTATTAGCACATTACCCATTTTGAAGAAGATAATTCAAATACAATTAAACAGATTTAGGCTAGATATGTTAACAAATACTGCTTCTGTGTAATTTATTAAGTGAAGTTACAGGCAAAAAAAAAAAAAAATTAAGAAATTCAAAAGGCAGAAATTAAGTACCCTGGATTGGAACAGAAGAAAATGCATTTTCAGCAGCCTCACTAAAAGAAGATATCAACTTCCTATGCAGGAACAATGAAAGAAGATTTCATGTGTGCCAACACTGCACAGGACCAACAGTAATTTCAAGAACTAGTTTCACAGGGTCCTTTCTACAGGAAGAGAGAGGGGGCATGGGAATATAAATGTGGTTCATTATATATTTACAGACATTAAATATTATACATTATATTTACTCCTCTTACATGAACACATTCATCTGTATCCATACTAAAAAACATTCGTGCCTATTTTACAGTCACTACATCTTTTTCGTATATTAATAGCTCTTGGAGACAGATGTCATTTACTAAATAGATACCTAATGGACACCACACGTCACATATGACAGTAAATTTACTAACCTTAATTCACAGATAATGGTATATACTGGATCACAGCTGACACCTCTTTGGTGGTTACTGGCCTGCAGTACTTCTTTTATAATACTGTGGCTTATCTCTATATTGAGAACATTGAAATGTTAAGAGTAGGAACAATTTAATCTAGGATCTTCAGACACTTTTATTATGAATGCTATTTTATATTGGGTTGGGTGCTACTAAATTACTTGATTACTTGAGACACTGATAACAGCTATCATTTTCCAGGAGAAAGAATCACCCTCATGCTCTTCCACTGCCGTTGCTTTGGGTAGACCCAGAAATCCTCTATCACCTCTAACGTGCTTTTGGAAGCAATCAGAAATTCTGGGTCTAGTACATTGCACATATCACCAACCCTGTCAAAATGACTGCAGTGGTTTGTCGTACTAAGCTGTCACTTAGGAAGCTCCTAAGGAGAAGCCCCAAAAGAAACCCACATGATTTCACTGTCAGGAAAAAACAAAGAATGATGGCAAGATGTCGCAAGTATTCGAAATTTGACCAAACATTTGTCCCCCTCCATACTCGGCTCATCTCCTCAAAAAAAAGACAACCAAAAAACCAGAAAAAAACCAAGAAAACCAACAAGGGGCTTTGTCTTCGTTGCTGCCCTCTATTCCCAGCCTGAGATGTGCGATCGATCAGAACAATAAATCGATCAACAGAAAATTCAGCAGAAAAAGGTTCTCTTTCTGCCTGATCACCTCCTTCCCATACGCCAATCAGCCCACAAACAGCAGTAACAGCCTAATGAAGGCAGGAGTGAGGAACCAGAGACTGGAAAAAGAGTGAGGGCAGAATTGCCTTTTTCAACAGTAACCCAATCTCCTTAAAATGGTGGTGAAACTCCAGGCTGAGCACACGAGGAGGAGGCAGAACAAGGCTCCAGGCTCTGTGCCTGGGACAGCCGCAAGGAAGAAGTGCACAGTCACACGGAGCTCCAGGAGACACTTTTGCTCCGTGGAGATGTGCCAATCTCAGCTATGGACTCTTTCCCCCTCATTAAGCCTTCAGGTTTAACAGTGGCAATCGTGGAGTGTATCTCACAGTCCCGCCTCCAGAAGCTGAATGTCATTCACAAAACCTAGAGGCAAAGCATAATATTCCCTTGGCAGATGTCAAACAGTGCCTCCCACAATATCCCACATACATCAGCTCCTCTACACTCCAAAGCCTATTACCAAATATGCTTCAACAGACAGAACACCCAGAAATTGCCTAATCATTGACTGTGTAACTTTATTTTCTGACCTTCCCCACGGCCAAAATATTAGGCAAAGATCAAGGTAACTCTTCCCTTGACAGCACTGAGTCTGTCAAGTATTCTTTACCATTTAAGATGTCCTAAGTGCTCGTAAGCACACACTCAGTTCTCCCAAATACGTGTTCATTATAAAGCAGCCTGTTTCCTTAAAGCTGCTGGACTGGGCCAGATAGAGGGAATATGTGATTTCATGAGCTGACAGAATCATCATGGGGAAGGTGAAGGTGGGTTAGCTGGTGCTAAGGAACACAAAAAATATTCCAATATGACAACCCATCTTCATATTATTTAAACCTTTGACTTCTCCTCCCCTTCCTTAGCAAATTTTAATGAACTCTCATTCAGGTTAAAAGACGAAAACTCTAATGTATTTGCACAAGCACTTATCAGAGTGCAGATCCACGGAGTTTCCTAAGCCCTGAGTCATTTTCAAAGAGGAAAAACATTTACCAGCCCCTGAAAATCATTCTTTGCAACTCAGTCACTGCAGAAGAGAAAGTACTTTTATTACAAGAGGCTCAAAACCCCCAGATAAAAGGAATTAGAAAAAGGCAAACAGAAGGCGTAGAACACGTGATGTGCATTTCTGAAAACAACTCTGATGTAGAACACTAGACACCTGGGAAATAACCCTTGATAAAGAAAGGGAACAAGAGGAAAGACAAATACTGCAAAGAAGGAAAAAGAAGAGCTAAGGGATTTGCATCTAGAAAGGAGTACAAGAGCCAAGCCTGAGGCTATTGCAAAACAGAGGGAGAGCAGGGTGGGGCTTGCCTAAGCCACACTGAGNTGGAAATCCACCAGGCCTTCCAAAGCAGACCTGGATTTTATAGGACACAGACAGGAAAGAAGTGAACCCTAAGCATGTGATATGGGAGGATTTTCCAAAACTTAAGATAAATTTGGATCAAAGAGAGACAGGCAAAGCAAGTGGTCAGTATTGAAGCATGAGAAAAGAAATAGGCACCCAGGTAATACTTCTTCCTTTAGGGATATAATCTTCTCTGACTGAACACACCACATCTTTCAAGATTCTATGTATTAATCTCCCGATATATATCCTGCTTTGTCCTCCATTATGAAGATATCTATTATATTGTCCCTTCAGTCATATTTAATTGACTTTGCCAAATTAATCATGAAAAGCATAATCTTCTTACATATTTAATATTCTGATATACGATCTTGAGGTATCTATCATTGTTATACATATATAAATAAAGCTTACAAATTCTAAAATGAGAACTTGAATCTTTGAGTTGGAGAGCTCTGCTTCATCCTGCCATTCTGTTACACTATATAACTTGTATGCATTTTGGTTTATTTTTGGTTTACTTCAAAAGCAAATGTTTTCTTGCGAAAAGGACATGGCTATGTGCTAGTTCTGGGTATGCAAATTTTCTGTGTGGTGGGGTTTTTTTAGATCTTTCACTGAGTTCTCTAAGTTTATTTTCACCAGACATTCTCTGGTTTTCTGATTACCACATTCAGCAGAGAAAAATTTCCACCGATGTAGAATATTTCATCACACTTCCACATATTTCATCTGCGGCTCTTTTATCTGTAGCAGGTAGATTTAGTAAGTGCAACTATCTAAAGTAGTCTAAAATTAACTAAGACTTACTTTTTAAACATATAAGACTTCCTTCGACATTTGGAAGTAATAGTGTGATCCAAACAGTGTCTTTTGGATGTCATTTGGAAAGATAAGTTTCCTGAAGTTTTTTGTGTTCGGCAATCAGTCACCGTCAGTTGCCAGAGGCAGAATCTTCGCTATTTATTCACATGAATCTTTCCCTACAGCATTACTCACAAAAACTTCCAAGGGAGTGTTTGATGAACTGGTTGCAATGTACTTTCTCTGCTTTTTGAAGATTTCTTGTGGAAGACCAAGAAACAATATTGATAATTACTGAACAGTTTGACTGGTCACGGCAAGCTGATGTTGCAACATGTCCAAATTCACAGAGCAGCTGCCTGCCTGCCAGTTTGCTTGTCTGCCCGATTTTTGGTGCTCAGTGTCACTGTCTGACAATGTTTCCCAGAAGTTCCTGTGAGTCACAATCCTTCTATAGGGACGGCTCGGGCCACGTGAAGACAAGCACTTGGCCACCTCAGCATTCAGGGGCATGAGCAATGGCTTCCAACATCAGAAGAATCGCCGTCCTTGATTTTCAGCTCAGACGTTCCCCTGTTCTGCTGCTGTGCCAGGACTGCTAGCACTGCTCCCAGCCACTGCCTCAGCAGAAGGAAGCAGTCATATTTTTAATTGGCCTGGTTTCGCTCGCAATTTTGCTTTCTTTTCTTTCCCACTGCTGAGGAAGACTTTGTAGCCCAGCATGGTCACGGATGCCCTACCACATCTTTGGCATTCAATTTCCTGTTTGCTCGTGTGTCACTGACTTGTCATTGCATCTGATGCTAATCTGAGCTTGACAAGTAATTTAATTTTGCTGTTTTGAACTGCTTTCATGTCACATATATGCTATCTCATCCTCATGAGTCACCACTGCCTGCCTCCTGAAAATAATGCACTTCTCAGTGTAATCATTTCTTCTGCTACAATTACTCTACTCTGCTACTCCAAGGGCTATCTTCAATTATGCTGTTTTTCTCTGCTGGACCCAGGTTCCAATTTTCATGCATTCTTCATCCATTTTGCTTTGTACTTGTACTTTTACAAAGAAAGTAAGTCCTGCAGCAGCATTTTCTTCCTCATCCTGCAGCATCTGGTGAAATTCCTGTCTGCCACAGATACTTTATGCTTGCTGTCCCATTGTCTGCCCACTGCTTCCCTTTGCAGTTTCTCAGGACCCTTAGCATGATTTTTGTTGGCTTTCTCAGCCATATTCGTGATTTTTTCATCCTTGTTACAACTTTCCATGAATTAGCTTAACTTTGATGAAGACCTAATTGCCTGAAGCATCCACCCTACCCAGAGCAGGGAGCATAGTGCTCTATCTTCCATTTGTGGATTACAACAGCTCAAAAGGTGCCTCCCGTATACATTTAGATAGGAGTGCATATTTTGTCCCAATTTTTCTACTACGAGGCTATTTGAATATCATATCTTTCTAATATTAAGACATTTGCAGAAAGCTGCCTGAATTTTGTTAAGCTTTTCCCAGCTTACTGCTTGTGAATCGCACACTGACTTTAATCTTTCTCAACCAGCAAAACTATTCTTATTCCTTCTGCTTCTCCCAATCCATCAGCATTTCATAGTTCTTGTGGTTTGTATTTCTCACTTAGCTAGCTGGGTCTGACCTACGACATGCTGCCTCTACCAATTTCAGAGAAATGTTTTGCAAAACTATCCCTTTTTAATTTCACAGACCTCTTTTGGGAGCCAAATCACAGCTAAGAAGGGCATTTGCTGTGCTGTATCAGAAAGTTTGTTACAAGAAAGGTTTTTAGCAATATTTCAAAGAATGTTTTGCCTTTCTTCTGTTGTTTGTTATAAAATCCCCCAAAGTGGCAACAACTGCAAGAGTATTGGGACACCAGAATAAATTCAGATGTTTTCAAATCGCAGCCAAAGCAACATAGCCATAAGTTTGAGCAGTTGCACCCCTAATCCACACGATTAATTTCCAAGCAAACAATTCCCACTGCTGCACGGATTATTTGTAAGGGTTTAAAGATGGTTTAAAGGGTGTCTATCTGTGTGACAGCTCTCCCTGCCATGGGTGGGTGCCCCGCGAGCGATGCGGCACCGCAGCCCCGGGGACAGCGCGCAGGATCCGGCAGGATCCCTCGCCACCCACGCCAGGCGAGCTTCCCATGCACATTCCCATCCCTGGAGTGCAGCTCAGGCACTTGTTGAGGTAAACACAAATGTATTCTTAGCTCCCTACAAACCGTCCCAACGCTGCAGAGGTTTCGGGGGTTAGGGATTCCCGCCTCGTCTCTTCGTCTCCCAAAGTTCCTCAGGATGCTGAAAACGTGAATGAGAACAGAACCACATCGAGCAGGGAGGAGTGTTAATCTAAAATGAACATAAGTCTTCAGGGAATAAACATTTCATAATTAACAGTACGGCACTGAACAAAATTTGAGCTATAATACTTTGTATCTACGTTTGCGGTGCTTTTTCAACACCCCCTCCCCAAATTATATTAGGTCATGACTCAGATACAAGGAGGTAACAGACACATTTTGACACAAAAGGAGATGGCCTAAACCTCATGTAGCAGTACTTGAGAAAATCCAGTACCATTTACCCTCTACAGACTAATGGAGACATGAAGACGTAAATCGGGACCTATTTTAAAGAAGCAAATGTGCCACACTGATAAGCACATTCACTGACTATAATCCTTATCACCCAAATACATATGGTGTGAGCTGAGACAAGACCACTCTCCTGCACTTGTGTATAATTTCATGTTGAAAAAAAATAAAATCACATCACACGGTAGCCATGGTTACCCATAGAAGATAAGAGCAGCGTTTTTCATCCAACAATGTCAGAAATGTGCATAAATTCAGGATCTGCACTTGATGTTTTTTCAGGCCTCCCCATCTGCACATTTATTTTCTGCTGCCTGTATATATCCTTTGACATACTAGGATTCTGGGTATTTCAAGGAACAGTTCTTTTTCGCTCTCCTTAATCTAAAAAGCAGTTTTCAGTTACCCCTAAAGCATAAATTAATTCAAATCTATTCTGAAAATCAGAATCTAAAGCTTACAGAAAACCTTTTAAAACAATTGCTGTGCTGATAGTAAGTGTCAAATGTTAAATGGAGCCAGCTTATTTACTGAAAAAATTTATACTGTCACCTTACCAAGTGGTTTAACATCGCTTTGTGCTGTCTTCACATTATTAAAAAAAAAAAATCCCAACAAAAAACAACAACTGAACAACAAAACAAAAAATAAAAAAAACCTCCACACCTAAAAAAATGCCAACCCCACAAACAATGCTAAAAGAAGACATTACCTTATTTCTTCTACCAAAATCATGTTGTTCTGCTTCATGCTATTTAGTAAAGCTCCATGTTGTTTCATGGCCTAACTCTTCATAAAAGGACAACAGAAGAAAAAGAATTTGTGAGAGCTTAAAACCAGATTAGCCTACTGCAAATTTTACAAAAACAACAAGTTGGATTATTTAATCAAAGCAGTGCTGCCTTAATTTTGGGTGCCATTTGCAAACCTGGGACACAGGCCACATTCTACTCATGCATTTGCAGGGCTCTTCCCTTCAAAACAAAATAATCTAATTCACCAAAAGCAGACACATCCTGCAGAAATGGACAAGCAGCAATTACAATTCTAAGGACACACAGATTAGACAGTTTGTACCAAAGAAACGTTAAATAAGACTTTTTAAAAGGTTGAAAACCTCACCTGCCAGGAAGATGCACTACCAGCTCACCCCAACCATCTCTTCAATTAAATCACTGAGATCACCACCTTCAAATTAAGCTCCCAGCCTTCCCAAGGATGTCTCATGAAAATAGGATTCTCAGGATTTCAAAAAGGAAAACAAAACAAACAATAAAATCAGGGAGCCCTGGCCATCTGAGAGATACTGTCAGTCCTACCTCAGTGGGCATTGGCCTGCCAAGGGCACACACGCAGCTGCCCACGGAGAGGGATACAAAACACAGAATAAACTACTTTGCCAACAGCAGGAAGAATCTCCTGCCCCCCATTTCAGGTTGGCCACGTACTGTCACAGGATCCCTGGTGACAATGCACGTAATGTATTTAGCAGTGTAGTAACAGACAGCTGAACGGTTTAAAGGTATTTCAAATTTAAATGGTAATTTAAATGCAAACAATTCAGCTTCCAGGGGATCCTTATTATTGGCACAGGATCCCATGCCTGGATCAGACAACAGCAGCAGAGAACCAAAGCAAGCCCTCACCTGAAGGAAGGATTCTTAGGAGTGAAAAAACTAGGAGTGAATTTCCTATCTTACCTAAACCTGGCTGAATGAGTATCAGTATTGGTGGCAGCTAGAGGGAAAGAAATCCCACACCAATAAAACAAAGTTGTTTCAATGACACAGACATAAAGCAGCATCTGATTCAGCACAGGGTGCCAGAGGGCAATGAACAGACAAAGCCTACAGCCAGTGTTATTTGCCAAAGAAAAAGAGAGAGCCCAGTTGGGCCAGGATGGACCCACAGGTGCAGCAACGTCTATCAGTGAGGTGCCCCACACACTGCTGGGAGCCCACCAGGCGAGACTGCCTTGAAGCAGATCCTTCTGCCATGCCTTCCAGAAGAAAAGATGTTATTCTCTCTTGTGTAGGGCTGAAGATGTAAGCTGTGGATGTTTTGGAAGCCAAAGACCGACATGCTGGCTTGGATAAGATTTCACCTCAGAGTTTTACCCCCAGGAAAGGAACGATGGCTGTAGCACAACGCTGCTCCCCTAGATGTGGTGATATTTTTACAGAATATTAATTTCTACATCCTTTTGTGTAGCCCTCTGTTTGCAAAAGATCCTGAATTCTTCCTACACTAACATTCAAGTATACATTGTTTTATTAGGCCTACTGAAGAAAAAGATGATTTTTTAAGAAGTCAAAATAAAGAATATTACAAAAGAAATAATTTCCATATTTTAGACCTGCTGCAAGAAAGCATGTGCTTTAAGGATCCCTACTTTTGTTTCAAACTGGAATTATCGGTGCTGGAAGCAAAATGCATTGGACCTATAACAATCCCTGTACGACATTCATTCTCCATCTCACAACTCTGAAAGTGAGGCTCACTCAGCCTATGGGATTTGTTTTAACTGGGCAGATTTTAGCAAGAGACAAAGCTTTGTAATTTTATTTATTTTTTTTTTAATCAAGATATTCATAGCTCTAAGTTTGGACTCAGACATAGTGGCATTCGTATCTATCAATAAAAAAGATGCAGATAAAAATGGGATGGATAAATATGAGTGTTACACCTATTTCAAATGTGCTATTCATGTATTTTCTGCACAAAACAAATCAGGACAGGAAACAATTTATGTAGCAATTCCTACGTAAAATAGCATGATATTAAAGATGATGTCAGAATGTGGGACAGAGTGTTCACAATAATTCCTCACACACACCACAAACTGCCTTAGTCTCTCTATTCATACTCCATTTTTTGAGAATACCAACTTAATTGTCTGCAAAGATCTCCTGTCTACTTAAAGATGCCAGATATCTTTATCAGTATTTTACATTGTGGGATTTTTTTACCAATAATGACTATTTTAATATTATCTATATTAATATATTAATACTGTAGATATTTAAGAAAATTATGATTTGTGTTGTGCTGATCTGTACAGTGTTATGACAAATCTGTATTGGAAATTATGCAGGAGGCAGAAAAGCAGCAGTTTATTGAGGTGTTGGTAGAGCAGGATTCTTTAAGCCCAAGCACCTCTCTGTAAGATGCCAGAGGGATAAAACACCAAAACCATTTGTACTTCTTGAAAGCTGACTAATGGTATTTATTATTGTAACAATAGCATTACGCTACTGAAATCTAACAAAGGGTATCTACAGTGAAACAATGGCAGAACAAATGTTATTTTTCTTTCAGGTATAGTTCTCCAAGGGATGAGTCAAATAATTATCTGGTCTGGTTTTTTAGAGAACAAAAGGCTCTTTGCTGACTCCGGTTAGAAGCTGCTGCCCATGTCTCAGTGGTGTGTACACACACAGCTAGGAGGGCTGGAACAGCTGCCAGGGGCTTTGACACAATACTCTGCAGAGTAAAATTTCTAAATCTAGAACAATATCTTAGCATGATCCCCCTCAAAAGTACATTGTGTGAGCTGAACAAGCACCTTCTGTAAGGCAGTAGTGTACAGCAACTGGAGAGCAGCAAAAATACCAGCAGAACTGTCTGCTCCACAACCAAATCCTACTGACTGGAGGAGGAGAGAAAAAGAATGTCTGAAATCCCACTATAACAAGCATATTTCCTTTAGTTTTGTCCTGCAGAAAGTTTCAGTAAGATCGCTCTATAACTGCTGAAGTAGTTTGAAGCTTCTGTCCCTGCTACAAAGCACAGTAGCCAACATTACAGCCCTGAAAACATACCTTCAGGAGCCTTTATCAAAACACATTCAGTAATAATAATGTAACACTGGCCTCCAAAAATACAGATCACAGAAGTTTCTTTACATCAGTGTCTCCAAGACTGCAGTTTTCAGACATGTATTGAAAGCATCAGGTGCTTCAGCTGTGACTCATTGTTATACATCAGGGTTTACTGCTTGTCAAACTTTATTTGTCAGAATCTGCAAATACAATAGCCACAGTAGAATCAAAATGTTAAGCAGGAGTGAGTCATGATAATGTCAGAGAGTGACCTCAGGTTTTTTTCTCTTCAACAGGTCATACATATGGTGAGTCTGGTTTTTATAACGAAAAATTATTTCTGGATAATTTGTTTATTCAGGAAAGCAAAACCATCCTCATCCAGAATGACTGAACTGGGAATGGAGTGCCTGAAGATTTAAGACACAGAGCAGGTCTTGAAAGGCAAAAATAATAATTAGTCAAATATTCTTAAGAGCACATTTGCAGTGCTGCGTGCTGTGATCATGTTCCCCAGCAGGGCTGTGCTGGGCTGGTACTCGGGTGTGGTCTGGAGGAACACCTGGACACTCAGGCAAACAGAGCGAATAGGTGCTGAACCAATTCCTCAGTGCAATATTAGCGTAACTATCCTGCTGCAGCTGTAAATTAAACAGGTCCTGACCATCTGTGACCATTCCAGATCCCACAATACCCGAATGCCGGTTTCAGTAACCAAGATAAATTCCAGTTTAGGAAAATTCAACTTATTTTTTATATGCATTCCCTGAAGCTTCATTAAAGTATAATAATTTCCTTCCCCTCTTGCTTGAGGTTAACACGTTCAGTGCCACGCAGAGTAACAGCAGTTGTCACATTTTTGTGATGAGTGAGGTCACTGCTATACATAGCTCCCAATCAGGGTGCACAGCACCCAGCCCAAGGGTAACACAAGCGCGAGGTGTTACAATCATTCCATTTCCAAAGGAGTGCCACAGAAAACCAGCACGACAATGATTTAGCAATTTTCTTCTTGACTCTATTCATCACGGCACAATCATTCTATAATTACATTATTCCGTTTTACAGATCTCTGCTGACGTTCTTCTAGAACTTTTTATTTTTTAAATTGGATACCCACAAATAAAATGTTAGGAACCACCCTTTCTCTCAATACCATGCACAAGTAATCCACTATAGGATAGTTTGTAGAGAATTAAGGAGTTTCAGAAATACAGCATAGCAATTCCATACAGAGCTCACCACAATAAACTTACAGGGAGCAACCAGAAACATAGAAATCCACACTTTTTTTTCTTCTAGGAACGGCAGTGTTTTTCTACCACATCAAAAGGTGCTAAATATCTCAGGGCTCAGAAATACACAGGGCTAAAAGACAAAAGAGAAAGTTGAAAGGTTGCCAAAGGTTTTATAGATCAACAGCAACAACACCTCGAAGCCACTCAGACCAAGCCTCGCTGGCAAAGAACTGCAGTCACCCAGTTCCAGTTGGCACAAAGACGTCAGAGTTCAGCATTTATAAATTGCCAGACTGGATTGAGAGTAGTGGCTAAAATGCACAATGAAATCAAAAACTCTAAACCAGATCACAGCAAAATACAAATCAAATATATATACAGAAACATCTGCTTTCACGTAAAACTAGAAATAAAGCACAGATCTCTATTAAAATACCCCGACTTAAATGAAGAATAAGATTCATCCCATCTCTCAGCTCCAGGACACTGTGGGGAAAAGGAACAGTGAACTGAATAGGTTTTTAATGTATAGGCTAAAATGTTTGCACCTCATTGCCTACATTAAAGTTATATCCAAACAATTTGTACTTTCAAAGGGAGGTAATCAGTGAAATGTTGTATCACTGACTCGATTAAATAACCTAGACAGGCCACATTCACATGCTCTAACAAATACTAGTTTGTTGATTCTTTTCAGTTTATTTGTCTCCAATAATTAAGGTGCTTTGTCTAAGCCACTCAGCCCAGGAATTACATGGAGTTATGTTCTATAGGCTAAATAAAGGACATTGCTTCTGATCTGCTGGCAAATTTTAAGAGTGGATCATCCTGACCCAATTAACTTGTCCTGTTAGACTGATTGTTTTTGCTGAGAGATGCAGACAAGAATAGCTCAAAGCCAGGCAGCACAAAGCAACATGTGCTGGCACCCTTAGCAGTAAGGATTAAGAAGAAATGCAGAAAGCTCTGCGCATTTTATATGTCCCTTAAGGTCACGAAGGGAATGTCCCACTCAGCCACCTAAATGGCAGAAATTGCAGGAGGCAAAGCCCGGGCTGTATTCAGATTTGCAGTTCCACAGCAAATGAGCTTTTCCATCTTCCTTCTGCCAGTAAGGAGCAGGGGAGTCACACACAGCAGACCTATGTCACACGGGGAAGGATGTGACAAAGGGAGGCAGCACACAGCACTGTGTGCAGCACAACACCCTGAAATTACAGCTGAAACACCCCTACAGGAAAACATACAGATATATTGGAGACACTTGAAAAAGATATGCATGGAAATGACCAGCATGAAAGCAACCCTGGGGTCTTCTTACCCTCTGTGTGCATAGGCAGGAGGGATCTGCTGCATATTGCCAAAGTTTGGCTGACAAGGAGAGTTTTCTCCGGCAGACACCTTTCAGTCTAAACTGGGAGAGTGTAAGCAAGAATCATGATGAGTGCAGTTGAGCGGGCTTAAAACATAACTTCATGCAATAGCAAGGGGAAGAATAAAATTCTAGGACAGCTTCTCAGCTGCTCTAAAGTTATCTTTGATCCACTGCCTGCACCGGGCTCACACCAGTTTCAAACTCAAACACCTGCTGAGCCTCCTGCTGCTGCTGTCAGGCAGAGCGCAGGGATAACTCCCGTGGGAGCCGCTCAGGAACCAGGCGCAGCAGCGGCACAGCTCAGGTACTGCTCAGAACGCTGCCCAGGGGCCCGTCAGCTCAGTTACACCCGCCAGACCCGAGATGAAGCTGCAGGGTAGCCCCACGCTGCTGTCACACAGCAGAACCAGGGTCAGGTTTGTCCTGCCGCCACCTTCCCGTCGCTGTGACCCTGCGGGCGCGGCCGCGCTCGGGGTGCTGCCCTCGCCCACGCCGCGGCAGAGCCCGAGATTGAATAACCCTCGCTGCAGGCTGCCTGCTGGGGACCCTGGGCGAGGAGAGCCCACTCCTGCTCCAGATGGGCCGGGCAGCTGTGCCCAGGAGCCTCTGCGAGGAGAGGCGAGGGCAGCCTCAGGTGGGGATGGATATTGCAGGCGATTCTAGCAGGGTCGCAGCATCTCAGCTCCTCAGCCCAGGGGAGAGCCTCGGGAGCAGAGGCAGAGAAAAAGCCAGGAGGGGCAGGGAACAAAGGAGAGAGGCTGAGGTGGGCAAAAGGGGCATTGCCCACCCATCCCTGCCACTTCAGGTGCTGCTGGGAGAGCCATTACAGGCGGATGAGAATCATTTCTGCCTCTATCCATTTTGAATCCATGCTTTTTCAAAGGCAAGCAGTACACGCCATTTGTTCCCTAGATTTTTCAAATCATTTCTGAGCGCACAATGGCATCTCTCTGAGGGAGGAATTCTGCTTTCCGAAATAGAAAACTGTTTTTTAAGAGTGAGAAAAGCTCTTTGTGAATTCATACTCACAGAGGAGACCTGAAGCTCTAGAGAGCTAAAATAATAATGCCAAATCCTGCCGATAAGCATACCTTCTTCAGCGTGATAAAGACCGGGAAGGAATTAGCTGAATATTTAAAGCAAAAGCAGATATTTGAGTATGATAATACCAATGAGGTGGTGAACATTTGAATTTCCCTTGTTCTTTTTTTCCCCGAAGAGCAACCTTTCCAACACACACACGCTACTCTTGTTTCCAGAGTAATAAAGCACAGAAGACAGTCAAAAGCCTTTAGGTAATTTCCATTAATGACACATCTTGTTAATGTCTCAATTCAGATCATATAGACCTGGCAAAAGTGTAGCAGGGAGGGTATTTCTTTGACAAAAATGGTTTACCAAACCATGTAGTGAACTCTGTCACTTGAAACTTCAAATGAAAGGTAAGACTTTGTAACAATTGTGCTGCCATTTAACCAGCCTTATGGACAGATCTTATGTTGTACTTTGCAGAGAAATCAAGACAGGTTGGATACAGCAACCTCTGACTGGTTTTCTTAATGTCAGTAATCTTATGCAAAAATACCACACCTATTTTCCAACATCAGGTGCTGAACTACAGATTTGCCAACAATAATATATGGTCCTTTTCCTGTTGCCTTCCTTCTCACTTTTTGCTGTGAACTGCTGCCCACTTGGTTTATAAACTGAGACATCTTTCCATGTCAGGTGTAAAAGTTCAGAGTCTTTCCCTCCATCACAGGAAAGCTGCACAATTTATGATGAAAAGCACAAATTAACTTCTCAACACCCTGGAAAGCCCAACAGAATTCTTTTAGGAGCTTTAAGCCTCAGCATTCATACAAATTGACCCCTTCAGTACAGATTCATTGCACTGCACCTTTTTGGCAAAAGGGCTACTTTCACCTTCACTGCATTTGCACCTTTTTGAGAATGAACCTTTTGCAGAGTTTGTAACTCATTCCCAAAGCTGAGGGAATTTCAGAAAACACAATGTTCCTTCTAGCTTTGCATTGTGTCCTGCATGAGAGCCCTCCGAACCTCACAGTACATCTTGTCCATTACAACTTCAGCAGCAGCAACAGCATTGTCACATCAGTCTGAACACCCCGTGACTTCCTCCTCCAGAGCTTTGCCCCATGTCTGAGCAGGAGACTGATTTTAGTAGCCCAAAAGCATAGCCACAAACAAGCACATTTCCAGCATCTTCTTGTAAAGGACTTCCTCTTGGTGAGAGGTCAGTCGAGGTGGTTATGCAATGCTCTTCCATGGCTATTGATTCCCGTGTTTTGCTGCTCTGACTTTCTAGCAAAAATTAAGAATTAGTTCTGTCTTGAAAACAGTAACTTGAAGGAACAATTCCTTGAACCTGCATTTTTCTAGCTAAGCTAAAGCCTATTACTGGAATAACACATACAAACCACTGTTATACTAAAAATAAAACATCTGTAAAGGTATGCCTCCTCCACTTAAACTGCAAACAAGATTAGACAGTGTATAATCAATATAAAATCGTGTTACCTACAGAGGCCATTTTCTACCAACATTACTTAATTGCAAATGCACATTTCATTTTAACATCTCTGTATTTTTATGTCACTACTATGAAAAATGCTATGCCATCATCATAAAATTAAATTCTTCTCACAGTCAGAAATGATGGAAGGTTTTTGCTGAAAAGCTGCAGCAAAAAGACAAAACCAGTTGCAGCCTGTAGTCATGCTAATTAAAAATCAGTCCATTGCCAGTGTCTTACACCAAGTTAAATCACAAGGAAGCGATATGGTAGCAAGACAAGAACGGCATTAATTAAAAAGTTAAAGATGAGGCAAAATTTCACAAAAACTGAGAGTCATAACTGTCTCCAGTCCTGGAGCAGAATGGTTTTCACACATTCAATACAAATTGACAGGATTTTCTAACACTCTGCGAGTCCCTGCAGTGCCACAGGGGTGGTTGGCTCTCTGTGGGGATGCGCCAGGGCACACCGCGGGACAGAGCTGGAGCCCAGAACAGCGAGCATGACAGAGCACCAGCACAGATAATGCACTGCCTTCCTGCTAAAAGCAAAGATTGAGTGCTAATTCTTCTGCCCTGAAATGCATTTCCAGTCCCACTTGTCCTTACAGCAAGGAAGCCATTAACGCTGTGCCTCAGGAATGAGGGGTAAAACACAAATGAGACAGAGTCTCAGTGGCCAAAGAGCAGATTATGTGTCTTCCAAGCCTTGCCCTGAACTTCACCTCAACCCCCAACCTACACAGTGCAGCGCTCACCTTATCCACTCCCCAGTCTCACAGGGCAAAAGGGTAAGGCTGGGAAGGTTTTGCCACTTTGGTGGATAAAGGCAGTCCTATCTCTTAAAAAAAAAAACCACCCATGTATATTTTTAGATCTACTTTTCTATTTTTATCATTATCACTCAAATAAGGAGAATACACACACACACAAGTTGCTGAGAATGTACAAGTCATATAATCATTATGTTAAGTTTATAGCTGAGATTTTCCCACCTCAACCACTTTAGCAAACACCCACATGATTCCCAAACAAGGATTTGCCAGTATTTTTACTGAAGGCTAGAGTTTACTGGAAAACGTCCTGAATTGGCTACCTCCTGCTTTTACCCTACAGAAAACAAGATGATAGGGTGCCCATTTTCAGTGTGGGCATCCCTCTAATGAAACAGCAAAGATATAAACTGATAGCTATGATGGGATCATAAAACACGGCAATTTTGTATCTGGAAATACCATTAATATAGTGGAAAAGAGTCATGCAGTAACTCACTGCAGAGACACTTTCAAAAATAAGATTAGAGTGAAATTCAGCTAAATGGAACACTTGCAAATTACCTAACCAGCCATTTACACCTAGAGAGAGCTGGGTGTTATTTTTCTAGAATGAAATTTAACTACTGATTTATTCATTTATCCTTGAAAGATCAGCATCTGTGGGGTCTGGTTCTCAGTCTGCAAATTTTGTTCTGGAGCTCCAAATTAAAAATAGCAAAAGAGACAAACAATGAGTCACACAAAATCTCAGAGCCTAGCCTTAAAGGACATGCATGACCACACAGCCACAGCAATTCACAAGCTACACCACCAAAAATCTCAGCTAAGAAACAGGTGACCTCAGTGAAGTTTCCACACCTGAGGCAGGCAGTGTTGACATTCAGTAACAATGCCACCATCAAAAGAATCTTTCCATTTTCACTGGAAATTACCTAAGGAGTTGATAGGACACGTGATATAAATGGCCGAATTTGTTCATTGGTTTTGTGGTTTCTTTTTCAGGGGCGGGAACCCACCAAACAAAAATCCCAACCACAAATCAAGGTAATACAAACCCAGTTTTCACGCCTTTATTGATGACAGCTTTTCGGGGTTTTGTTCTACCAGCAACTGCAGTGTCTGTGTGTTTGTGCACGTTATCAGAGAAGTATCCTTAAAAACCAGACTTGTGAATAAATCTCTCTGTCAGATCGGAAGCACAGTTAATGGGTATCCAGTACACAGTTATCAGTCATTCACAAATAGAACTTTGCATACATAAGAACAGAAAATGGACATAGATAAGGGCCTCAAAAATAAGTGCTCATTTACAATTCTTAATGCAAATAGTAGCTTCTACTAAACTCATGTAACTTAGCAAAAATTAATGCTAAGCTAATAAATTAATACTTCTTACAAGCACAAAACAAGCCAAAGAGGATGAATACAGACTAATTTCAAATCTAAATAGTCTGCTTAACTATATATTTAGTACTAAAGAGGTGTGTTTCAAGCACATTTACATACATAATCATGAAGCAAAACTGTATACCAAGTCACCATGACCAGAGCAGATTATTAGAAGACTTATTCCCAGAACTGTGAACATTGTTCTAGAGATAACCAATGAATACATCAAGAAAATACTCAATATATTTACCAGTTTTGGTCCCAGCGATTTGCCACTTGGCCATGTCCTAGTAAGAAAAGCAGGATGCAGTTCGGACTGGTGACAAGCTGGATTTCAAATGTGACAGCTGGACAGGTGAGCCAGGGATGCTCAGCAGGGTAAATTACTGAAATATCCCTGCAAGTTGTAAACCAGCCATAAACCTGGGCAAACAGACACCAACAAAGGTGCCCAAGAACAAAGGTGCCCTGTCAGACTGGACCCCACCACAGCCTCCATCTCCTCCACGTGCTTCTCTTCCTTTACTCAGTCCTACCTCAGTCACGTTCCTGGGAATCGAACCAGCTAGTTTTCATCCCACACACCCCCCCAATTGTTTAATTGCATCAAGTGTTTCCAGCTGGATATCACACTTGACAGACCCACAGCCCAAGTTTCATTACAAACCCTTCCCTTGGCCTGATACATCAAAGGACAATTACACAACTTCCTGACGTATCACAGGAGAGGGCAGGAGAATAATTACCCCTAGCCATGTTTAGGACTTCTTGTTTCTTTACTCGTCCTTAAAATATTAAATAAGTGAGAACAATCCAAGCTCCAAGAAAAAAACAAAATAAGGTAGCTCTACAAAAGTGAAAAATATTAACCTTTACAATCAATCTCTAAATCTTAACTGTTCTCATAATCCTGTCACAGTCATGACTTGTGCATGTAAGCAATACTAAAAACATAGCCCTAAACATTTTATAGCATTTTATGAATCACACTGGATTTAAACAAGGAGAGATTACAACAGTGAATACCAAAGCTTTCCACAGAATGTAAACTACCTATTCAACAGATGCAGATGATATGATTAAATATTCCAAAACTATAAATACTATTTCATTTATATCCCAAGGGATGGTTTAAAACCCACATTTGTACAGAAAAGACTATATTATGCAAATATATTCACATATATATACATATGCACATTGACAATAGAAAAAACATTCTGTAAAACAAAAGGCTTATGAACAAATAATTACCCCATATAAGAATTGCACGAAGGCATTCCGGGACAATGAACCCAGGTATTTAGCGCCTGTACTTTTTTCTTTACAAATCTATCATATATTGTATTTGATATTCTGGTATTTTATCCCCCATAATGACTCTGGAAAATGGTTATGTAAGTAGTTTTAATGAATGTTGTAAACGGGTTTTCAGCTATTTTACCATATGTTAAGGATGACAGAAGATGTTACAACAAGTGATGAAATTCATTCACAAAGAAAAAGCCGAAGAATTCATAGGGTTTTATGCTCTAAGGGTAGGAAATCGTTTTGGCTGTCTCCCAGAATGAACTGTTTAATCAGAAAACAGTTGCACTGAATTAACTAGCAGTTCCATGCAGCACATCTCACTGACTCTTCCCATCATCAAAATTCTCATTCAAGAGATAAACCTCTTCTCAGTTAATTGGTAGAAATAAGGGTTTGTGCAGTTGTGACTGCTGAGGCTACACAATATTTTGACAGACATTGACATGCCAACATTGCAGGAGTTCCTTTTACCCTCCCGAGGATACCAGGAAAAAACCCCCATTTGCCACTGCCACTAGACTGTGGAGGAAGCATCACAGCAGTGGGCAGACTGGCCTCTGCAAGTGTGAAAGGCAAAGAGGAACCAGGAATTTTCTTCCCTAGAGGAGGAGGAATAGTAATTTGTCCCTTCGAAAGCATAAACTCCTTAGAATACCTCTGAGCAGAACAGGGACCTTAAAAGGGGACATTAGCTTTTAAAGGCACTCACTCCATATTAATGCTTCTAGAGATACCTAATGTAAAACACGGCATTTAAAAATCCATCCTGGTAACAGCCCTCAATTATAAGGATTTAAGTAGACCTGCTCAAAGGCATTCACATGTCAGGCTATGAATAGGTGTTGCTGTAGATAGCAAAATATATGATTGCCTTCTCTGGAAATGCAGCAAAACACTGAGCTCACTTGGAACTCCATCTGCCTTAACAGTGAGATGAACAGCTCATTCTTTTATTTTCCCTTTAAATACCAGTTCACATCGGTACATTTCCACTCCACCAAAAATCCCCCTGGCATTTTGCATCTCCTGGAGCACAATTAAAGTATACCTGTAAAGCCTGACTGACTAATTTCCAATTTATAAAAAGTAATGCAATTATCTTGTTCAAATCAGATTTAATTACAAAGCCTCTGAGTGGTCTAAGAATATTTTTTGATACATGTTCAGCTGAAAACTCCCATCCTTTTCAGCAGGGAACACAACGTCCATTTCTGGCTGTGTAGTTCCCCTTCCAGTTTGATCATCGCTGGTTAATTACACTACCCTGGCACATCTCCTCAAATGGTATCTGGTTTCCAAGCTGAAACATCCAAACCCAAAGGAAAATGCTAAAAACCTTTCAGAGACAGCATGTCCGAACCCCCTGCAATCCAGGAAAAAACCAAATCCACAGAGAACTGGCATCCACCAATCCAACAAAGCATCTCCCATTTTTTCCTCCTTCCAGCAATGCCACACAGAGCTGGTTTCCAAGAGCACAACAGGCTGCCTCTACACGTCAGCGGCAAATTAATCAAAATGCTATCATGATCTAGGTGAAGATGGAAAACATCCCACTTACCATCTCTCTCAGAATATACACTCCGTTAGCATCCACAGTACCTGCATGTCAGTATTCTCCTATTCCTTTATTGTTTTCACTCCATAAATTGGCATCAGAAATAAGAGCCAAAGAAAGTGATAATAATGTAGATAGGGATGCTGAATGCCACATTCACTTACCTGCAAAAGGAAAAGGACAGGGTTTGAGCTCACTAATCACACTAGTTAGCTAATCTTATTAGATGGCTGCTAATTATCTCTGACACAAAGAAGGATTACACGAGGCAGGCAGAGAAATGGGCTTTTTTAATAGATATAGAAATGTTTTTAATAGACACTGACTGGTTATACCAGAGAAAAAAAGAAATAATGTATTTATCCAGAGATCATAAACATTTCCCTTTCTGTTTGCTGAAGAGCAGATGTGACAATGAAACAGGTGGTGGAAATATAAACCCTCCTAAAACCTCCAGGGTGTTTTCTCAGGAAGTGTCTAATGATTGTCACTGGATCTGTTGCAGCGCTTGCTTTATAGGCTAACGTGGTACAGGGAGTTGCTGGGGTTTTGCCAGAGATCTCCTTGGCAACTGGCTGCTCAAAGGAGCCACAAATAGAAGCAGTAAACCCCACTCCCGATTTCAGTCTCAAAGCAGTTTGCACTTCTAACACTCACCGAGCAAGAAAATCCACATCCTACAAAGGCAGGGTGATCAAAAGAGCATGCATTCCCTTTCCTAACTACTACAGCCACAGATGTGAGGATAGCAATCGGATTCGTGCACCAGTTATGACAAAATAATGGAATAAATTATTTTAGAAAGGTTTCCAAGATGACACATTTTGCAAGGAAAATCTTAGTTAGCAACAGTGCAGTGTTCACACAGATTTCTCAGTAAGACAAGGTACTCATTTGGGCTCCTCAAGCGTCAGAGAAAATGAGAATTTATTCTCATCTACTTTAAAGATTTATTATAGTGACTTGATGTGATTACTTATTTCTGTTTAGCCTACAATACATGCATAAATTTATTAAATGTAGGTCACCCATGTATTTTATATAGTAAGACAATAAACAGCAAACAAAAACCTAGAAAGAGTAATTTGCTGTCAGCTGTTCTGAATAACCACCTCATATATTATTTAACTACATCTCTCCAAGAATAGCAATTAATCATTCATGCTTGCTCATTAAATATAAGTTTTAATTTCTTCTACATTTTTCTTTGTAACTCATTGGTAAAAAAAATGGTATTTTCTTTCATTAAAAAAGTATTAGTACTAAAAAAAACCCTATAGTTTATCTACATAGCAGGCTTATTTATAGAAATACATAGGAAACTAACATATAACTTCACAATATTTTACAGATAAAATGAACTATTTTTTAGCAAATATTTGTAGGAAAGAATTAAGATTAATCCTGACAAATCAAATAAATTTTAAAACACATTTCACTATAAAAGGCGGATGCTTCCAGAAAAAGGTATTCCCCGAGTTATTCAAACACAGAGTGCAGGTGTTAGATAACAGGAGGCAGATTCCCCAACAAAGTAAGCACAACTAAAACATAAGAAAATCTCGTGCCACTAACTGATATCAATGTCATAATCAAGGTCAAAATCAATTTTAAAGCCTCCTGCAATCTCTTAACAGAGAAATTATCAAGGAAATGCATAAGTAAACACATCAGTCATACAGACACCTTTACAAACAGACAAAAAGAACATTTTTTTCAAGATAGGTTGGACCAAATGATCCCTGAAGTCCCCTTCCAACCTGATACTCTTCAAATCTATGTAATACATGTCACAATTGTACAAAATTTAACAGCTCTTACTTGAATAAACACATAGTTCAACTTTCAAACTTGAAGCAGCTTTACAAGACTGCAAAGGTTTGACCATATGAAAAATATCTTACAATGTCTTGTTTAAGCTAAGTACAGAGTTTTACCAGAACTTGGAACATATTATTCATGTCTTTTTAATTAGAGCTACAAAGATGAGTGGTTCAAAAGGGACTCCTCATATGCAGTTCACATGATGAAGACAGAAATGAAGGAGCTGGCCCAAGTATCAGACACAGCCCAGGGACATCACTCAAACCCAAGCTCAGTACAATCTACTTTTCAGCTGCATCACTTCTGAGATAACTTACAGAGATATTTCTGATATGTCTGCATAGCATTGTGTTGTGTCACACAGACACAGCCGAAATGATCTATCAGATTATCTTATCCAAGCTCTATCACCACAGGGTGCACAGCCTGCAGATAGGCAGCATGTTTGGAATTAAACTGCCTTGCAATGCTCAGCTGCCAAGCTGGGGATCCAGGCTGAGTGGATGTACTCTGTCTTTTAACTGCTCCTCAGATGGTAGTGCTGAGCATTTGGAGGCTCATCTTTACGGGAGCAAATGAGTTCCATTCGTTAGAGAACAGGCAGCAACTCAGCTGATGAGGCAACAAACATCTCATGAGGACATTTCCTCCCTTTCCATGAGAACTATTTTCTGTTTGTCATCTGGGGTCAACGCACCAGAGTTAATCTCTGTTTAACATCTCATCTGAAAGCCTCCACAGCTGCTGATCCCATGCAGGATCTGGGTAGGCCAAAAGGAATGGGAGCAGCCACTGTCCGTTGACTTTGGAGAGATCCTACAAAAGGTCTCAGCTGGACAAAAGCAATGATTAATGGATTTACAAGTTTGGCCTCAGGTGCACAAGAGCGTTGCTAGCAATTTTGCAGGTATTTCTGCAAAACCGTAACAGACTTGATGCAAGTCATTACAATCGACAGCAATAGCTAAGAAAAGGACAAGGTGCACATATATTCCCTACGTCCTTCTGAGGGGGCACTGACAGCAAGGAAGCATGAAAAACAAAAGCATGAAAAAACAAAACAAAATTTACAATGTGTTATTAGGCTGGCGAGAAGAGAAGCTACCAAGAGAACTTGCAGCACAACATTACTCCAAGTGTTTAAGACCTGTGACATGCCCACAAGGAATTATGAATAGGGAGCTGTTCTTTGCTATCAAATTTCTGCTAACTGAGGAAACCAGAAGCATTATTTAGGTTAAAAAAACTCCAAAAATTAAACATGCAGAGAAGTAGACTACTGTCAAAAGATGTTTGAAAGGACAGAAGAAAATGTACTCATTAATTCAAGAAGAAACTTATGAACAGACCTAACATTTCTCATTAAAGGCATTAGTAATGAAGTTACTTACAACTGTTGCAATCCCAGGGAACAAGCTTCATTGCAAACCTAGTAAGGAATTATAAAAACTAAGGGCTCAGGTTTTTTCTTCAGCTGCAAACAAGTTACCACAGGATAACTGAGCACACTTCCCACAAGAGACAAACCAAGAATTTTCATTTGCTTGTCAATGCCCAGTTTTCCATAGGAAGAAGACAGTGAAAAATTGCACCAAGTCTGTCATATGCTTCCACATGTTCGGTAAAGGAGATGAGAGAAGAACCAGAAGAGCTGGCCCCTGTTCTGAACCACAGCCAGGCAACATTAAGAGAAAAAAAGCAAAACCTAATCAGATAAAAATTATGCAGGAGACCTACACTAAAATCTCTGAAGGTGTGAAAAGCAGAATAAAAGATATTGCATCATCTGAAAAGACAGAGAATGGGATGGAAGAAGTGTCTGAGCCGGTCAAAAGTCACAGAAATCAGGACAGAGAATATTAAGTTCATATGGAAAGACAGAGATTAAAGGAGCAGCATGACAAAAACACATGCCAAACGCACACAAGTCTGAGGGAAATAGAGTAGTCAGAGCTGACAGAAGAGGGATGAGCTTACAACAAACCTAGCCAAGAGAAAACCATGGAATAAGCCAACTGTACATCAGTGGAAGCGAACAGATAGTGACAGATTTTAGAACTCCGCAGTATGGAAAGCCAAGCCAAGAGATGATGGGAGAAGGAAAGGAAGACTTCCCAGAGAACACCCAAGGTTAGCAAAAGATCAGTGTGAAATAGGAAGACATAATTTTTTCCCCTTCACTTAAGACTGATCCACTACTTTACAGAGAGCTGATATTAAGAAGGCAAGAAAAGCTACACCTGCACAGGGAGAGCACAGTTATTTAAGGAGTAGAAAGAAGAAAGGCACTAGCCTGAATATAGGTAAGGGGGAAAAAAGCACCAGAATAGGAAGAAATCTAGGAGGACAAGTTTAAACACGAAACACAGGATTTGAAACTATAATTTGAAACTATAACTCGGAAACAATTTCTCCAGACTACGGTAGGGTATAAAGTAGGAAGGATGTAAGTGAGGAGGACTTTGAAGAGAATGTAAAGGCAGCATGAAAAGGTCTGGTCAAATGACAAAGTGTCATATCAATGTTCAGTGAAGGACCAGCACAACTTCAAGTTCCATTCAAGGTGTTGCATCCAAAAGTCAAAATTATGCCAGTGGCATGGTGCCTTCTCTAATAGTGTGCAAGACTCTGAAAATTGGGACTTTTGGCAAAATAAACTGATGCTGGCACAGACAGATGTGATATTCTCTGGAACAAGAAATGAAAAAATACAACACAGCAAATTGAAACCAGATACATTTTAGGGGAACACATCATCATTCCCCAGTCCATACACGGGCAGTCAAACAATGCATCAGGTTTAATCAGGTCAAATGTTGTAACACTGTTGTCCTAAGTTGTTTTCCAGGTGATACTGTTACCTTCAGCTTCTAAAAGGTTATCTAAATTTAAAAAATAAAAAAAATTCTTTTGCATACAATAAACAGGAAACTGAAAGAAATCATTGCACTAAACACAGAAGGAATATCATCAGCAAATCAATAATTCCACACCTTGTGCCTAAACCAAACGGTCTGAAAAGGACTGGGAGGCTCTCTGCTGTGTAGGGGAGGTGTCAGCAAAGGTTTTTATCAGCACTTCAGCTGAGGCTCCCAACACCTCAGATCCCCTAGTCCTGATCTCAGCACCAGCCAGAGAATTGATGTCCCTGTGCACCAACTCCTGCTGCCCCACAGCAGCCTGGGGTTTTCGCTGGCAGGGCAAGCTGTAAGAATGCCTTGAAGCAGTGACTCTCACATAAAATTTGTCACAGGCTTTAATAAAAATGAGCAAAACTGTTGATTCATTAAGTAGATTTGGGATCTGATCGCTACCAAATAATTTAGGTTTCCTTCTGTTCACTTCTTCTGATTTTGTGACATCAACATGCAGAATGATTCCAGTTTTTACTGTCTGCAGTCAGTGAATAAACAAATCTGAGAAGGTTTTGTCTGTACAAAAGTGAACACTAATATTGTAAAATGTCCGCTGGCTCCATTTATATTTCAAAATTTATGAAAGGATCTATTGCACCTTTCAGGCATCATTTTCCATGCCCTGCAATTCACTATTAACAAAGACTGTTGAGAAATACGGGATGTCCAGAAGGCTTCAAGACACAAACCCCCCAAACCTTTAACATTTAAAATGGCCCATGACATTTCTTTTGAAACAACTTCTGTCAGTAGAGGAAGACTTGCATTTGCTTGAAAAGAAAAATCTGTTCTTCTTTTAGGAGCAGTGCTATCTACAGAACATGAACACCTCATCAAAGTACTTGGGGGTCACATAAGTCACTCCTGACCACAACTGCTGGAAGCAAAAAAAAAAATCTCCAAACCACCGTGTTGCAATCAGATAAAAGCAACTAAACTGAAAATGACCGAGACAGCTGTTTTAATAAAAAATTCCATCCACAGTTAACTGGTCTCATGCTGTTGAACAGTTAAGATAAGCTGCACTTAAAACACATATCCACCGTATACATTCTTTTAAATCACACATGAACATGTTCACACAGAGCCAAGATAAAACTCAAAGGCTCCATCAACAAAACCTGACATGGTATTTTATCCTCCTAGAATAGGGATGGGGAGCTCATGAGTGCTGTAGTCAGGGAAAGGCAAAAAGCCTCAAAAACACCCAAAAAAACCCCTAACACCACCACCACCACAAAGAACCTCAAAACAACACCACCAGAGAAAACACTGAGTAATTCCTGAAAACAGAAATTCACTCCAAATGTATAACTCCACTGGCAGGGGAAAAAAGTCAGCAAATGCTTTTCTAGAGAAAAATGCATTCATTCCAACTCACAGTAAGCAACAGGGGAAGGAAAGTGCCTGTCCTTACTCTTCAGCTAAAATGAAACACTTTTTCTGCCCAAAATCCTCTGAAGGCACACCACAGTAACAGATGTACAAATAAAACCTATGGAGTGCTTATCTGCTGGAGTTTTGTCTTTCAGCAATTGCAAATGGGTCCAACTTTAGTCTATGCAAGGTTTTTACAAGCTGAAACGATGAGAAACTGGGAAAGAAGGCAGTTTCTTTCACAGTGAAATCCCTGACACAGCGAGCATTAATTTGCATTTTTGCAGAAATTCATCATCTGACCATATCACAGATCTCCCCCACGCACAGTCTATCTCTTCTTTTTGCTCTTGCCTGGGTATCTTTAGGTCAGAACTCTGGGAAAAAAAACCTAAAGCCAAAACAAACAAAAAAACCAAACCAAACAAACAAAACAAAACAAAAAAAACACCCAAAACCCAAAACAAACAAACAAACAAAACCCCCAATACTAAAAAAAAGAAAAAGAAAAAAAAAAAAAAGAAAGGAGGCAGTTGCAAGTGTTGTATTAAATGGAAAGAGTGAAGAGAAAGCTGTGGCTGGAATCAGATTTTCCACATGAGCACTGCATATACGGCCTAGAATCCCAAAAGGTTCCTGAGTGAACCTGATTTGTTTTCACTATGCAACTCTTAAGGACAGTTTGAAAAGGTAAAGACTGCAAACACAGTGCAAGGATTAAAAAAGGCTCTCCAAAAATCACAGGCACGTGCTGCACGTACTAACAGCAACAATTGCCTGAGAAGGCTGATAGAAAACATAGTTCAAAATTTGGTGAAAAGCGTAAATTCTGCAAATTGGTCAACGTTTTCCCCTCCTACACTTCCATAGTATTTTTTTCAGAAAAACAGTGCTTTCTTCACCAAAATAATTCCTATTGTTTTTGGTACAATTCCAGCAAATTCCACAGCTGGGGGGGAAAAACAAAAAAAATCAAAGAGATTGCTTTTGATCCGCTATTTATTTCATGGAAGCAAATACCCTTTCATCACAACACAGACATTGTTTTGTATCAAGTACTGTACCTTATTTGGCATCCAGACAAACCTTGGCACTTTATCCAGAAGTACCAAATTTCACCTCATGGAACTGGCATTCACAAGTGTTATATATCCCGCAATTATTTCAATAAATACCAAGTCAGCCTCATTACACAGCAAGCACAAGCACATCATAACAATTTACAGTAATGCCAGAACACAGAAAACCTCACCCTCAATGGACACTTAAAGGCATTATTTAGTAGAAGAGAATGATTAAAAAGTATACTACATACTTTCAGAATTTTAAAATCAAAATCAGTCACCCTTCTAGAAGAAAGATACTTCTGTTGAACTACAAATTATGGAGCTGACTAAAGAAATCAGGGTGAAATTCTCTGCCTCATGCTGTGGAAGGATATAATCACCATGTTTCTTCTTAGCTCTGTGTGCTATGAATTTATGAATTTCAGGTAAGTTAAGCAGGCTTCACAGACCCTGGAACAGACTGAAATGCTCGCCAGGTGTTATTCCCGATATCTGAAACCAGCTGGTGCCCAGGCAGTTGCAGTACCCATCTCAGAAATTTCAGACACAAAGGCATCAGACAGAAAAGGGCCTGAATTCAGGTGGACAACAGTCTAAGAATCCTGCAAAATTAGACTCAGACATCTCTGTACCTGGCTTTACAACAGTCTTCTTGCTGAACACTCCCCAAAAGGCGAATTCAGCTCTGAGCATTCATTCACATCAAAAGTCCTGCTGAGATGTTATGAAGTAATAAAGCACTTGTGCTTTTGCGCTATTGTCAAACGCACAAAGGCAATTGTGCAGCACACTGCGAGCAGGACGAGTCATTTATTGACTGTATTTCACCATGGTTACCTGGATTCGTGAGCTACAGGAAAGCAGGTATTTATTTTGATGGTGTAGGAAACCTAGGAGGGTAATATGCAATGTTGATCAACTAGATTAATAAGAGTATTATATGAGGACACTGGAAGTTGCTTTGGGAAAACTTGTGGGAAAAAAAACCAACCAAACCTGCTAAAGCATTTTTCAGAGAACTGACCTTTACTTTAATGGAAGCAGAACACACAGCAATGAGAAGTGCTGTTCTGGAAGAGCTCTGCAATTTACTAAGATTTTAATTTCTGTCTCTGGGAGTACCTTTACCAAAACTTTGCCAGAAAAGTCCTTTAAAAATAAACTAGCATTTGCAACCCACTGAGAAAAGCAACTGATCTAGGTCTCCTATTTTCAACTATGATGTACATTCCCACATGTGAGAAAAACACTGTGGAATTTTTTTTTAATCAGTTCGATGTTATTGGTTCTGCATAGATTTAACAGGTAATTTACATGTTTCCATTTCTCAGTTCTCAGCCAGGTTATCTAGTTTCTTTCTCCAAGTTACTTGGATTGTTACTCATGCTTTCTTTTCATACAATAGCAGCATGAAATTCAAGTTCAGCAATACAAACGTTCTGCAGATGAGATTCATATTATTGGAACAGTAAGTAAAAGGTGACACATTACTCTGGCAAATATTTCTTATTTGAGTGAGTCCATTAAGAGCTCTGAACAAATCAAATGATCTCCACCTGAAGAAAGGGAACATCATCTTCGCCTACCGGACCACTTTGAGAAAAGATTTTGCCAAAAGTACGGTTTGAAGCCAGTGGTGGAAGGTGTGGTGAAACAAAAGTCACAGTCAGAAGTTACACCCCATTTCACTGACATGGCTGCAGAACTCCCACATCACAACTGGTTTTCAGCAGCCCAGCGCAGACTGAGCAGAGCTGCCTGCCCCACTCCGTGCAGATGCACACAAGGAGTCCTAAAAAAGGAGTTATTTCAGAGTAAAAGAAGAGAAAGACAGTGAAAGTTGAGAAAAATCATTAAGCTGCACAGATTCAGTCCACTGAAAAACACTGTTCTTTGCAAAGTTGCAAAGACCATTTGGGAAACTCCACGGCATGTCCAAGAAGCATGGCTATACACATCAAACCCAGCCTGTGCTGCTTCTAGAGAGACGTGGCAAAAGGTTTGCGTGGAAATACAAACACCAGGACACCATTGCAGCAGTCAGCTCCAATTATTTACAGTAAAGAAGAAAGTGCCACTGCTTTAAGGACTTACTTGCATTCTAACAGCTACTGGTTCACTGATCACAGCTTGTGGAACAGCTTGCTTTTCAATTTATAGCCAGAATGCAATTCAACTAGGGGTAATGTAAGATTTCATATGAAAAGCTACAGCAATGACAATATGGGCAAAGTTTCTGTCTCCCATTTATTTCCATCCTCACTGTTGACAGAGAGGTTAGAGCTTCCCCAGGGGCTCTGGACATCAGGTCAAGGTCTGCTGGGTAAGCAGGGGCATGCATTTGCCTAGAAACTGCATAAAAGATCAGGAGCAAAAATAAAAATATCTAGCGAGCCTCTTCATCCTGCAGACTCCCTCCAAAGACCCTGGCTCACCCCTCAGCCTTTTGGAGGAAACAGAGCTGCTCTCAGCCTTTCAGAATACCAGGATAGCACCAGTGTTTCCATGGTCAATTCATGCTGAACTCCAAGCCCTTCCAGCAGCTGCTGGACCATTTGCTCCTCCTGACCTTTAGTAGTTCCACAGACAGGTTTCCTTTTTGGTACTGTTATTATTGCCTCCATCCTAACAGGCCTTCCAAATCTGTGCCTTCTGTGCGAAAGACAAATAATTAAACAATAACATTTAGAGACATGTGGAGCCATCATGGTTGTTACGCTCTCCTTGATCACATAATTTGCTCCCCAATTTCTTATCATTTAGATGGTGAAAAGGTTGAAGATAAGGACCAGGTCCTTACCTCACGCAGACCGCAGCATAAAAGGGCTCTGATTATAATTGTGGATTCTGTACTACTATTAAAAATCAATTCACAATTATACCTTCCTAAACAGGAATTTCTTATCTTAGGCCCTTCTACATCTCAAAATAGCAACTGAAACTGAAGGCTGTTATTTTTCAAACTGTCTTTTCTTCTTGACTGTTTTCTCACTAAAACCACGCCATCCTTTCCTCCCAAAAACATCCAAAGACTATCCAGCATTGACATTTAGTATTTCCTGATGACTGTCCAGTGAGTGGCATGTACGAAAAGATAGCTAAGACAACAAATAATTAGCAGGTTTTGGCTGGCTGAATGCCTCCTGTGAAGAAAACAGCAATTCATCTCCTTGCAAGAGACAAAGGAAGAGACTGAAGGAGGTCTAAGACATCTTGCATTAAACCATTATATTCCTTCCCTACAGTGTAATTGCTTATTTCAACACATTAAGAGAACTAAGAGTTTCTGTGCAGTAAACAGAGACAGTGCCCCACGCCTCCTCCCTTTTCACTTAGCTTTAAAATCAACTGAAATAATGCAGAAGTAATTGGAGTGATAAGCCAGAGCTATGTTTTATTTCTTTTCCAAATTAAATAGTTTCAGCTTTAACTGGTGACAAAAACTGAATTGGATTTTTCAATTTCTTAGATTGTCATCAATTGCTTTTTCACTGTTGGACCCTTTGTGAGCTTCCTTCATTTTGCCTGGACATGATTGCAAATTAACTGGAACACAAAATGGAAATGCTCCTCCTCTCTATTAGGAACATTTGCCAGTGTTAGCTGGAAGTCTGCATTCCCTCTCTGGCTGTCATCCCCTCATACTGAAAGTAGAGGCAAAAATGCTTCCATTTTCATCTCAGGCAGGAATAGAGACCTTCTTCTACGTGGCTGCAAACCCCTCATCTCCTCTCACCCTACTGCCCTGCAATGATGGAGAAACCCACTCCCAAATCCTAGTGGCTTGTGGAACAAACAGAGGAAAAGGATCTGTGAGCTAAGCTCATCTTCTACAAAGCCATGTCAGAAACAATAGCAGAAAATCACATAACTGACTAACGACCACAGCATCTCCCATCTCCTGCCCATTCTGAAGCCCCAAACCCAGTGAGACCACACAGAGACATAGTGGGATTGAGCTGGGGGAAGTGCATCTCTAACACTGAATATTCCTGAAATTCTGCCTGCACTGCGCAGCTCAGATTCACGGACTAAGCAGTGGAAACAGCTGGGACCTTCCAAAGGTAATGAGCACAAGAGCAGGAAGCACCTTTGGGCAGGCAGCCACTCCTGCCAATAGCCCAGCAGCACCAGCTGCCCTGCCAGCCCTCGCCACTCACACCAATGTCTCAGAGAGCCCCAGCGAGGTCTGCAGCTCAGACCTGGTAATTCCTGCTCCTCAGCAGCCTTCACACCTGCAGCATCACATGCTTCAGGGTTCTGGCTCATGAGCCACATGGGCACTGCTCATGAGCCTCATGTGGCTCTAGAGAGGAGCCCCTTTCCCTAAGCAGGAAGGCTAGGATTAGCTTCCTGCGCCCAAAATGCCTGACTCTCAGCTGAAATGGCGCGCTCTGAGACGTGGCAATGGGAAAATAGGCCAAGTTGCTGTCTAGGCTCTCACAGCTCTTCTAGGAGCTGTAAGGAAAAGCAGTACCTCTACATGAAGAAAGAGGTTTTACATTAAGACTCCATTGAAATTGCGTGCAATGCCGGAGCGCACGGAGCGGAAGAAGCGAGGCAGAGGAGTGAGAAGACGGGCAAATCGTTACTGAACACGTAAACACTGCCAAGTGTTAATCAAGTGTGTTTCTCCCTATATCAAGTTCATGGCGCACAGAACAACATAGTGTGAAAGTTTTCACACTGAGTGCTCTTCATTGTGAAGAGAGAGCAGCAGATTTTGTTTCCAGCGAGCAGGGTCTTCTTTGAAGCCTTTGCATCTGAAAAATTACCAGTCAGAGAGAACAAAATTACTCTTTCCATCCTCTTCCTTACTTACACATCTCCAGAGAAAGCCAGTCATTTTCCAAGTATTTCCAGTGTTAATAGACCCGATTCTTTTAAATAAGAAAATACATATGTATTAGTCAAATAAAAAGCTTCAAAACTATACATAAAATCTGCAAAATCTACAGCAACCCATGCTTATTAGCACATCTGTGCCAGTTTAAGTGGATGCCATTGATTTAGCTCATCAGATAAACATGTTTACCATCAGCTATGCTTCCCTCATGCTTCCAGTAAAAAACTCAAAGACAGATACACGATGCAGAGTCTTAAAAAGGACAAAACAAGCACTGATGACTTGTCATCAGTGATTTCATGCAGAAGCTTCCAGTCCTAAGTCCCTATTTGCATAAATTCGAACTCATGAATAAAGGAGTTCTAAGAGCAACTCCCTCAATAATCAGTTTTTCCACCACTGCCATTTTTCAACAGCAAAACAGACCTATCTCACCATGGTCCTGAGGAAAATGTGCTCATTGACTCACGCATCTAAAGAGGTAAGCAGAGATTATCCTAAAGTTAGTTTAAATATGTTCTTTTTCACCTTGAAAATTCCATTGAAAGTGGAAGAGAAAATGCAAAGGGAAGGAGTGCACTGAACAAATTGAGGAGTTTTTCTTCCCCTCTGAAAAGATCATCTTCTAGCATTCCCTGACTGATTTTTGAGATGCCAGTGAGGGAGATAATGAACATCCAGGCTTAATCCCATCAGTGCCACTGTCTTACAAATGGTGGAACCCACAAGACAAGACAACAGAGGCAAAACCAGGCAGTAGAAATCAAAGTATTAACCTGCCATAGCAGGGATACAGCAAGGTAACTAAATACACCCTGTGCACATGCAGCAGCTTTTTTTGGCTGCTAACGCTGGGATGGTGTCAGTTTTTGATAGCTCATGCTATGAAACACATCGGTGTTTGAAAAGCCTTCCTGGCTGGCCTCACTCTCTTTTGCTGCAGTTAGATAAGAGTCAGAAATCCCCCAACCAACTTTCTTTCCACTCAGCTACTCTTTCACTTACCCAACTCAGCCTGTTTATAGCAGACTTCACTGGATCAAAATGGTGACATCGAAATTATAAGGGGCTTGCTGCCGTTACAATTGTATTCTTGCCACAGTACAAATACACTACTAAACACTACAGTACTAAACACTTTAGAATAACCTTTTACATTTTACCAGTTTACCCTGAGGTCAGTAAACTGCATTAAGAACGCTGGGTGAAGATCTCAGATACAGGAAACAACTTCACTACAAGCTCTGAAATACATCCCCGACAATATTCTGTGCTACCTTTGAAGCAGTCAATAACGGAGCATCTCTGCTGGTTGGTTATATTGTGTATGAAAGTGGTTCAGAAGTTACGGCACACAACTACAAATTGATCCTTCTTGGGTTTATTCCCAGCTTTATTTGTGATTTGCAATGAAACAAGGAGTACCCTGGCAACTCTAAACTACCCAAGGCTTGGAGGACAGCGACCAAGCAAGGTACTCGAAACTGTGGAGCCCAGAACCGGGAATTCTGGGAATTGCAGGAAAATCTGATTTTAGCTCTCCTGGCTATTTATTACTGTGCAAGTCTCAGTCAGGCAATGCAGGTTAGTCAAACGTATAGAAATGTACACTTTGCTGCAGGGACAGGTAATTTACATGTACAGGGACATTTATCAATGGCCCCTTTACGACACTGTGGTAGCCAATTAGTAAATCCTATGGCTTGATGGGTACTACTCAGTAAGGTAGCAAGCAGTACCCTACATTTCACATTAAGGCAGGTAAGATGAAAACTTGTTAATAATTTATAAACCTTCGTTTGTGTTGCCCACTGCTTTGCCTCTCTGTTTTGATTGCAGACTAGACTGTTTTTATTGCTACCACATCATTTCTAAGCCTCCTCATGCTGATCAGAGCCCTCTTGTCACTCCTGCATTCCCCCGATTCTCCAACCCTGCCTATGCCCTGCCACTTTAGGCTTCCTGTGTTCTGTGGTGTTGACATTTTTCCTTCCTCTATTCTCCTAGGAGATCTGCCATATTTCCATTTCTCTGCCCTATCACCTCTATCTGACAGTCCGATCTTGCCAGCACAGATTTGTGCCAGGAGACTCACGATGGCAAGCTAGCTACTTCAAATCTGTGTCATTTAAGCTCTTACTCAACAAATAACCAAGTCACTTGTTTTTCACTTTGGTGTTAAGTGCTTTTGCTATCATTACTGCATTTGGCAACTAAAATAAAATGCTCCTTCTTTGGTAAATTTGCTAAAAAGTAAAATGAAGAAAATAGCGCTATAGAAGCACTTAGAAGATCAGATTTTAATATTAACTATATTATTATTAATATTAAATAATATTAAATAATAATATTATTTAATATTAAATATGCTTATTTCAACAGAGGCAATAATGCCATATATACCATGTCATCAGCAATAATTTATGCAACTATTTATCCAATATGCAGCAACTTTTTTTTAAAATGCTGTTTCAGCCTGATTACAGATGCATTTTGAATTTGACAAGTAATTCCACTGGAAAAATAATCATCATGCCATACTGGCATGCTCTTCTTGCCTTGTCTGCCTTTGGCCTTACAGCTCCACATCATACTTGTGCGGTTTTGAGAAAGACAAGTACTCAGTTTTCTCTCTATGAAGGGATTTGAACCCCCACTCCTCCCAATCACCAGCCAAAAGCTTCTCTCAGTTCAGATCTCTGTCCTGAATCAGCAGATTGTGGATTAAGTACAGAATTTCAACACTATCTTGAGGTGGGTTCCTTATGAGATCGGTTGTGAGGATTATTCTGTTTTGTGAAAAAAAAACATTTCTACATGGTGGGGAGAAGATGGAGGGGGGGAAGATGTCATTTGACTTAGGGAACCCAGAATAGGATGGAGAATCCCTATCAAGTTATGTGGAAAGAATTATCATGTGCTCATACCAATAAAGTAACCAAACATTGATGAATATGTGCTCAGACTTTTTTTTTTTTGTCCTGTACATGTTCCTGTGGCCATCTCTTCCAGAGAAGCAATTGTTCCTCATCAGATTTATAGCAGCGCAGTCACACCCTGCACTGGCATGTCTCGAGGCAGACTAATCAGCTCTGCTTCCTGCCTGCGGCATATTAGGTCATCGCTCGCTGCTCTCCACTCGCACTGGGCACCTCGGACAGGCAGCAAGGAGGGCAAAGCTGCTCTTCTCCAGTCAATCTATATTAAGGGGCTTACACTGCAAAGCAAAGGAAGTGCTGAAAGAGGATACAAAAAGATTAATATTACAGCTCGTAAGCATTCCTAGGAAATTAAAAACAGTCTGCCTGAACAGCACAGAGACTGATGTGCTACAGGCATCTTCCCCAGCTCTCACCATAGTAACCAGGACAGCCAAACTGACTGTGGCTGGTAGCTAGGGCATTTATATCTGAGAACATTTTCCTCCATTTCTGTAACACAATTCTGCAATTGCGTGAAAGACTTCAAACAGCTGAAGAGCAGTAATCAGAACCTAAAGGAAATGTCTTATTTATATATTTATATTTTTTTAATATATATACATAGCAAAGGGAGAGAAATTTCTTCGCACATTAAAGCCTCCTCACTATAGAGACATCTTAATAAATACGATATATACTGCTCTGAGCATTATAGACCTTGCATTCCATCACATATCATAGATGTTTCCGTATTTGTGTGCAATGAGATAATTTATTTTGGTAGCTAATAATTCTAGCAAAAGCACTTGTCTATATTTAGGTATTATACTGAAATACTGTTTCCCCAAAGTTCTTTTACTTGAAATGTACATAAATAATCAACAGCTAGTAGCCAAAATAAACAGATAAATTACAATGAATACACATGTATTTTTTTTTTAAATTATTCTCTTCAAGCTTTATGGTAAGTTTTCTAAATAGAGCAAGTTGAGCAGATAAGAACGGTAACTTGCTGTGTTTATACTCTGTGGTGAACATACTCCTTTAAGCTCACTCTGGAAGGTCAGGCTTCAATCACACCCTCCAGCTTGCATCTTTCCGGCAGCTCACACGGATTATTTTGCTGATACCACCATGTCAAAGGGACCAGGCTTCCATCTGTACGTTCCCCTAATATACTTTGAAGTCCTAAAAAAACCCTGCTCTATTTTTCATTTACAGTTCTTCGGCTGTACTAAAGTTAGCCAATGTGAGGACACACACAAGTAGCTGCACAACGATCCCCTGCTACAAAGCACAGAAAAGATCATTCAGGATCACCCTCTTGGTGTCATGTCAGAGGAGGGAAACAAACCCCAGGGGCCCACCATCAGACTTCCTGGCTGCTCCAGGAGATGAGAACATTTGTACACCACAAATCCCATGCTGGGGGCTCAGACCGATGCCAAGCCCCTCCAGCCACACCTTGCCTCCAGCACTGTGGCCCTACACACGTCTGTAGGGTAACAACGTAGCCCATTTCCACCAAGAATTACTAAAGTCCAGCACACTTCACAGTTAGAGAAGGATTTTTTTATGCACCTGGGGTTTGATTCCTACATTTCAACTGAAATAGGATGTACCTTTCTTGCTTCTCCGTGAGCATGCAGACCTCATTTTTCACAACATAATTCATCACAAAAAGGGCTGCCAGCACTGCCATTTTGTGCTGCCTGCCACATAAGATTTTGCTGAGATAGCCATTAGTGCTAATGCTTATCCTGGCAATGGATCACACTACTGAATAGATTTGCTTGCTGTAATTATTTGAATTACTTAAAATTAGTGAAGTGCCAATCATTTGTTCAGCAAGGAGGGGATGCATACATTTTCTAGCAAAAATCAACGCAAAGTTGTCATAGTCAACCAAAATGGATTCCTGTCCTTAAATTCCCCTTAGAGTTACAAAACATTTTAAATTAAAAGCCACCTGGGCCTTAGGTACATGGTCATTTAAGGAAAGCTATGAAGAACTCTCGTGAGACAGAATGAATACACAGCAATTCTAAACACGGACCTGCAAGTACATAACTCACATAATTCCCCAGAACTACCATAATTCACTTAGCACTGCTTAGGTATTCAACAAACCATTGAGATATATTAAAAATACAACACCTGGAAAGAGCAACTAAGTTGTGCACTCAGGTTACCCCTCCCGAGCACAGCCTGCAGCGCCTGCGATGCACAGCCCTGTCCCAGGAGGCAACGGAAGTGCTGGAGATCAGTCAAAAATGTAAATCCTCACCGGATGAGCTACCAGCTGAGTTTAAACTCACTGTTGTTATGCACCCTCGTATCATGTTTACAAGTCATAAGAGGTCCTGGCTGTAAGCAAGCTACTATTTTCTGGGGGTTTAGAGAACCAAAAAGCTGCAAGGGACACCCCACAGATTTCTCAGCATACAGTGAGTGGCTCTTCTCTATTCATTGCTGAATTCTCACTTTTAGCTTTAAAGGACCGTTCAGATATGAAAGTACATAAATACTGCAGCAAAATAGTTGTAATGAGTTTTACTGCCCCTATTAATTTCCAATGAACACAGCTATAAAAAGGAAATGAAAGCAAAATTACAGTGATTGTTGAATAATCCCCCACACACATACATTTTAATTTCCAGATATTTTTACTTTACAAACAACTACAGCTTGCCTTGAAATGCTGCACCCTCTCAGGACCTTTCCTCTGCTTTTACGAGTCCTTGTTTCCTGACAGCCCCACCATCAGGGCAGAAACACCAGCATTGAGGTGCTAACCCTTGTGGGCCTTGTAGATTTGGTAACTGTTTATACCCATTCAGAACGAGTACAGAGGAAATGAATGGCAAATTTGGGTTTGGAGGCAGCATGTATCCACTTTTTGCTGCAATAAACATAGATGACAGAGAGACAACGATATGTCGGCTATAGACGATAACCCACTTTCAAGGCACATGCCCCAAATCTCTTCTTTTCCCTTCCCTTCTGCTCCCTCCCCAAATCACTGACAACATTCTTTTCAACTTTGATTTGCTGCAAGGACAGACTTGTAACAGCTTCTGTTCAATTCAGGTGAAGTGTGAAGGTCCCGCAAAACCTCAAACCCCCCAAAACTGCAAAAGCCTCAAATACTAACACTGAAGCTCGAAGAGAAAACACAAAATACTGCACACGTCAGGTTATATATCATAAATATTACTCAAAGTATTTCTTTTGTTGTTGCTTTTTTGTTTGGTTGGTTTGGGGGGGGGGGGGATTTGTTTGTTTTGGGGTGGGTTTTTTGCCTTAGTGGCACAAATATAAAGCTATTATAGACAACAATAATTTACAGTCATTCTGTAAACTCTGGATGTTACACCCATTTTCCTGCTGTAATGGCAGTCACATTTCTGCAATGGAAGCACGGCAGCTGCCTGAGGTTTGGACTTGGTAATGCTTTTATAAAGGAAACAATGCAATCAGATGCAGATAAGGACTTAGTTCTTCCATACTTTCCTGACAATCCATTGATTTCCATGAACAGTACTCTTCTGAGCAAAGACTGAAGCAAAGTTTGAAATCCAGGTGTCTACGCCATCCAATCCTTGTTGTTTTGAGGGGTTTTTTTGAGGAGGTCTTCTGTTTGATTTTATTTTTTTTTTCCAGGAAGTGAAACAAGGACAGATTGCCCATGCCTTCTGCTGAATCACAGAATAATAGATCAGGATTTCTTTTATTCTTGATGGTGTAATATGCTAGACTTGTATTCCTGGTTAGGGATAAAGACTCATTTTTCCTTTGAATTATTTGATAAAGGACTAAGAATGATATGTTTATTTGCATCATACTATTATTATATGGAAACCTGACCTTAGAAGAAATGTATAACAATATTGAGCGAATAAGATGACATTTCTTTTTTGGACCACTTTAATTTCTGCATTAGTGACTAAATCCAAGCAGTGTACAATATGAATCAAGATATGATTAATTCTGCCATGAATTAATATGCATTAACTTAATGAAAAAATCTAAAGGTTATTTAAAAATCCCACCAGGGTGTTCATGTCCCAAGGATAAAATTAATCAGACTACATAAAATTTCAAGACAGTCTCAATCCTATAACACAATTGTTTTCATCTCTTCAGGGCTTTAGTTTAGACATGAGGGTTGAGGGCCTGGTAACACTTCAAATGGCTATTCTGCAATTGCTGCAGGGAAACAGGAATTCTGAGCAGGAAAAAAATCAGGATTTCTCTATATGATTCCCACAAGGCCCAAGCTGCCCTGCAGAGTCCATCCTGCTCCACTATCAGCACCTCACCACTACCTCAGCCTCAAAAGCAATGGAAAACTCCTCAAATATTCTGATCCAGCATCACTTTTATAAATTGACAGCCGTAACTAACTCAGCACAAGTTAAAAAAAAAAAATTGGGGTAAAGACCACAGTGCAATAAAAGGTTCAATTTGCACTCTGCTGAACACCGACAGCCCTCATCAACCCCAGTATAGACCTCACACTCATTTGCAATTGTCACTGATGCAACATCAGGAAGTTATTTACTTAGGAAACATGCAAAAATAATACAAAAAGCCTCTCCCTTCTGTACAGTCCTAGATGAAGTGGCCACTTAAATTCTTGGCCCCTAATTAACGCACAGAACCAGTTGGGGTTTTTTTCTTTGCAGTTTCATTTTATTATAGATAATAAATACGCACCATGAAAATAAAGGGGGAACAGTTCAGCTATGCAATACTTGGGGTAGATTTTTTAAAAAACACTTTGTATGGTAAATGTCCAGGCCCCTAACGCCCCTATTCCTTTCTGCTGGAATGCACACCCCAGTGATGAGATGAATAGCAAAACACTTACAAAACCACACAGAATAGTGGTGGAATACTTTAAAAAAAGAAAATTTTAAAATTTCTGAAGAGAAAAATTAAGCCAACGCTATGACTGATTATTTCAGCCTCCATCCTGTGCATGAGCAGCTCTTAACTGCAGCAGAGACCTAGATTCAGTTCATGAGATGATGACTGCTACAACCAAGCAAGGGAAGAGCTACTCCAGGGATGGAAGTTGCTGTGAGGAGAGGATTTGTCAGAACATTCCATCATTCTCTTCCCAACCAACAGAGCACAGATATTGCTTAGCTCCAGATGGACATATCACACATTTTCAGAAATAAAGACATAAAGTGAAAATATGTTCCAAATAACAACTTTCTCTCCCCTTCCCCCTGCTCTAATTATAAACCTGTTCCTAGTTTTGTGGGATTTATCTCAGCATGCACCCTGCAGTATGCCTATCATTATGAATGGCAAAGAATTGCATAATGGCATTGTTAATAGTCATTCACAGAAGTGTGCTGTAATGCATTTAAAAAAACCTCACAGGCTAAGTCGGGCTAAACAAGTAGCCTGATTTTAAAACTGCTGAACAGACAAGCAACTCCCACTCTTCAGTGAAGCTGCTGAGTGCTCAGCACTTGAGAACTGGAGCGCTCTGTAATCTCTGCTCCTGCTTTGCCTTCTGAAAATTTTGGCTTTAGACAAAAATCTAGTCAATATTAATCCTTGCCACAGGAGTAAAATAGAGTCAGAACTGCTCTGGTTCTGTGCTAGCTCTGGAGCTTTGATGGGGAATGTGGTGGCAGGTGAAAGGGGCAAAGATTTGGGTGCTCACTTTCAACAACCTGTATTGCATACCTGGATTTTGACCATGTTTTCCTACATTGCATTAAGGTAACCTTCAGAAAAATGATTGTATGCTCTTGTTTCTTCAGACTTCTCAACTGTCATCCCTTTAGAGTTCCAAACCTTAAACAGTAGTTAATAGTCTTTTTTGACATTTTGCACTACAATCCAGCCCTGCACATATTAACATTTTGTTTCCTATTTTAGAACAAGTCCTGTCCCTCACAGCTGTGGAATAGCTTCAAGCACAAGTAACAAACATCAGAAGACAAAACAGTAACTGCATTTGACAAAGCCCTCGAACTATATTTTACAATCTCACAGGCAAAGTGTTATTGTGTATTTATCGTGTAGATTTGCAATTAAAGAGATGATATTCTGGATAACAGGAAAATGCATGAGTTCCAAGTACTCAGGGGATTTCCCCTCATATTTCCAGCACTCATTAAACCGACTGTACAAACACCCCAAAGTATATTTGAACCTATATAAACCCCTCTTATTTCCAAACATACAAGGACTTCTGAAAAATGAACAAACAGAAAAGACGACATGTACTTGCTTAGTTCTTATTTCAGAATGGAGCATAAACTCCTGTTTTTGTGAACTTTGCTCAATAGAAATCAGTACTCTTGTCAAGAAAAAAAAAAGCAAAAAAGGTACAGCAACCCTAAATAAAGCTCAAAGGAGTACAAAAGTGATGCTGCCATTAGTAACTCAATATACTCATGCTGTTTACTGAAACGTGCTGTCCTTTCAGGGTATCCTACAGAGACTTGAGCAAGATGAGAAAAGGACACTATTTCAGGACCACTAAGATGGGGATCAGTCGTAACCTTGTCATTTTGATTTCTCACTGTGCTCACAGTAAATTTAAAAGGTGAGAAAAAGATCTAGGATGCAATACATAAATTTACCCCTAAACTTGCTGTAAGCAATCTTACTATTACTATGAATATTTTTTATATATACTTTAAACCTCTGACAATACTGCAATGTATTGCTAACTGATCTAGCAGTATCTGAAATCTACTGGTGTCTAAGATACGACTGAGGAAAAAATATCTTTAAGAGAGATGCTAACCATTCTTTACCCACATCCTTCGCAAGCAGGCTCCCCCTTCTATTTTGGAGCACACTACAAAACAAATCGTAGAACTTCAAGTATGTGCAAGACCCAAAAGAAGAGAAAGCAATAACAAAAGCAGTGAGGAGAGCACTATGAGAACAGATGGCTCTTGTCCATCTGCCCCATTCCACCACCAAACTGTTCTTGGTAATTTTAATAAATTATGAAGACCTCAGAAGACCCAAGGACTAGGGTAGCTGGCTAGTGCCTGTTCCTCCTTTTCCACAGTGCCCTCAACAGCAGCTGGAGTCACAGCCGGCAGCTTTACAGGTCAGGAAAGCACCACTCCCCCTGCACTGCATGACCTGCCAAAACAGAGAGCAGCAGATCTCTTTTTAAAGGCAGCCAGCTTGCCTGCTTCATACCCAAACTTTTCTAGATTGCTAACCTCATTTTCCTTACTGCTACTGACGTTTGCTGCTCTGCGCTGGAAGCAATCTACCAGTATCAAGTGGATGCGTCCCTTCCATTAAATGTAATTTCCAGAAAATGAGCCATGCTTAGCCCTGGTTTACAATCAGGTGTAAATACCAGGCTTTGCAGCCCGATGATAAAAACACCCACTCCAGAAATTAGGCAGAATCTGTGCTGCCTTCTTCTCATTCAGAGTTTCCAGTACAGGGAATAGTTGGATGCTGCAGCCCACGGGAGCTCTCTTCCTGTCAGGGTCATTGCAAAGGGCTGCCGACTGCCCCTCCAAACTGGCCCTGCCTGCTTTGCATTTAATTTGACATTAGGGTCAGTTCTGCCACCGTGGAGCTTCCTTACAAATACATATGTATGTGTAGAGATGTGAAAAACAGAGTGATGGGGCACATAATAATTTTGGTTTTAAGATCTTATTGCAGCCAACAACTAAAAGCAGAATTGTGAGTGAATACAGAAGTCAAAGGCTCGCTTTACAGCTCAGAGTGACATATTTCATTGTAAAGACAACTTTTCATTTAACACAGGTACAGATTTTCACAACTGAAAAGACTGAGACATGACAAGGAGTAGAAACACCATTCTCTACTAAATACATGTGTGTGTGCGTGTAATACAAAGGAAAAGAGAAGGCATGGAGAGAGACAGGAAATCCCTGTATTGGGAAGTCAAGCCATGGCTATAACAAAGATGCCTGGAAAGTGTAAGGAAAGTAGAATATTTGCAGTTGTGGGCACCTAACTACATCCAAGTAAACAGGGAAAACAGGGAACAGAAGCATGCAGTTGAACTCATTACATAACAGACATCGCACCCAGAATTAGTATAAAGGTTTGGTGCAGCGAGAGAAAAAATTAAGGCGGAAGCAAATTACTTCTCAATTTCGTTGCAATTGGGTTTGTTTGGGTTCGTTTCTGTTCTACAGGCAACGCTAGGGGGCAATGCAGAAGGAGCCTGCACCCTGCACAGCTGGGGCTGCTGCAGGTTCACGCTTCACGCACAACCCGTGGGCTTGGGAACTTACGAAAGAAAATTTCAAATCTCTCTCCTGAAAGATAATTTTTAGTGTTTCCAGATAGTTCACTTGGTTTTTATTTTTTTTTACAGTGATAAGCTGCCAAGTGATGTGGTAATGTTACCAGGCTCAGCACAAATCTAGCACTTATGTGGCTGCTCAAACTGGTACATTTGAGGGCTGGATAAAAAAAGGTTGTGGTTCTTGAGTTTTACTGTACTTCTAAATTCAATAAAATAAGTTATGCTCCTGTTTAAGAGTTACTCTGAAAAGTTAGCCTTGGATTTTCTCTTCAATTTCTGCTTAATAGCATCATAAATGAGAATGTATCACGCCACTATTCCACTTTCAAAAGTTCAGCTTTCAGACAAATCACCCACAGCCCTCACTGCAAATACGATATTTCATTATTCCGTGCAGTTTCATCAATACCTGTGGATGAACAGGCATCCTCTCTGGTTTTATTTTAATTGCCAGCAGTTTATCTTCGAACACTTTCATTTATTGAGTTACTTAGTTGTCAAATTTAGTACATTAGTCAGTATGAGGCTCCCTAACAAAATTTTTACATCTTTTTAAAACTCCTCATAATTTTCACATTTTTAGAATACTTCTCTCATTCTGCATATTAAAAAA
>VZRL01005376.1:348654-415409 GCA_013397895.1 Origma solitaria | reverse complement strand
AAAAAAAAAAAAAAAGGTGGCTGCTGCAATCCGCTTTAAGAGCAGAATCGAAGACCCTATAAACCATGTCTAACACAAGCTTGCTATAGCTACTTAGGAACCTTTTGTCTCAAATAGTTTGCTATAACAATATTACTACAGTGAGCACCATCCTTGAACTACCTTTTATTTTCACGTTAAAATATCAGTAAAATAAGTAGGCTTGAATCACCTAACTCAAGCTACATTTTGATTGAGATCCCTATCTTCTTTGTTATACACATTACCTGCCTGGCTTTTGTTACTTAAAACCATCATTACACTTAAGCTCACAATACTTCATTCATTAAAAAAGGTCAATAATATCCTTTTCTGCTCCATGGTTGCGTTCTAAAATAATATACAGCTTCATTTTCAGCTGGGACTGAATGATGAATGATAGAATGACTCTTGTGTCTACAAAAGCAAAGCTACTTACTCATTTCACCTAAGAAATACTTCTTCCTATTTTTACCTTCCAAAACTATTTCAGCTGCTGTTCCTAATGACAGAAAAGTGTTTCTTACCAAGTGGCAAGGAATGCCAGGATGATGTATGTAACTGGTTTGGAAGGGGCTCTAACAAGAGACACAGTGCAGGATAGGTAGTAATGAAAGAAGAGAGGTTAATTGCTGCCATTGTCACTCGTACTCATCAGCTCATTTATTCTTTTGAAGGAGCTGTACACGATTTTTGCAATGAACACACATGAAGAGCAAGAAATGTTCTACACTAATATTGTTTTTAAACTGAATTTAGACAAGAAAAGTGATGTGAGAAACCACTCTGTACCAAACCGGCTTAAATTTGTGGTGCCTGGATGACTGAAATAGCTAAATCTCACCAAGGTTTAGGGTGGAGTGACATCCCCATATTTAGGTATTTCTACAATAAAAGGACTATTAAATAAAACATCTCTCTGGGATGTGTCCTTCGGAGTCAATAGAATATGAGCGGAACCAGCAGCCAGAATGACACAGACCATCCTTGATAACAAATTTTAAGCTGGAAAACCATTCCAAGTGACACCACTCCATTTGCAAAGGCTTTTCCCGTGATAACTCCATGCAGGCATTCTACTGCAAATATTAATTACTAATTAGTAGTGACACTGCCTCCCAAGCAAGCACACGCAACAGTAATTAAGTAAATGAAATTACAGGTCTGTTTAGGGGAGCAGGGAGAAGGGGAAGAGCCCTCTGCATCACTTGCAGAGCATTAGCCCCATCTGGGGAGAGTACCTGCGCATCCCACAGCACTCTGCCGGAGGGCTCTGCATTCTGCATTTGCATCCCTCACACCCGGCCGAGGGCCACCTCCATCAGGGTGAATTTCATCCTCACCACAGACAGCACCTCCTGTTTTGGAGTGCTTTAGCAAACATCATTTATTCTCCCAGGCTGCAGGACCAGTATATCCATATCTCTCAGGAGGCAAACAAGCCCAGGCACCGCCCCAGCCAAAGGAAAACACTGGAAATGAGCAGGGGAGGGTGAGTGTCCTCTCCCTGTTGCTGCCCAAGGAAATGCCAACCATGGATGGACTTTCTGCCTCCACTTCCTCCACCACCTCCCTCATCTCCCAGATTCTCCCATTCACCCATCTGATACAAATTCCAAGATAATTAAAAGTCCCAGTACACCAGAATCACTCAGATTAAAAGTGTCATATCAGCACTGTGACACCATACATGTTCAAGAGCTTTTCAGAAAGATTTTTACTTTCCCGTTTAGAAATTGACTGATAGAAATACCTTGTTAAAAGCAGCAATCACTCCTTGACTAAGAGTATCTCCTTAAAAACACCATTAAGGGACATCACACAAACCAGGTAGTACAGCCAAACTGTACTGTTGGTGTTCTTTTTTAACTTCTGGGTTTCATATTATTTCATTAGGAAAAAGCCCCAAAATTGATAAAATTGTTCACTACAGATTATTCCAGGAATAACACATCCAAAACCAGAGGAAAAACATAGCTTGCAACGATCTGTTTGGCACTGATAGAAGTTTACACCAAACTAGAAGGCCACACACAGCCCAAAAATACATAATGGTTATATAGCCATTATTACCCCAAAAGGTATATTATTCCCATTAAACAGCAGTTTCAAACAAAACCATGAAACAGATTAACTGGTGAATATGAAGCACTACATTTCTTTATATTATTCCCTTTCTCAATGCAATGATGCTTTAAAAAAATTACTCAGACAAATCAATCCTTGTTTACATTCACAAATTGCTAATGCGCCATAGAGAACTCTTAGCATATACAATCTCTTGTGAGCACAAACCTGAAATAAGTCTCTGATGGTAATACTTTAAGTGTCTTAAATATACTTAGCTATGCATTTAATTTAGGTATAGTAAGAACATGGGGCGTATTGCATTACAAAGAAATACTAAAGAAAATACCCATGTGTAGTTTTTCCCCAGCTAGACAGTTAATTCCTCTTCTTCCATGCTAAGGGAAAAATGCCAAGTTTGCCCTGTGCAGTTTCGGGAATGAAAGGATAGGAAAGTTCATGCTTGTTGCCATTAATCCAGCAAATACTTTGAATTGACCGACCCAGCACCTGGCAGTCAATGGAATGCAACAACCTGCACCTCCATTAGCAAGTCAGAAAATAGCTGGGAGTCAATGTGGCAGTCACTATTGCTCCTGTAAAAATATGTTACTATTACTCATATTCCGAACTTCAAGTCTGAGGACTTTTGTAAGAGTGACCAATGAGAATTCATTGTATTATTGGCTCAATCAGATACCAAAAAGCTTCATCACTTGAATTAAGGACCTAACACCAATTTAACAAAATGATTTTATACAGCATTAAGATTTAAATCCTGAAGGTGAACCTTTTGGGAAAGGGAAAGATCCAAATGCCAGGCATGGTGTCCTGGTTTCATCACTTGAACTTAACAGGGAGCTTCACAAACATCTACTTTTTCAGCTTAAACCCCTTTATCACCTACTTCTGTAATTACCTCTTCCCTGCTAAGATACCATGGTACTTTCAACAGAAAGAGGGGATGGAAGTAGTTCCTGCCTGGCAGGGTGTTGACTCTCTCTTCACCCTGGAGCTCTGCACAGCACCATCCCCTGCTCTACCTGGAGTCAGCCAGAGGTGGAGGAAAGCTGCAGGTTCCAACACCACCTCCACAAACTGGAAATGAGGTGAGGAGGCTGAGGAACAAGCCCATGCTCAGTCAGGGTTACGCAGAAATAATACAGGCTCTTGTTAGGAATTCAAAGGGGGATGCCCAGATGCAGTTAGTTTTCTCCATCTGTGATTGACAGATTGATCAAAGTATTTTTAGCTTAAGTGACAACCATTATGTAACTGTGATAGGCACTTCAACACCTACCAGACCTACCTAGGCACTACCACTAAGACCTGCTGAATTCTATGGCTGCATCAGCCACAGGAAACCCCAGAGACTAAACAGAGACCCTTCAGGTTTCTAAGGAACCTGGAAAAGGTCTCCATATGATCCAAAATAATTTAAAGTGGGAGCAAGTTGAAGTTCACACAGTGGTTTAATAAAGACTGTTACAGAAAGTTTTATATTGGTCCCTGTCCCACTGATGACTGCAGAACCACAGGATGAAACTGGAGCTGATCCACTGTGCCTCCTGCAGCTCAAACCCACTTTCTGTAATCAAATCTAATTGTAACCTAATTGTACTTAAAACAATTTACCGCAAAGGAGACAACCTGGCCCGGACAGTAAGTGCTCAGCTTGCAGAGTAGGAGACCCTGGAAGTCCTCCAGCTGAGGCGCCAGCAACAGCCCAAGTCATGCTGGAGCACTGCCCACTGCACTCCTGCTCTGCCCCCTGCACCCAGCAAGGCCACCAAGGAGAGGGACCCCTCGAGGGGCCTCAGTGCTGGGGGGACAGGTGTGAAAACACACAGGCAATATTCTGCAGATGGAAACCCACTGTGAAGTGCAACACTAGGGAAGTGTTGAGAGAACGGAAAGTTCAACCCACGACTGGACCCAAGGCCATCAGCTTCCTGCTGGAGCACATGCAGTGACAGGGTCATTCGAGGGAAGGAACAGCTCAGAAACACAGTGAGGATATGCTGAAAGAGATTTATTTTTTAAGTGAAGGCAGCATGAGGAAGTGACTGGTCCTACAGCAGCTGGAAATACGGCTCATTAAAGCAAGGGGGAGATTGCCACAAAAGGGGCAGAATCTGGTGATGAAGAGGAAAAAAAAAAGAAACCAACTAAAGCACTTTTCCACAGTTGTGCTTCAACTTTTCAGACCTATCCATCAGAAAGACAAGAACTATTCACACATGGATTTTCTGGAAAAAGCTCAAAACTGTAGGATGAACTTATGTCACAGGATTCAATAATCTCACTCAGGTTTCATGTTCTCTCACAAACTGCAAGAAGCCTCAGTTTAAAAAAAAAGCATGCTAAAAAAATCATTGTTTTTTCAGCAGGAGTGGTAATTGAGCAGTAAGATGGAAGGACTGTCAGTCAGGTTACAAGTTCTGTCACTTAGCTAGAGTGAATTATGTTAAAAACATAAGTAACATAACACACCATGCTGTTTCACCTCATATAGACTGTAACAATAACCTCTCCTTACAATTTCTGAACCATATATGCCCGGAGGCTATGAGCTGCTGACTAATACTACCGAAGCTGGAGAACGTCAATTAGAGTATTTTCTCCAGGGATAAAGGGCATTTGAAATGGGTACTTTCAAAACAGCAAGATTTTAAATTTCCATTACATAGGCTTTCTTTTGTTCCAGTATGATAAAAGAGAAACAAAAGTATTACCATGTACCAAAGTGATTCCAGTCAAGGTGACAGGAATCAATACATTTTAATTTTTGTGTGTCAATTCAGGAAACTGAGATGGCAAGAAAATGTAAAGGTGTTTGATACCAGGGAAAATGATTTTAAAGTCTAAAGTTTTAGAAAACAATTTGGTTAAGAATAGTCATAATGATTGAAAACTACTTTAATTCCACTGTTCCTAGCCATTTACTACTTGGACATGCAAATGACAAGTATCTTCCAGAAGTTCCAGGGGCTCTTTGTGCTTTGTTTCCTCTTTAATATATCTGCTGAAAATGTGAGGTTAAAAATCTATAACATCAATAAAATGGATGCTAAAGCTGAACAAGTAGAAATTTCCAAGCAAGGCCAACCCAAATCTATTCATCATGCACCAAATTCAATTTTCAGCATAAGATGTATTGACATACTAAGGATTAAGACTATCACCATATAATTAAATTAAAATCTATAAGAACCATTTCTCATCCATACAAACTTGAAATTAACAACATAGTGTAAACCTTATTTACCAAGCCAAGAATAGATATGGTTTCCTTATAGAGTCTATTTGCATTTTGTTTCACAAATCTAAGCAGATTTTAATTTCTCAGCTTGTCAGGAACAAACCAAATTTAGAAATCAATTTACACTCCACATAATAACTTAATTTTATGAACAAATTAAAAGCTACAAAACTATTTAGAATAGCCTACCATGAGCATTTGTTTTACCATTAGCAATGAGTACTTCTCCAGTGGGAGCAAACAGCAGCGAACACTCTCCCCCAGCAACAATAACTGCATGGGAACTGAGGCAACCACAGCAGCAAATGTTCTGGTAAAGGACAGCTTTGAAAGAGGTGCACCACCACCACGAATGTCAGAAACAGAACGTGACTGCTCATCTCGGCGTGACAAAAGCTGCTGTGCACAGGTGCCGAACGATGAGCACCAGAAGATTCACTGCCACCATACACACAGAGATGAATCATTTGACCTCTTAAAGATGAAATGCCAAGAGCTCAGGCTCCCTGATATTGGCTCCACTGAAATCAGTGATGTTATTTCAAAAGAGACACGCTTTGCTTAGAAAGGACTTGATCCAGCTTCACCAGAGTCGTGGACAGCTCTTTTTAACACTATTGCCTTGGGGAATAACTCATCACACCCAGGAGCCTCTGATGTCTCAGCACCTGCCCCCGCACAAACTGAAATTTCTGCCCCTTGAAATTTCTCAACCAAAGACACACTGCTGCCCAGATTTTCAGCAGCGTGCCACAACGGAAGAGTCCCTTCTGGAGACTGCCACTAATGCTGCTGAGTCAAAGCTTGGAGTTACGACAGAGCAAATGTCCCTGGCAGAGATTGCAAAGTGTGTTCCCAGTGCAGTGAGCCCAGGGTATTGGCTCAAGAAAAGTGGATTGAGCTAAACTGCCTATTAGTCCAAAAAACAATGCCGGCTGCCGTAAGCAGCCTGACCCCAAATGCTGATTTTTCAACCTGCTGCATAAGCAGCTGGCTCTTCCCGCACAGCACATTCATTCTTGAGAGAAAGCAATGGAACACAATGCTGAAATCATGCTACAGTGATCAACTCAGGCAGACAGGTGAATTAATAAACAGATCAGAATGACCTGAAGAGTTCAGCATGAGCTCTCTCCTGTGCACTTTTAAGAAGAAACTCTCTACACATTTCTCTTAGGAGCTTCCATTACTGATTTACACAATATATACACTGAGAGACATCGGCAACGGTAATTGTGCAGGCTTTCTAAAGATCTTGGAGGAGGCAGGGGAAGAGGGGAACAAAAGATACCCTAAACCAAAAAATACACATTTTCATCAAAGCTTCTGGTACCAGAGTTTAATGGGAAATTTCCTACTACTCAGAAGTGACTGGTGCCCAACAAATAACCATGAAATTAAGTGGAAAAAAAATTTACTACACAAGTTTTGAGCTGGTCTAATTTATTTTTTATTCCTGCACTTCTGATTATCTTTTAAAGCTCCAGAGGACCAAAGAATTTTCATGGCTAATTTCATTCTCGCAGTTTGAAGGGGAAGAGGAAAGAATACTCTTTTGTTAAAAAGCAAAACATGTCTCACATCTCTAGTGACACCTGAGTTCAATGCTCTCCTATAATTGAGATTCCAAAATTTACTGGAAAGTGATGACACAAACACACAGGATAAAGCCCCTCCATAACACCCTGGGATTCAACTTGACAGTTTCAAAACACTGACTCTGTAAAAGTGTGTCTGGAAATTGCAGGACAGCTGAAGCTCAGGCACAAGAGGCACAGGCTGCTGGTAGGGAGGAGCCCTGAAGGATGGAGCAGAGAAACTAATTAAGCTTTCTGTTCCATCAGAACTAATCCTGTTCAGTGTAGCCTCAGCAATAAATATTGATGCGATACCTTCATCATCCTTTGAAAGCTATATCCCCACTGAATACCACAGTGCTAAACCAAAGTATTGTTCTGCTTTCATCTAAATTGTCCATCCTTCAAAACAAATCTCAGTGACACCTCCTGGGTGGCTTCTTATCTTTATTCTCTCCACCAAGACTGATATTTTCAGCACACTTGATGAAAATCTATTCCTTTGGCCAATCTGTTCCACCTGCACAGCTTTTGCACGTCTTTATGCTCAGAAGTGAGACCCTGCTTGCCAGGTTAAGGCTTATTTTTGAGGCACATCCTAATCATACAACTCTGGAAAATCTGAACACACACGTCTGATTTTGGTTTCCCAGGAGCAAATGATGAGACCTTTTCCTTGCTGCCCCTCCTGCATATTTATTTCAGAAATTGTGCAAGACCAGGAAAACCAAGAGCGGATGAAGAGGGAATGGGATATGAGCACCTCAGCAGTCAAAGAGCAGAAGGAAGACTTGCCACCGCTCAGCTCTAGAGATAAACGAGACAGAAGGCGAGGGAAAGGCTAAATGTGGAGAAAGCACAGCTGCCAAGAAAGGAAGTATCGAAAGAGAACAGGAAGGCAGGAAATACCCATTTCAGGACACCTTCTTTTAGGATGGACAGGTGGCATAACTCACTGGAATCCCAGACCCAGTTGAGTTTTCACCAGGCTCAAGAGTTTACAGCCAAATACCATTTGTTAATCTAACTCCTCTTGGTTAGCTCGGTACTGCCCTTCAAGCACACCTTCATGGGCCATTCAGGGATTCATCTTCTGAATCAAAACAACAGATTTAAAACCTTCCCCCAAACACACTGTGAAAAGAAGGGCAAATTTATACTAAGACCAGAAAAAACCATTGCTGCCTGTTTAAAATAGAGTAGTTCCCTTCCCATGGGGCCATCCGGGGCCAAGCCCATGTTGAACACTGACATGGAAGCAGCATTAATGTGCAGCAGTCATGAGGGACACGCTCCAGACCGACACAGCACATCCCAGCCGCCTCCAGGATTCCAACAGCATGAATTAAAAAAAAAAAAAATCAAACAGAGGAGGGAAACACCACTTCCTGCAGGTTTAAGAAGCCGTAGGCAGTCCATGTTGAAACGCAAAGGTTTGCGGTCACACCCTGGTGTTGGCTACAGCTCGTGTGGCGACGGCTGGAGGCTCAAAGGGGAGGCTTTGCCATTACCTCACAAGGCATGGAGCGTTGGGGCTGTGCCCTTGGCCCCCGGCTCACAGCACGAGCTCACAAATGGAAACGTGTCCCATTGTTTCCCCCACCCACCCCCAGAGACCAAGGACAGTGATCCAGCCAACAGAGGGGGGAATTGGGCAGCTGAACCCACAGAAACATCACTTTTCATGGGTGACAATACAAGCAGACTATGGCCAGTCATTGCTGGAATAGCAGGTGAGACTCCGAAGTTCGCTTATCCTAAACCACCTGGGCTCTCCGTCTTGTTGGCTGTTGGGTTGGTCCTCTAGAATGCATGGATCTATACAAGCTTTAGCCATAAAAAGTGGCGTGTGCTATAAAACTATAGCTAGATTGTTGGACACCATAAAAACAATTTCTATAACATGGTAAAAATAATAACAGTCAAAATTTAAAACCCACCCCAGAATTTAGTTGTAGATGTATCTCCTAGTCCTGAGGCAACCTATCATGCCTGACAGAAACATTTCATATGTCAGGAAGGTATCCTAATTTACCATTAAAAGTGATTTCAATTATATTTTTCCATGCCTCCTTCCAAAGCCCCTCTTTGCAATTCTGGGAGAATAGAAAGGCCAATATGGTTTAATTTGCTTTTTCAACAATCCATACTGAATCCTTCACCAAGGAAATGGATTAACTATGAGGCTGTCATACACCTTCATATGGTAGGAAGGCAAACACATGCTCAGAAAATAAAGGGTGGGAGTCTGAATATATTCTCTGCAACAATGATAAACCTTCCAGATGTCTTTTTCTACAGCAGTCAAGGGAATTCACATTATAAATTAAGATACCAAGTTAATATTTAAAACAAGTTAGAAAAAGCTGAAGAAGTGTACTTCCTAGATTTAGCAATCTGGTTTTTTTGAGTATAAACACATGAAAATCATCCATTTCCAAGTGGGAGGTAGAAATTACATGGATATCAGGAAAGCAAAAAACAGCAACATAAAAGGTAACAATCAAATTTGTCTTTTAAGCACAGTTTTAGGCAAAAGGCTTATGCCATAACATAAATTAGTCCCACTGAAACTAGAATTTTATTCCAGAATTTAATTAACCACTATATTTTCAAGCCCCCAAAATACATTAAACTGATCAAAGTGACATACAGCAAAACCCATATCTTTTATAAGATTAATGCAAATTGTAAACTTGCTTTTCTTAGCCACGTCCGTAATATTCATTTACCTGAGCACATGTTGATTACCAGTCTCTCTTTTAAAAAAGGCTTCATCCAGATACCTGTTTATTTGTAATCCTGTGTTTGGAATCCACTATAAAAACTATAATCACATTGCAATTCTGTAACTAACATATATTTAAAGCCAGGAATATTGAAATAATGCAAAACAACTGAGTTGCAATGGTAATACTGATTCCACCAAAGAACACACCCATCAGCATCTAGCATAAACAGAACCATCCTGATTCTACCACCATCCTTATTCTAAACAAATTATCAACCAAAGCCACTCCACACCCAGAAGCAAATAGCTCGAACATAAAATTACTCAAAAACAAGCATTACAAGCAGACTGTCTGTACAGGGAGTTACCTTTTTTCCTTTCTTTTTCCTGTGAGCTGGCTTAGCATTCTTCTCCTTTGCTTCCTCACTCATTTTTTCAGCAGGTGAATGTACCGGGGAAGGGGAATAAAAGAGATCACTGCTTGTATTCCAACATGCAAAGCCACTCAAGTATTCGCAGCACTGAAACCAAAGTCCATCTGCTGACGCTTCTCAGACAAGTAACAGAATAACTGCTCCTAAAGGCAGTCTCTGCTCCTCCTGCTCAGCCTGCAATCGCTCATAGCCTCGCTCTGTTTTCCCCTGTGAGAAACGCGCTGTTCTCACATCAGTCCGGTCCCTCTACAGAAAAGCAAAGGCGTTTTCCTCTCTCATTCTTAACCAGTCTTTACTCCCGAGATAAGATCTCGTCCGCGTTTCCCCGCCTGGTCATCCACAGCGCTGCCAGTCTCTGGAATGGAGTTGATGAGGCACAGAGCAATTAGCTGCAGACGCTGGCAGCTCTCAGAAGGGCTCACCAGCGGATGATTTGCCGATTCTCGCAGACAGAGAGAGCGAGCCCGAATCGCTCGGATTGCCGCTCGCGTACAATACCGACATGTGTTGAATGCATCAGGGCACACCAGAAAAGGAAGCCTCCAAGAGTGATAAAAGATCAGGTTACTGGATCTTAAAGCCACTCCCAGGCAGATTCAAACAATAAAAGGCACAACACGCTGCTGAAGAAATTGCTAGATGAGATGTTTACGCTTCCAACAGCTCCGTATCCCTGTCCAAAGGACCTGAAAATTGCCACTCTGAACAATAATCTTTGCGATATTAATTATTCATCTCATAAAAGCGGCAACGGCATTTCAGCAAAACACACATTTACAACTATCGCTGCCTGTGCGAGCTCGCTCCTCCCTTGTTCGCCTGTTCCTATGGCAGGATTTGCACGGTCCCTGCTAAAGCAGCTCTCACACCAGTGTTACGTGCCTCATGTATGTGCACGACTGCCGAGTCACAGATCATGTTTCCACACGCTGCCACCTACTCTGCTGAATGCTTCGGCTACTTCCCTACGCGCCNAAAAAAAAAAAAAAATCAGGAGAGGCCGGAGACTTCAGAGCAATAATTCTGTCCCCTCTGTGCCCATTAAGACACATCACACACGAGCACACGTTACCAAGAGCCATGACAGCAGTCATTCAAGACATGCCTGAATTACGTCATGGCCACATTTCAGGCTGTGCACCTCTTGAGGCACATCCACAGATTCCTGCATGGACACTGCCCCTTAGGATCCCCTTCAGGCAAGGCGAGAGGGTGGAACAGGTATGAGACATCCTGCAACAGCCCCATCCACTGTACCCATGCTGCAGAGCTGAGTTAGCAAAACACTGATTTGCTCATTTCTGAAGGGAAATCAGTCACTTCAGAGGTGGCAAATGACAATGAGAGGGGTTGTTGTGTTGTTATTTTGTTGGGGGATTAGGGGGTGGGGGTGATACTTGGCTTTTTGCTTGTTTGCATGGTGAGGTTTTCTTTAAACAGGCAGCAACCAATTAATACCTGCATTTTGGGGGTGGCTGAGGTTCATATCAGGATCCTCCTACCTTGCCTCTTTTCAGATCTTCTCGCCCTTCACCCTCCTTTCAGCAGCATTTCCCTCACGACAAACAACATGTGTACCACAGACTAAGAAAAGAAGGAGATGTAATGCACTGATTCATAATGCTATTTGCCTGAAAGCTTTCTCCTTGGATCCCTCTCTACAAATGAATTTCAGTGAGCAACCACAACAGCACCATCAGATGGAAGCTGTTTTCTGTGTGCTGGCAACAAGTCCTTGTGCTCGCCGTCTCCATGGGCTGGAAACAAACTGGCAGCAGCTGACCCTGCGGCTCCAAAGCTGGGAATAAATTCCCCACATCAGCCTGGCAAGGTTGGTATTCTGCACAACTGCACCTCATACAGGGCACAGTTTAAATAAACAGTATCATAACACTACCCATACAATTTAGCTTGAATCTTCACTTAAGTCACTGACATACAATGAAATTCATACTTACAGGCCATATTTTGGTACAAAACACAAACACTTGGATAATGCACAAACACAGCAATTTAATTTTCACATGCAGGTTGTTTTTAATGGCCATCTTGGAGAATGAAAAAGCACCCCAGCCTTTTCCAATTTCACTTTTTCTATATGTTATGTCACAAACTAAAGTGCTCTCTGCTGGTTAACAGTGGGTAAAACAATGCTTGAACAATCAAAATAACATCCTATCCTTAATGCCCATACGAAGCAAACCTCCTCTTTTCAAGACTATTTTTTTACTATGCGTGTATCCCCCTGGACATTTTTTCTGAATTAAGTCCAAATAGGTAGAGTTCAAGTACAATTAACTGTGTAGTCTTAAAAATGAGTTCAGGCTTCAATCCATTACATTGGCTAGCTAAAAGAAAGCCTCTAATTTGTGACATGCTTTGCAAATTGTGTGCACAGAAAGCAATTTTGTATTACTTTTTAAATTAAATGGTTATAAACAGTCATGCTTCTTCAGGAATAAAAAAAGAAAAAAAGGCCTCTTCCCAGAGCAACTTGTTAGCTGTCAGGTGCTGACACATTTAAACCATTCCCTGATCTCAGGTAGCCAACAGAGGAATATCACAGGCTCCCACTGAACTGGTTATTCCACTGGCTACCTCCAAGTCCAGCCCATGAGATGGAAACAGTTTTTTCAGGACACATCACATCCTGTCCATACTCAGGTGGCACTGAGGATATTGAACTATCAGTGCTCTACTTCAGAACCCCTTTAATTTTTCATGTTTTCTCTCTCATTTTAACAAAAATGAGTAATCTCTCAAGCACTGGTATATTTAGAACACGAAGGAAAAATCTAGATAAGCAATAGAAGAATTTTATAGTCACAAGATGCTCAGAGAGGTAGGAAAAGCTCTCACACTCCTCTCCTCCCATATTGCTCAGCTAACCATAGCAACCCTGCTGAAAAGAAATGTAATGAATCTCTCTTCCACCACTTGAAATAATCATTCATCTGTCAACATTTAGACACTTTTATGAGGTCTTGTTTTTCATTTATTCCTTACCTCAAAAAAATTGTCAAGCTCTTATACTCCAGGTAAGGAGGCAGAAGAGGCAGCTAAGTACTAGATGTAAGAGTACTTAATAGAAATACACAACAGATTTCTTAGGAAAGGCTTTTAGAAAAGAAAAAAAAGAAAAAATAAATTATTTTTTCTACTTCATATCATACCTTTCAACTTTATTCCTCTGCAGACCCACAAATTAACTTTGATAGTAAAACTGCTATCAAGCGACTGCTGACATCAGTCCATCTCTAAATTATACTATGGAAATTATTCAGATTAACCTTCTTCCATCCCCAGGCTTTTAGCATGCTCAGTGAAACTCTGTGCATTTGAATGCCTAAGGCAACTAAAGTGGAAGGAGAAACGCCAAACAAGACTGCCTGGAAATACTAAAATTTTCAAATCTTCAAGAAAAGTCTCTTGTGTGCATAAAAGTGTGTCACAAGCAAAAAACCTAAACTTAAAAAACTATATATTTTTAAGAAACAACAGAAAGGAAGGAAAATCTAAAGTTTTAGAAATCAGCTTAAAGAGAAAAAGCAAACAAAACTAAGAGCAAATACCAGGGCAGAATTACCTTAAAATATGCTAAGGAAGCATTGGCATTCAGAAGGAACATATGCTTAAAGACACTGCAGTAATGCTATGATCAAAGCAGCAGTTCAATAAACTACAAATTACACCTGCTATCTACTGTCTGTGTAGCCCTTACTCACAGAAGAATTTTCATCTTTCCAACGTTCACAACATTCACTGCTTTGTGGAGGTGCACATATTTTGGTGTATTTCGTGTATGATTTGGGAAGCTACTGCAAAGGAACAATATGCAGAAATCTAACCCTACGCAACTGCACAGCTCCTTGGAGAAGTGAAATTAATGCTACTGTGCTTTGAAATCTTTTGATTATTGATGAGAACACGCACACTGCTCCCTGTAACTTGCTGCTTAATCACAGTGGTGTCTAGAAGTGAACTTTCACAACCTCCTCGATACGTATCAGTTCTAGGACAGTTCTATTTTTAAATCAAAATAACTCGCATAAGAGGACAAGAGGACAGGCCAAGTTCTGTCTATCAGGACAGTTCTATTTATAAATTAGAGTGACTTGCATGCGAGAAGCGAGGGGGACACAACTTGTTATTGGTAAACTGTTTTGTAACCGCATGCAATGGGTTTTAAAAAGAACGGCTGTGGCAGTTCCTTGCTTTGCTAGAACAACATCCAAATCCAAACAGCCAAGCAATTTCAAAGCCTAACTGCAGGACTAAGAGCGTGGAGAAAGCAGGCCGGCCAAAAAGCCAGCTTGCTCCTAATACCTGTGGAAACCCACAAGCTTAATTTCACAAACTTGTGGCATTCAGCGTTAACTGCAGGATCACTTTGCAGATGCACCGCTGAGTACTTCCCCAAGAAACATCCTATACTGTAAGCAGTCAAAACTGAAGGTTAAACCAAGTATTACCTAGACAGGAATGGAATTTGTACTGAAAGTATGGAAGGAAAATTAACTCTACTCCTCTTTCTCTAAAAAACTGAAGTCAAAAGTCAATGTACAGTGTCTGTTTTCCTTTGAAATATGAGAGGAAGTACTTTGTGAAAACATTAAAAGCTAAGAAAAAAGCTTTGAAATAAATCTTGATTCCTTTTCAAAATCCATCATTTGAGCAAAATGGCAGTTTAAGAAAACTACAATTTAAATGTTGGCATTACTGACTTCATTAACTTCTACTGGACATCTAACCCAGCCTATTTACCAATCTGTTCTTGTTTGCAAAGGCGCACATGTGAAGGAGTCCATTACCTCACGCCAACATAAAAACAACCCAAAACCCACTTATCTTCAGGATAAGATTATGAAAATAGAGTAGAGGTTACCACGTAGAAACCACGCCCAGTTGCTGACATAGCCCACTATAGACTCAACTACCAACCTGAAGATTTTCTTGGCCTAAAATGCAAAATTTCCATGCTGTAGGTTACAGCTGCCCCACTGTCTCCTCCTTCCCTCTACACAGAAGTCCTAAAAAAATATTCCAGGGTAGAAGCAGAAATAAAATAAAGAATTAAGAGCCTTCTAATCAAACTCTCAATGAAGAGAGCTGCACACTCTCCTGTGCTAGCAGGAAAGAAGTTACTACAACTTCATCAGGAGGACAGATACCTATATTAGATGAAAGATTTATTCTCACCTTGAAAAAGCTAACTGAGAATTTAATACAAGCAACGGCAAAACAGCTCAGGTTAACAAGTTAAAATTAACTTTTGTATTAAGTCCAGCGATGAACATGAGATGCTAACATGAATCAAAACCAAGCTGTCTAGCCTTCACAATTACTCTAACATATGTTAGCTAGCTGAAGTTAGGAGCCTCGAGGACAAACATCTCCCTTGAGGACAGAACTGAAGGGAGTCTGGGAGCGAAGCCCAGAGTGGCTGAGAAGTTACTCTCAGGGAGAAAGCAAGCTAAGAGATTAAATTCCTTCCCTCACTCCCTTCAGGGGGTAAATTAGCTTGCCTTAAAACATCCTTCAGTAGTTGAAGTTTGCAAGAACTCCACTTCATTTACAAGGGAAGACCAAACCAAAAATTAGGTAAGGAATAAAGACTTATATGATAATAATCCTACAAAATTTGTTAGTACAAAGTTAATTTTCTGCTGATTGTGTTTGAAAATAGCTACACAAAAGAACATATTTGATATGTTACCTCTCTAAATTCTTATTTACCAGCTGAGATACTTCTCATGAAGATTCTGGTTTTAATGTCACTCCTGTTGTGTTTTGCCAAAACTTCTTTTTTTCTCCCCTTGTTATTTTGGAAGTGTTCTTTTAAGTGCAAGCCAAGAAAAAGAGAGCATTTTGCTAAGCTAAGATAGCTAGTTTTATACTAAGCACATACATAGCTGTCAGGAAATCTTTGTAGAGGAAGGATGGGAGGGAGAGCAGCCCATTTTGGGCAAACCTCCCCAGGAGCTGAGCGTGGGGCAGAGGAAGCACCTAGGAAGCAACACTTCAGACAAGGTGGTTCGGCATCCCTTTCCTCCAGCAGCGCAGCAGGATTTGGAAGTTTGCCTGCCAGCACAGGGTGCTCCCCAGCAGGCAGTGCCTCCCGTGTTTACACTCAGGAGCCCTGCAGCCACCAGGGCTGCTTTGCAGAGGCAGCTCCACGCCCAGGGGCAGGTGTGTGTCACCCTGCCGTGGTGCCACCAGGGCTCCTGTCCTCACAAGGCTTCACCAGGGTGTTTATCAGACAGCAGTGCCTCAGAACAGCTCATCTGTGCTCAGAGTCTCTCAAACCCAGCCCAACATCAACCCCATTGAGAGGAGTATGTGGGGCAATGGATGGTGGGTGTGGAACAGATCCACACACAGGTGGAGCACAGCCTCTGCTCCCCAGGACAATGCTCACTGTGACAGTGACAAGGACGGGAGCTTCACAAGCCAGGGAAATGGGATAAGCCTTCATGACAGATTATTCACAAATTCACTGCACTAGGAAGTGCTGAAGAACCCAAATTTAGCTTTGATTCTGAGGCCTCAGGCTGCAAGATTTTTTTTTTTTAAGGCAGACGCTCCTCTGAGTTTCACTGATGAAATCACAGCAGCAAGAAAAGCTGTTCTTTTAAACATGGGGGAAAAAGTAACATTGGAGCAACTCCGCTTTGGGAACACATTTGGAGCATAACAACACTGTAAGGTATCTAACAGCTTTTTGCCTAATTAGAGAAAAGAATGTGCCTCATGACATTTCAGTTAGGTGACAATTTCTTCATTTCTTACCTTTTAATTTAAACCATAATATCACAAGTACCCACTGCAAATACCAATTTAAAACTGCAAGAGGAGTACTAAGTCACAGCACTAACTGAAAAATGCTTGACATTAAACCCTGAAGTTTCCACTGAGGGATAAAACAAAAATTGTTTCTAGTTTCATGACTATTATGGCCCAGCAGCTCCTTAAGAGCGTATAGGAGCTGTTTAAGTCATCTGCCCAAGTGCCTTTTAAAGACAAAAACCCCAAATCTGATACCCCAGTCTACACTGTTAACAGTTACTGCAATATTATCTACAAAAATCTGTTTATCTTTGCACATAGACAGCTATACGACAATATAGTCCCGCGGTAAGTAAGCTTATATAAGCTATCAAATTAGAAATTTTGCCCTCCAGAGATGAAATTTTCCTTACGTGTTTCAGTTATTTTGCATTCTGACAAAAACTTTACCAAGAAAAAAATATTTGGGGGCAGGGGAGGAAAAGGGAGAGGTTGTTTCCACTCCTGCCTCTCATACAATATCTTTCTGCTACTCCATGTTTTAGGAAGGAAAAGGTGTCCAAAAATTAAGCTGTTTTCATGAAAAACAGATTATTGGTTTGGAGGTTTTGTTTGTTGTTGGGGTTTTTTAAACATCTCCAACAACAAAAGCAGTAGTTTTTCCAGCCCAGCTGCAACGCAAAACCAGGTGAAATGATGGCCATAATTATTTCACAGAGCACCAGATGATGGGCCACATCCCATTTACATTCACGGCTGTACGCTGGCCGTGATTAGATTTCTCTCATTAGAAGATATGTGGATGGGAATAAATTCACAGATAATGGAGAGACAAGAGAGACTAAACTGGAGAGAGTGTGTAAGAGGTCAAACAGCAAAATGCATTAAATCTGATCCCTCAGTAACATAAAGAGAGAGACATTGTTATATTTACTTCCTCCCTCACCCTGTGCCCATAATTTGTGGTGTCACAGAGACTTCCAGTATCTCATAGCAACAAATGTTCCTTGCTTTGGTGTGATTTTTTTTTTTTCCCCCTTAAATCTCGTGGAAGGAGTGAAATAGTTTGAAGTTTCATCTCTTCCCAACATGAAAATAAGTAAGGTTTTTCTTTACTAAAAACAACAATAAATCATTTCAGGCTGCCCTGGGTCAGTGGCTATTGATTAAAAATATACACTTTTAATTGAAATTACAAAGTTAATTTACACCAAGCTCAAAAGGAACAACTTCCATCTATCAAGATGTGTCAAATATTTGCTTCAACAGACCTGAATCAAAATTAAGAGTTTCTTCCTACAATCTGTTGATCTATAACACTATAATAACATACAGCTTTGTGCCTAACATAATGAAGATTTAAAACAAACACCACCAGCAAATTCAATTTCTCTATGTCTATAGAACTTCCAAGAACATTTTCAAACCTGGAACTACACAAAAGATTCTCTATTAAAATGCACAAATTTAAAAAACCAAACCATGAACAAGCACCACCTAAAACTGCCTTTCCTTTAAGCTCAGACTAAGGAATAAAGTCCACCAAAAAAAAAATCAGCGAAGCACATGGGAGGACAGGTGTACCTGACTCTATTCATGTCTGTTTTCTGCAATAACAAATCAAATTGGTCATAAAGAATTTCCACCTTAGCAAGAAAATAATCTTCCCCAACTCATAAGCGTTTTTGCCCATAATGGTAATTGGCAAGTGACATCCCTGCCTTTACCTCCATCCACAAACTTTTTCCTCTTAGTTCCTCCCCCTCTGCTATCGAGGAGGAGCAGGGAGAGAGGGGCTGGGTGGGCATGTGGAGAACACCAACCGAGGACAATCACTGCTGTCTGGACCCCCTGCTCATGGACAGGGCTCGTGATCAATGCCAGACACCTAGGCTGCAATATTATGCTCTGTAGAGGAAAGCATGAGGGAGGTCTGACATTCTGAAATCTTCATCATGAGGATTAAATAGTTTTGTAAATCAGGAAATCCTAAGGAAACAAAACAAATTTTAAAGGAACCCCAAAAGAAGGACCATTTGTATTTGGATAGATACAAAAATTGCAAGGAAAAAAGGCAGTGAAAACCAGCTATAACCAACATGTTCTCTTTCTCCCCCATATATTTTTCTATTCCTCTTATCAGCCGGAAGGCGAGTGGGAGAAAGAAGCCTCTAGTCGAATAGCTAAAATGTTAAGATGCACTTTGTCATTATGGCATACACATCTTAGGCATGCAGAATCAATGCTCAGTGGGCACTTAAGGCCTAGAGTTTCACATCTGCGACTTTTACAGCAGCACTGTAGAAATGCTTAAGTGAACATAAGCAGCAAGAAAGGAGGAGAGCTTTGTCTGTCTGAAACCAGGGAAGATGCTGCACAGAGCACAACAGGAGTGCAGCGATTCACACCGTGCTCACGGTGCAGCGGTGACAGCAGCCACACAGCTTGGGAGGGACACTGAGTGTGGCCGTGCTGCCAGGCTGATGGAAGGAAGTTTGTGCCCTGCACTTGTGATGTACAGCCGTGCCCTCTCCCAGAACCGCTCGCTTTCAAGTACACCAAGGAGCTGCTGGATAAAGAGCTGAAAAGCCCTTCAAGAACAGAAATCATGCAGCATGACATTGCAGAAGGTGGTCCCTGGGGGGAAAGGGCTCTCCTGTCCCATTATCCACACACAACAAATAACCCTTGGTGCTGCTGAACGGCTCTTTGTAATAATTCAAGCTAATTTTCATTTCACATTAATGCATACTGTTACAAACATGAAAAATAGAGTAACTCTAATGTAGAGAAGGAACAAAAAGTCTATAAATGAGCACCACAGGATTTAAAGAATCTTGTAAATGATGGCAGAGAATTAAAATACAAATGAAAGCATGTTTCCTGAATCCAAAAGTTCAGTAGTTATAACTCAGGTCTCTCCAGGAAGCTGGGATGAGGAGGATGAGGTTTATTTAAAAAGCACCCTTCATTATATTGTATTATTTAAGTGGCAGCAATCAAAACTCACAACAATAATATTGATGCATTACATCCAGAAACCTCAGTGCTGGGACTCCAGACTCTCTGCAGACTCTGAAAAGATTCCAACACTCCTTTTAGGAAATACCTGAAAGGATATGGTACCCTAGCCAAAATTTGAGATAGGAAGAGATCATTATACCAGACCTTCCAATCCTACTGCCAACTTACTGTCTTATTAATGGATAATAACCTCCAATTTCAACAGGTTTTCAGGGTTAAAGAAAACTTGGCTATTTCTGCTACAATATTATTCAACCCAACAGTCTTTTTCCGTAGAGCTCTAAACTGTATTTTACTTTGCTATACAAAATATTTACTCAAATACTCTTCAGTGTCCCCCAATTATCTAATGGACATAAAACTCTCTTGGGAATTTTCTGCAGTGACAGCCCTGAACACCCGTGAGGAGTCCCAGCCATTGTGCTAGTCTAAGCATCTTCTGGAAGGACAGATGCTTTTTTCCAAGGCTTTTCCAGAAAAAAGAAAAGTTAACGTAAGGACAGCACACATCATCTAGGCCCTTCAATGTGCCAGGGGAAGTCAAGGCTCTGCTGAAGAAGTGTGTGACAGCAACAGCACAGCAGCCTCTGGCTCCCACACAACTTAAACTGACTGGAGAGGTAAACAAGGAGCTGAAAAGCTCTTTCCTTCTCCCCAGCTCAGGATCCTTATCCTGCTGCACCTCTCCCAGGGCTTTCCATCATCTCATTTCTGTATGAAGAGCTGATAAGCATCACCGGCACCTCCCTTAGTCATACCCAACAAGATTCATATATGGAATATTTGGAAATATCAACTCGTCCGGCCTCCAAAGAGCATTTTACCATCACATTTAGTGTACTTTTCTATGCCAAATACAAGTCACAATGTTGTCTAGAGCATGTGAGAGTATAATTTGCTGCTTTCTAGCCAAAACTGTTAAAAACCTGTAATTCACAGGTGCAAGTAATCCATATGATAGCATAAGTAAGAACACTGGCATTGGTTTCAACACCACCAACACAGACTGAGTTTGAAAAACCAAAACAGTTATTAACCTTTAGGGCTGCCCAACCTCTCCTTATTAATTCAAACTGGAGTGCTCCCTTCCCACTACTATTAGAAGTGCCTCCTTCTCTACTGACTTTTAGGCTTATAAGTTGATATTTAGTCAACTTTCAGTGTCATGTATAATCTCCTCAAAACAGACACTGCTTTTCTAAAACTTTAAATGTGAGAAATTAGAACGAAATTTTTTCAAGCTCAAAATAGGTCAATTATTACAGACATGAAAGGACTTTAGAAATAAAAAAGAAACCTCTTTATATTCATCAACACCTGAAACGGCCATGGTGCATTAAAGAAGACCTACTGATACAATTTTTACAATAACAACCATGAACTAAGTTCTTACATTCATTTCCCTGTTTTTCTCATTTCTGTTCACTGTTTTGAATTGCATTACCATTAATCCAGAAACTCTCAGGAGAAGCAACCCATCAATGGTAGACTTCATCTCACAAAAATAGAGCTATCAAATGACAATTTCAGTAAAATGTTTGGTTTAAATAGATATTTCTGTTCTAAGCAGGAGAAACAACAGCAAGAAAAGACTGAAAGCTCTGACATTGACCTTGAAATAATTTACATTAGTATTTCTTTCCCCTTAGCTCACTAGTTAAGCCCTAGCAATGCAGTGGATCATTACCAGAAGGAAAATATTCCCACTTTCTTTATATTTTGCTATGCCACATGAACTAGCATTCCTGTTCAAAGAACCTTTTCAACCCTCTGTTTTTTTCTCAGGACAAAACCTTACACGTTATGCACAGGCCATTTCCACATTGTTTGTTCAGCCACACTTGCAGGATCTCCTTGCTGCAAGAAGGACCCCAAGTGCCTTCAACACCAAAAACAATGCGTGTTCTGATAACAGGAGGCAACACCAGGCACAGCTTCCCAGAAATTGCATCAGTAAGGCTCATATTTCACTAGCTGCATGTGGCCTTGTGCTTCAGAACAATTTCAGCTTCTATTTATACAGTTTTGTAGCCAGAAAAGCATTTTAACTTAACACTGGAAGTCCAAATGATCATTAGCTAGAAATGTTATACTTAGGATGCCTTTTTTCAAAATCTTTACAAAATCACTAAGTGATTTGATCAACCCCATCTGATTCTAAAATTCCAGGGCAGGTCATAAATGCTTCAGGGAAACATCATTAACATGTGGAGAGAAAAGTGAAAGTTTTTTAGCATGCGCAGTGTGTGCAACACCTTTTAAGCACTGAAACAGTACCAATTTACGTCACTATTTCATTTCAAGCTGTGAGAATTTGCTAGCAAATACTGTTTCAAGTTGTCAGTATTTTTAATAAATTCAAAATGGACAGCATTGATCACTTTTTTGTAACAGCTTATCATATGATTGATTAATTCTGAACACAGAGGAATTTCTCTAGAAGTACAATCCCAACTTTCCCTTTGTAGGAGTACCCAGTTAGATTACATGCATAAAGGAGAGTTGCCATCATATTTTTCTAGTCCCATACAGGCAGCCGTTCTGTCTCTGGCATTCCTGCTTCCAGCCACTTCAGCCCCTTCTCCAGCTGGACTTTCCTGCCCTCCATCAGATCATTTCTTGGGCACAAACTAGCACAGCAGAGCAGGCACTACTTGAATTTCCTCTTCACAGGCTCCAAAGCTTTGGGTTCACCCTCTATAAAACCCCTCTGGGACCATATTTTTTCAATTTCTCATACTCTTTGGATTAACAGCAATCTTCTTCCTCACCATTGTCTCAAGGGATAATAGGAAGGAATGAAATCCTTTCACGATCCTGACCTGACTGGAAAAAAAATCCCAGTAAAAGTTACATAGCTTCTCCCTGTTTTGACAGAAGATTTCCCTGTCTCTAAGGAAGCCAGGCAGTTCTGCTACTGGCAGGATGTTAGAATTTAGGGTAGTTTCTATTCATAAGAAGTACAAAGTCATCGGCACATCTGAAGCAGACTGCCCCAAAGTGCCCAGCACCCCTGAATCTTCCAGCAAAACTTCAGCAGTTTTCTTTCCTCCTTTTGGGTAATCTCTTGCTGTTGCTAAAGACAAGGTTTGTCAGGGTGCAGAGCTTTCCCTGTCCTTGGGGAGCGTTTCTGTGGGCAGCCACTGCTTGGAGTGAGGTTTCACTTATTACCTCTCCTCCAACAGGTGCTGCCCAGATGAAGCAAAGTGATCACATAATGGAGGCTTGGAGGCCAGCCCAGAACCTTTGCCACCTTCTGCAGGGGCATTGCTCTGCTCTGGTACTCCAGAAGCCAGTAAAGTATGTTGGAATATAAACCTCCTGCCCAGCACTTTGCATATGAAATTGCTCTGTTAGAAAATAAAAAAAATTTTCCTGTACTCAGAGGAGAAAAATTCAAAATGGTCATTTGTTTTACAGAAAGGCAGAAAGCACTAACAACTCTTAGGAAGTTGGGGTTTTATCCCTACTGGGAAAAAAAAAAATCATACAGGAACACAGAAAGTAACAACCAATAGAAAACACTTCATTTCAAAAAGCCAAATAAGTTTTTAAAAAACCCCAAGCCATAGGTTAACTGATACTAGGAGAAAATAAATGGGTAGGATTCTGCTGATTGCTGATGGTATTGTAACTACAACATTACTGTGATACTTAGATACCAACGGGCTTTGCAATTTTTATTTCTATTTACTATATGATTGTCTGATTGCATGGAGTGAGACAAACCACAACTAAAACTTGAAGGAACAGCCTGTCTTGCTGAGAACCATTAGTGTGATTTATGTATTTATGAAAATGTTCTAGAAGGAATAGTGCACAATAGGTTCCCAGCTAAAGCAATATTCAACTGTCAAATAGCCGTGCTAGCTCACTGGTTTATACTGAAGAACATTGAAAAAACTTATCTTTCCCCCCTGTGGTTGGCAGTTTTCACATTTGCACAGCAGACTAAACTTAAATTGCAACTCACAATTATGATAATGCTTTTTTAAACACACACAGTTGTGGAACATTTCCCTGCTTTACCACCTAGCAAATTGCATCTAATTACTCCACCTGTCCCAATCCTCACACATGATTTTCATACAATTTTGTGAAATTTTTAAGTAAGTTGTCCTTTTTACATCAAGTGAGGCTCAGATATTTAAATCCTTAACATTGTCTCTACTACCTACCAATTAACACATCTTTGTCTTCTGATTGCAGTGCTCTGAGTAGAACTTTACACTTTATAAAATAAATGTTTATTTTTCAACTGAAAATCTTGGTTGTAGCTTTTAAGTATAGGAACATGCAAATACTCTCTGTGTTAATAACAGCCTCCTCTGGGACTTCTAATAAGCATAAGCACAAAAGGCATAACCCATTCATTTGCAATGCAGTTATATTATATTTTTATTTTCATAAAGGAGTTCAAAGGACCTCTGATGCACATCAAGGCTAAGTATGAACACAGCTAAAAAGGCAATACAAAGTGCACACTGCTAGAAGCAGGTTTACTATCAGCTGAAGAACCAATGCTGACACTGGTTAAATAAAACTTAATTAATTTTGGAGGAGGGACCATCTATTTCCCAGGCACAGATCCTAGCTATAAAACACAATATGGAAAAAGCGCAAAAGACAAATACTACATTTTCAAAGTCAGTCAATATTTTCCTGAAAATTCTTTTGGTGGGTTTTTTTTGTGCCACAAGTTCCTGCACAGAAACTCCAACAGGATCCTCACTTTCTCTTACATCAACTGCTAGGTGCAAGGTTAAAAAAAAACCAACAAAAAACCACAAACTTTTGTGCTTCCCAAATTCCAGGATCTGGCAGTGCATACACCATATAAAGGTTAACAGTGCTCAGTCATTGTACAGAGTTTCTGCAAGGTCCATTTATCCTCCATGGCTTTGCACATACCACGTTCTGCACCACTCCCCGAGTGTCACCTCATGCCACTGTCTTTCAGCTCTCAGCCTCAGAGTTTGGGTTTGTTTTTTCCATTTTTTTCCTCACTTCTGGCTGCTTCTATTAACTCAATTTAGCTTTAAACAAAGAGGCCTACAGATGCCAACTCTAATTTCCAAACCTTTGTATCAGCGTCTTGACCAGACAGATAACTGGCAAAAAAGACTGAAGTGGTGAACTAGATTTCTAAAATGCTGCCATCTGAGTCTCATCCCACACAAATATGTAATTTAAGTAATGAAAAAAAAGCTTTCGTCTCAAACATCAGCTTGTTCAAAGCTCTTGAAATAAGTAAAATGCTGGAATTTGCATTGAGTCATGACAAGTTAGAGCTGTAACAGTAAGAAATAACCTTCTGAACAACAATAAAAAGAACATCCTTAATGTCAGGAAAAGAGAAAGCAATTATGTTTTCAAGGACTGTCAGTTTAAAAATATAAAATGTAAAGAACTGAAACGGTTTTAGCTCTTTTCACAATTTCGTAAATTCTTCATATATTTTTAAGCTTCACCTTATTTATAAAATGTTTTATATTCCCTCTTACTTTCATCAGAAGAAAACTGAAATTAGTTTGTTAACATAAACTTCTATCAGTAAAATTTAAAGGAAAATGTGTTTCCCTCAGCTATTAAGGCATGCAGTAACTCTCACACTGGTGTAATTTCTACTCTAAGCCTTCAAGGGAACAAGAACAGGAACAGAATATTACAGCAGAACTGGGGACAAACACAGGCCTCGTGCACGGTGACAGTGTGGGCACAAGACTTGGGAAGAAAAATGGCCATGGTTGGTCAGCATAACTTGGAGATTCCCTCTGTGAGCAGTCACCAGTCAGCCGTCCCCACTGGGCACTGCTACAAGGGGCTAAGCAGAAAGCAAAAGAAGATAAATGACTGCTCAGCAGCAACTTTTTTGGCTGTTTGCTGGAAAATCCCACCCTTCCTTCCTTGCCCCCCTCAGCACAGGCAATGCAAGGTTCAATGCAACTTCACTACACAGCACTGCAGCAGGGGCAAGGCTAACAGCAAGATTCAGTTTACTTAAATCAAAAGCTTTGTTGCATAGAACTCAACAATTACACGATCAACCTTGAAAAAAAAACCAAAACCAAACAAACAAAAAAAAAAAAAAAAAAACCCACCCAAAACCAAAAAACAACTCAAACTCACCAAAAAAACAAAATAAGTGAAAAAGAAAACAGCTTTCCTCTTTCTTCCCTCCTTTCTCATGGGAAGTAGATTGTAAGAGCATTCAAAGGGGCTTCCAGTCCCAAGAAGATTAACAACAACAAGAGTGATGCTTCTTCCATTACATGCATTAAGCTCAGCAGAAGGCGTCTGGGATTGCCCCAGTTGGAACATGGAAAAGGGATTAAAGACAAGCAGTGCCAGCTTCAGCCATTTACTCCTCTACCCTCCAATCCCTGCCCATTTCCCACTGTAAAGTGCCTGCCTTCTTTAAATTTATGAAACTTTTAAAGCTCTAACAGGGCTACCAAGAGACTTTCGTACCAGTTCACGTCACAGTGTCAGTGCGAGAGCTGAGTACAGCTGCCTGGAAGGTTTGGAAGTGAGCACGATCAATAATGTTTCTTTTCTACTGAGATGGTGGCAGTCGCAGGATGAGTCTTCATCCTTCCCAGCTGAATCAGAGTAGCTTGGATGACCACATACAGTGTCTGTAACAGCAAAACTCAGGGCACTTCTAAACTTTCATACTTCAATCACAAAACAAAAGCATAGCATGGACAATTGGGTGACAGACTTGTCCACTGAAGCATGTTGCACTGTTTGATACTTCAAACATGTCACCGAGTCCAGCAAATGTGAAATTCAAGTAGAAGACAGTTCTGCCAAGTGCTCTTAGTGAGAAAGAGAAATGCATCAGTGAACAACAAAAGGCATTCATTCTGTTAAGTAATTCTTCGTACATCCAAGAAGTTGAAGTTCCACAACTCAGGAGAACGAAGGCAAAGCTGAGAGATGCAGTCAGCATAAGCACCTGAGGAGAGGATCCTACAGGTCTGTAAACATCCAACTCCCACAGCTCTAGTGCTCACATTTGCATTATTTGTACATAATAGTGACAACCAGGAGGAACAACTCCTGTCCAGTTACAGTACAAAACCAGAGAAATACACCTCAGAGTAAATCATTCTCTGCGCAGTAAATCATTCTCTGTCTTGCCTTTTAATTTGCCAAGGAATACAGCTAAGATAAATGCTGCCCAGGCAGAAGGTAAAAAACCCCAAACAAACAGATGAGGGAAAAGGAAATGGGAGAAGTAGCAAACACACTCCTGTCCAAAACTTCCTGGAAACCTGGTTTTGTTCACCTTATTCTAAGCTAAGAGAAAACAGTGTACACCAGAGCAATACTGGAATAAACCCAACGGAATAAGGAGGAAGTTGCACATTTGCCAACTATAAACTTCTCGCACATTTTTCGGGTGGCATTTTAGAGGGAATAATTATTCAAATGCCAACACTGTGCACTACTAATACAGGCAGAAGAGTATAATATACCTTTATTTCTCTTTGAAGTGATGGATAGTTGCACATTCAACTGATGAGGACATGGCTGAACACTAAGATATAACCATGTAATTGGTATTTTCTAAGTAAGAATATGGAACAAAATTGCTTTCAACCACAAGTGAGCACAGCTCAAACAACTGACAGAGGATTTTTGTTTAAGAACAAGCAAATTATGTGGCAAGTGGTCTTTGGCGGCGATGTTCTGGTTACATCAAAGCTGTGTAAACCAGCTCTCCTGAACAATAGTGTCTTCCCAGTATTGAGCTGCTGCTTACTTAGTCACATAAAAAAAGCAACATTTATTATGTGGAACACAACAGCAATACAGATGATTTAGGAGAGGCTCCAAAATAGTGAAGCCAAAAATATAAGACTGTAAAGATATTCTCTTCAAGTACTCAAAAAGATCACACAGCCCCAAAAATTTTGCTGTGTGGCATTCTCTCCAGTGGTAAGCACAGCATTTTAGCAGCATGTTGAGGATAAAATCAAAACAAACACTGTTCGTTTAAACATTTAAACCCAAGGAATGAACAAAAGTGGGATTTTTAAGGTTTACCTTTCTAGGGTTTCCTGGAGGGTAGAATTTGTGGTATATCTAAAAATGAAGAAATTACATTGAATAGAGTTAAAACTGGTAGAAGAACCTCCACAGCAGTACAAAACAACAATGCTTAAGTGAAAAGATAACATTAGTAGGGTCTACTGTGGAGCAATCCAAAGGCCATGAGCACTGCAGCAAAGATCCCAGGAATACACACACTGCGCCTTACAGAAAATACAATGTGGAACATCAGCATCTAAAGTATGAAGGCTCAAACACAGTGTCACAACAAGTGTCTCACATCCCACTGAATGATGATGTCGCATTATATCACGGAGATATTGCATAAACCGGGGCCCTACGTTTTAAAAAAAAAAAAAAAATCATAAAATCTGTGTGTCCTGTAAATCTGTTCACGCAGTATTTCTAAAGAGATCCATGCACTGTTATGGGCTAAAAAGGTTAAGTCCCTCAAAAAGGAAACGAAAAAATAAAGGTAAAGGGTGTGAAATATTGAAATGCTAGGCAGAAAGAAATGGCAAACTGAAAGCCTGCACAGCACCAGAGAGAGCATGACATCCCTGCAGCTCTGCCAAAACCTACAGAGAGGCAAAGAAACTACAAGATGAAGCCTAGAGAGAAAAAAAAAGGAAAAAAAACAAACCCACAACGGTATAGAGACAGACCCATGGTCTTCAGCACACTCCCCTTTTTTGCATCTCTGTGTGTTGCATTTGAGGTGCCACCCACTGCGCTTGACCAAATGCTTTTCACAGGGAGAGAAGTCAGAGATATGACTGCATAAACAATTTCTTGGCAGGGGTTGGGAAAGAGGCCAAGCAGATATTATGGAGTTATGACACAAGTCCCCAGAATCGTTCTTGGATCTCTGCAGAGTTAGGACTATCCAACTGTTCAGTTCTTCAGGTGAAAAAGCAGGAAGCTGAACTTGCCAATCTAATGAAGCACTGGCTTTTTCTGGAAGTCCATCTGTTCCAACCCTCCAGTTCAAAATACAAGGAAATGTAAGAATCAAAAAAGAATGCCAACACGATTCCAGTAAAGCACATTATTTTAATTGCTCTCCTAAATCTATCTGAAGTACACAGATATTATTTGATCAGCCCAGCTGTTAACATGTAAAGCAAAAGGTTTTTTTTAAATTTTAGTTAAATTTTAGAAGTTGTCTGGAGTTTGTGATTGGGTTTTTGGTTGTGTTGGGTTTTTAAAAATAGTATTTATGTATTCCCACAGTATAGCTGCTCACTTTGAGGTGTTTAATTTCCATATCCACCACAAAACATTTAGCTAAGCTTTAAACTGCAGACACAGCTCTGCTTTCATTGCGAACAAAGCATGCAATGTGGCAAAATTTAGTTGAAATAAGTATGTGCTTTACTGTCACTGATTGGCCAGACTGAATATTAACTGAGCAAAAATACCAACTTTATTATAGAAACAGTCCCACTGAGAGAACACTGCCTAGAACTGCTTATTTTCTCCTACTCTTCTACAAGTTACTTAAAACTCCTTTAAGAAATTAACTCAACACTTGCTTTAGTTTTTGTCTCAATAGGAATGTTGGAATTGTTTTGAAATGGTGGGAATTCAAAATTTACTATTAGGATTATTTATCTAAATATCAGCTAATTCTCTGTATTCATATGAAAATACAAGTAGCTCAGGGTATTCCCTTTCCCAGATAAATGTTTTCTATACAATAACCCCAGTAATGAAGAATAAAATATTTTCACATCATGTCTTGAATGCTTATCCCAAGATTTAATTTGAATACAAAACACTTTACAAATAATCAGCAAAAAAATAGAAGTCAAGTGGCATTGTTGAACAACTCATTAAAATTTTCTCACTACAAAGACAAACCATAAACCCTTACAGCAATTATTTGGCAATAATTCTAAACAAACAATAGGTTCTGCCTCTATAAACACTGTCCCGGTTCTAATTTATAAGTTATGCAAAATATTACACAGATCACTCAACAGTCCATCCTTAATGTACCTGAAGAGGTCTTTACAAACCCTAGTGAATAATTCATGTTTCCATTTTGCCATTCTCCTACAGCATAAAAGAAGCTATTTCAATTCAGCTCTAACTTTGAGATCTGAACACCACCAAAGAACAGTCGAAAAGCTTAAGGAGAAATCACTTTACAACTCCAATCTATTTCCCAAATGGAAGAACTAAATAGTCCTAAATATCTTTGAAATAAACCAGCATCTGAAGAGATTGGCCATATGCTAAACTGTCACTCTCCCATAGTGAGTGATGAATTAAGCTGGTTGTGTCGCTGGCTGCTTACTACAATACTGTTCATGTCACTCACATATGCTGCTTTGGCAGTTATTACCGTTTCTGTAAACCAAGCAGCACATTAGATCCGAGAACAAATTACAGACCAGCTAAAAGCACTGAACTCTTTAGTGATTTCCAAAGAACTGGAAGAAACACTACAGAAGACCGGAAAGGTATAAAGAGAAATTGCAGTGCCTTTGCAACCTGCGTGATGAAAAGCATGAGAAGAATCCAGCTGGCTAGACATGAGTCCAGCACTCAGTGTTTGCTGGGATCTGTGCAACCTGTGCAGATTTCTGTAGTCTGGGATGCTGCAAAGCCGAGGGTATTGTGAAGAGAACGCACAGAGGGAGCAGAACATTCATCCACAGCGCCTGGGGAATATATACCCTGAATTTAACGAGCTACTTTAGTGCAGGCTTCTCACTGATGTGAGCACTTGGAGCTTTTCTCCAGACTTGGCACAGGGGTGAAGGAACCCAGTAATTATGTCAGTGGCCTAATAGTCAAGAGGCTGCACAGTAAAATATGCAAAGAAGCAATGAAATGCTTATAGCATCTATGTTTGAATCCCTAGACAAGATTCTGGTCACTCAAGAGCTGCAGCTCAACAAAACCAAGCAAATCAATACTTGGAGCATTGGTATCAGAGCAACAAACCACCCCAGTGTGTCTGTGGCCAAAAGGACAAGAACTCAGCTCTTAGTGAGCTAGTGGCCAAAAGGACTTAGAGCTTAATTCTTCAATGTGTTTCTTCCACTCTACAGGAATGCCAGTCTCCACATTACCCAGAATTTGCATTAGGAAAAAAGTGTTATTTTGACACCTTTATAATTGAGGTTCCCAGCATTATCACATGGGCATCTATAAAATCTCTTCTGATAAATTAGAAGTTGAAGGATTTGGGTGGCAGATTTGTGGTGAGGGGAGCAGTACAAGGAGTCCTCTGAATTATGACTTTTTTTATAGGCTGGACTCTTCCTGCTCTTGATTCATTTTCTCTTCATTTACCTTGAGTCCATACTGAGGTTTCTGTAAATGACAGAAACACAACAGTCTGTTCTTCCCACAGCTGCCTGTGTGTGCCTTGTCTAACAGACAAGCAGAGTTTGACAGAGCACAGGTGCAGACATCCTGGCCTCTGTGGAAGCATGGGGCAGCAGATGGTGCAGGTAAGGCACCACAGCACAAATCCGTGCCCAGGTTACTCTGTGGAGCGATGCTGTGATAGCCCTGCCTAAATGCAATGTTTCTGTGAGCAGACAGATGCACACGCAGCTGTGAATGGTGCCTCGTGAAACACTGATTTTAGGCTGATCCTCAGGAACAGGCACCTGTAAGTCCAACCTAACATCTTCACTGATGTCTGTTATACTACATTCTCAGATAGTGGAGATAGCATGTTTGAGGAAAGAATTTAATCACTCTCCATCTTCAAACAACTTGGCTCCAGGTTAAGCATCCCAGACAAGGTCTACCCTGTTATTTGCTCCATGATCAGAAGGAATTTGAAATATCCAGCGTTTCCCATTACCTGGAACAGTTACTACATGCCAGACACTACTGGTTAAACTGAAATGTCAATGGAAAAAATTAACAGAAGATCTCAGGGACAAAAATTGGGGGACCTACCAACCATCCCTGCATTTTTCAATAAAATTTGCCTTGGCAATACATCAGGCAATCCACACAAAAGACCTGTTAGGTGACAGAATTGGTCTAATAAGTAGGCAAAGAGCAGCACAAGAGGCACATTGATAGTCACCACATTGCTGACTGCCCTGTGCTAGCCAATGATATGCAAACAGATATCAATACTTTTAGAAACTGCAGGAGCCCACTCAGTCTCTCACACTGAGGAAGGAGCTTATTTTCTGCATTCTGCAAGGGCTGAACTGTGATGAGTCCACACAGTAATTCTCATGAGAGAGAAGGAGAAAAAGAATACAACACTAAGAATATTTTATAGCTTGAACAAAACACAGTACCCACAGTCACACACAAAATACCAACCCAATAATGAGAAGACCAATTTGCTAATGGCAAAGCTGCACCTTTTTAAGACACAGACAAGAAAAACATCCATCAATTTCAACAGCAATTCCAATTAAACAAAATATTTAACTGTACTGTTGGTAGATCTCTGGAAGTTTTATGCTAGACTAAAGTTTTAGACAATCATTTGATTTACTGTTTTTACATTTCGACAATTATAAAAGTGTAACATTGCTGAGAGAGGTTTTAAGAGTCCCCAGGGCCTTTTCTGTCACATACTCCTCTCTCGCACCCCTCAGTCTTTATTCTAAAATCGCATGGGGGCTCAGGTTAGTCCTATTACTTGCTAACACAAATAGCCAGAGAAAACAGGCATAGATGTATTAGCAATTCTTTCTGAAAATCCTGCACATTCCACAGAAGATTACTACTTCCCCTCTAAGTTAGCAGCAACACCTTCAGCTGATGGACAGATTCTGAGGAGCTCTCTCTCACTTGGAACTGGTACATTTTAAATGTTGAAATGATGTACCTGATCCCATTTCAACACAGGCTTTTGTAGCACTTTAATGTCTTGCCAGTTAGTAGCTGGAATCCAGCAAAGGGGATGCAAGCACTATTACTGCTAATGGATATTCTCCTTGAGCTCAATTGCTGAACTACATTTTGAATAAAGGGCTCAATTCCCACGGGGAACAACCTCCTTTCATTATTGCCCAATGCTTGGACTAAAGGAGAATTCTCTACAAGTGGTAAGTTAGCAGGGGCAATGTTCATATTTCTATTTCTAGGTTCTCCCACAGATCACATTGCACAATATTAACTGAATACAGGTCACATCCAATACCTTAAGTCCTACAGCTGGACATTTTCACATTACAGTCCTTTCCTATTTACATTTTTAAATTGCATTTTATTCAGAGGATTCTTCTGGAAAAAACAAACTTAAAGACTATGTAGTAACAGCAGAACGCTCTCCATTTTGAGCTGTCCCACTCAAGATGCACCACTAGCTCCCAGCTGTGTGCTCGTAGAGTTTGTGTCCACCTTGGTCACCTGTCCCACGCAGTGCTGCGCTGACACTGCTGTGAGTCACCGCAGCATATGCTACACCAGACAGAAGTCACACCCTCGCTCAGGTTTCAGGGTTCCCTCAGCAACAAAAGCCACCCTCGCATGATTATACTCTTTATTGATGTAGAGACACCCCCACAATTCAGCTTAGCCCTGCTTTAAAGCAGCACTCCTGAAAGATTACAGTTGCTTCCAGTTTCTCTCTGCATCCATGCTTGCCATAAGAAAGGGTTAAAACCCTGGTGCTGAAAGGCACAAACTGCAGCTCCCCTGGCTGGAATGGGAGATGCCAACCCTGCCTTTGGCACGGGCAGTGCTGAACACCAGCTTCAAAGCATTGCTCCTCTGCCACAGCTGCAGAGCGCAGAGTATTCTCACTCAGCCACCGCTGCTGAGCACGCTGCTGCTGCTGCTGCTGGAGATACACATCAAAGTTAGGAAAATGAGTCACCCATTTTTGGCATTCTCTCTACATAACTGCACAATAACTAATGACAGAACCCCTCAACACTTCCCTCTTTCTGTGCCCTTTCTGTTCCTCCACATATATGCAGTGAAACACTTCACAAAAGCCAGAGCCTGAAGTCCAAGTCTTTGAAATTCCTTTACGGGTTTTTTAACTCCAGTGCAAGCCACGCTTTTAATCTCACCCAGCAAGGACTAAATAAGAACTTGGTTTGTTCAGGCCACATATTCAGAGAAAACAATTTTCTGTCTCAGGAGCACTTGCCTGGGAGACCACCCAAACCATGGGAAGTGCCCCTGGAGACAGCCATATACTTGCCAGGACTTACAGTTGTTGTCACCTAATTCTAGCCTACATTTTAGAAAAGCTTTTTAAAACATGATTAGTATTTTAAGACTGCTGATGAAATGGCATTATCATCTAGCAAAAATAATTTTCTATTAAAAATACTATTAAGACAAAGAGCAACTTCTTTCCTAGTATCATAATAATAAATGCATAAAATGCTTATTTAGTATATAACATGACTGCACTTCTAGCATGTTTATATGGTTTAAGTTGTCTGGGTTGGTTGGCTTGGATTTAATTGCTCAACTGAAAAATTTCTTTCAAGATTGAAGCTGCTGCCTCCCTTTGCATTAATAATTTGTATAGAAATGCTGTGTGCATTGGACAATCTACATATTTGCTCAGTTGCAGACCTGCAAGCAGGCTCGACATCCAGTTTAACATCTCATTGCAACCTACTGGCATGCTAATTAATAGGTAATCAGAAAGTTCCTAATTAGTATACCAGATATTTAGATTCAGACTCGCTATTTTTAAAAGCTAATGACTTACAGCATTTAGAACAGTGAAAATAAATCAAAGTCATCCCATGTCACACAATTTACTTCCAATATTTTTCAGAAAAGAGTAATTAACTTCTATTCAAAATACACTTGCATGAGAGTATCATCAATATTAGTACAACAAAAATAATGGCAAACATTAAATTCCATGGGTATCATTACATGAGGTTTATTTTACCAAATTCCTTCCCCCTCACCCATGCATAATTAACATTTATATTAAAAGAAACAGCTGACATAGCACATTAGCAGACTATGTCTAATGTCGTGCAATTAACTCTGTACTCTCATCAACAGGAATGCCTATTTAGATATCAGAGGAATAAAGCCCACGGGTCATTCATTGCTGTGAAGAAAGCAGAAAAATAAAAATTAAGAAAAGCCAGTCTAAAACCTGGAGAATGGCTTGGCAAACCACCAAGCCACAGCTGGATGCCAAGCCCTCCTGTCAGGGATCTGGAGAGTGCCCTGGTCACACATAGCTTTCAGCTGTGTCCGTGACTTACCTACAGACTTCCAAGCTCAAACCATGGAAGTGACAACTCTGTCACTTCCCTCTCTTCAACAGTAAGCTGTACAGACACGTTTTGGGCTCTGCTGTCCCCAAACGGACCATGAAGAGACTTATTGATCTCATCTATTATTTTACCAAGACTCACTATATTTACAGTTATGTTAAAATTTGACTGATGAAGAAATTGTTGATGAAGAAATGCCCAAATTAATCCACTTAGCAAAAAGATTCTGCTCATACTGGAAGTGGATAAAGATTGTTCAGGAAGTGTTCACACACTGTATCTGTAACAGGTTTATATTTGGCATTCTCTGGGACCCTCACAGCTGATTGCTACCAACAAACAATAGATATCTGCAGCAACAACTGAAGTCATCACGGGAGACTATTCAAAAACTCTAAGTTATGTAACTTAAGTTTAACTTTTCATATGAATGCTTAAGGGTTATATTCCTCCTGGCAGAGAACAGGATCATTCTGTAAGAGCTGCTCATGCTCTGAGCGAGCACTTCAAATCAAATGCATACGAACCACCTACAGACTAACACTATTTCAAGACTGATTTTTGCTTTCAATATATTTTTTTCAGTCGATCAGAAGAAAACAAAATTCACAATTTGAAGTTACCAGGCAATAGCTTGGTTTATTCGGTTATGCAATGGTATGTTTCTGTGTAAAAGATCACAGACAATAAATTTTCAAATAGCCAAGCACCAGCTCTGCTTGCAAGGTTAGGTTAAGGGCACAAGAATAGATGCTGAAGCACAATGCATTCTTATATCACGTCAGATATTTTGGACTCTCCTTTTCTTTTGCACATTAATTCCAGTGCTTCAGGGAAGGGCCTCCGCAGGCAGAGCCTGAGCATGCCTCTGGTGTTTCTGACAGAAAACAAAAACTCACTGAAGATCTCTTCAGGAAAGTTCTAAGCTTGAGCAGTGTTTTCATCTTACAAACTACAAACATCAAACCTGCAGGCTACAGACAAGTGTCTCTTGGGATTTGTGCTTCTGTACCTATGAGGATGACTGAGCAGCTTTATACTCTCCTGTATCCTCCCTCTTCTTAATCTAACTGGGAATAAAAGAAAGAAAGAAACACAAAAATGCCCCACACCCCCAATATCAGCAACGTGCAGAGAGAGAGAAAAATTGTTACAGCAGGTGATGCCAGTTAAAAACTCCCACAATCCCAGCGCAATTCTGGCAATTTATTCCACAATTTAATTCCTTTAAAAGTGTTGTTTCCAGATTTCTATCAGTTATTCTTCATTTCTCTAAACTACTTTGCCGCCCACTGGGGGGGATGGGGAAGGAAGTGACAGAAAAGAAAATATATAAAAATGAGCTTCCCATCACTTTTTACTGCTCAGTTCTAGATATAGATATATATATATAAAGATGCTTAAATGTCTGCTCATGTTAGCACAGCTCTTCACTGTGCAGATTAATCATACTCTACTTCCTGCCTTTTAATATAAATCAGTGTTTTAAAACCTTTTTCTGTTTATTAAAAAAAAAAAAAAAAATCCCAGCTAGAATAAAAAAGGACTCCACCAAGAATCAATGGCAATCAGGACAAAAGCAAAGCCTGACCTGGTCATTGCAAATGCCCATCTTCACTCTCATTGATTCAGAGGAGCCATGTGTTTTAACTGCTGCTACGCCCACATACAAATACAATTATTAAACAAAGCGAGCAGCTGCTTATCAGAAGATATTCTTAAGCCACTGTAAACAAAACTTCAAGCTGAAGTAAAGGTATTTTTTAAATGGATTAGTGCATTTATAAAATAAAAGTGCATTCTTTTCCCCTCTCACAGTGGTTTGTTTATTTTTAACCAAGCACTTAAAAGCAGGCTGCTCTTAATCAAATTTGAGGGTACTGTGAGATAGCATTTTCAGGAGTACTGGTGTGATTCAGGCCATGCTGTCTGACTCAGCTGGAAGCCAAACCCAATTTGAAGAAATGTAGGAAATACAAAAAGCTTTGGCCTTCCTGGCTCTCAGCTTTTAGTGTGTTGAAAGACAGCCTTGCTTGAAAACAAACTCAGCCATTGGATTATCAATTCACATTTAATTTCATGGTGTTCTCTAAGCAAGGGTATCAAAAAAAGTCTTTTTCAGCACAGCCATTTGAAAAGTGAAACAGCTTACAGAAAAGACTCCAACAAACATCTGAAATTCTAAATGCAGTTGGGAAAGAAGCCAAGGATCTATACAAACCCACTTTATCAACCTAAAGCAAAACCACAAAAACAACAACAACAAAAAAGATAAAGTGATTTTGAATGTTTAAATCTTTAAAGAACTTGATTCAACTTAAGAACTTTGTTGAAGACACCATTTTGATCTGCTAACCACAACAAAGAAACCATCCAAACCATGACAGAATTAACACACCCACTAGGGCTGCGGAGAGCCTTACACTCTGTGGCACAGCAGAACAAAATCCTCCCAGATGTGTAAAGGCACCACTTTTGACAATATCACATTATCAGTTTTTGGTATTTGATTTTTCAGATTGGACAGATTTCTACATCCCATCCAACTGTGTGTTTTTCCATGGCTGAAAGTAGACACTGGATGGACATGTCCACAAGTGTCCCATCCCAAAGAGGCTACACAGGCATATTCCCCTTCCAAAGGTATGGCCCTTCACATCTTTTAGAGCATTTAAAAAAACCCACAGATTTTTCATCAGCTCCTTGACTGTGTACATCACATAAACTAAAAAATGTACTAATGAAGAACAAAATTTGAGACAAGTAAACAGCCTGTTATTAGCAAAGAACTGACAGATGTTAATTTGTCTATCACTTCTCTAAACAACTCCAACATCAGAACAGATTGTCCATCAGTGGCTAGAAAACCCCACTGATCCAAAGCCAACCACCTGCAGTGTTGTTCCACACCAGCAATACCACCTTGCTCCCTAAGCAAACCACAGCACGCTGTGTGCCAGAAGGTGATTCGCTCTCTCTTCCCAATAAGAAAAAAAACAAACGTTCAAAGACCACAATTCTCAGATGCACTGGGATGTGCACAGGAACGTGGTTACTGCTCAAGGTCATTCAAGGCAGGAGCTGCAAGCTCAAATCCAGACACATGCAAGAACATGTGAAAAATGTAAATGGTTTCAACACCACGATTTTGTTTTAACCTCATTAGAGGTCAAGTTATCCCTCGGTGCCGCTTTTTGAAAACAATCCTCCTGCAGTCCGACACTGTGCTGTGTTATACTGACCCAACAGTCATAACCTAACGTGCCAAACACATCTGCAGTGAGAATCACCTTGGGAGAAGAAGGCAATGTTATTTAAAACATTAATGCTACCCTGAGATCATCTTAGATTTGCCCAAACAGATTTGCTAGCAGATCTGCTCAAGGTACCTAATGGTGGAGGTTGCCATGGGAACACAGTACAACTCCACACTTTGCCATGACAACCAGGCCTCCCTGGAATACTAATAAGTGCCCATGGCAACAGGAAGCTAAAGACAAGATGTCTGGAGACCAAATATTTCATGTATCATTTATAACAAAAGCTATAAATATATTTGTACGCTTCCTATGTGAGATTCGACGGGTTTTTGGTACCCTGCAAAACACCACATATGGGGCAATACTGCAAAGTGTAAAAATTATGTGGCTTCAGTATAAATGGAAAATCCTATTTCAAGGCAATACCGTGGCTGAAGTTCAGTTCCACAAACAACAACAGATATATCTGTAGTCAACACGCCCCAAGCGTGCATCACCTTGCCCACGAACACAATTGCCAGCCCATGATGGAGCAGTTACCTGCACACAGTGCTTTGTCTGTGCTATGACCACCAAAAAGGTGCTTCCTACCCAGTGCAGAATCCTGTACTGAGCATGGATCTATTCTCCATATGGCAGCTACTGCAACTCGTGTTGAGAAGGCAGCAGAAAGCATTGCCTTGGTATTTCAGAAAAAGCTCATGGCAAGAGATCCTTGTTACTTTACAGAAATGTTCCAGCAACTCAATCCATGAGCAGTGTTTTACATTTATTTGTTTACAGAAAAACAATGCACTGTAGCAAGTTGCACATCAGAACAAAATGGTGGTAATAAAAGTGATAAAAATCATCATTTAAGTGACATCCGGTGCCTTTTTTTTAAGTGCTCTCTCTACAGATGAATTTCAGAACACTTTCTAGATATTTTACACAGATTATCAAAGTCTAAGACATTTTCAGGCATCCTGCCAACAACCTCCTATCATTTAAAAAAGAGGCGGCACCAGCTGGGAAGACAGTGCAGCTTGTCCCAAAAGCACTCTATGTGATAAGTCACATCAAGAGACAGCAAAATTTTAGGGATCACAAGTGCCAGGATTCAGCTCACACCGGCACTGCAGAAGCCGAAGGTAATAAATCCTATCTAGGATTTTTCCTCATGTCTTCTTATTTGGTTTTATTACATTATAAAAGTTTATTAGGTTGTAAGTCTCCTTGCATGAGCTCCTCCCCCAAAATACAAAAATGAGGAAAGCATTAGTAAGCATAAGATTTATTTTCTTCTCTCCCTCAACATCCATGATCTGTAATATGCATTTATTAGCCATTTTCCAGTCGTAAATAGATCAGCTGCTGCATTTCCTCACTGACAGAGCACAGAGGTCAGCAATAAGGGATAAAGAAGTATTCTTTGTGTGAGATGTTTCACAGCAGTCCCATGGTTGCAGAGCTGCTCAGGTGCCAGTTTCTCACTGCTTTTGACTACAACATCCGATGCTATCCCAGTGGCAAAAACCCCAATCCCTGTCCCTTCAGCAGATCTCCTCAAGCCTAGAAGAGGCAGCCCCACACCAGACAGGAACTTTCTGGCCTAGAGCACACAAATCAGTCACACTCAGCCATCTTCTCACCTACTGACAGCTGAGAGAGGCCAGAAGGAACCTCAAGCACACACACACTTAGGAACCCCACCAAAGGGGGCACAAAGCAAGGTCCGCATCACTGACAGAATTCTCTTACAGTTGTAACCCAAACACAAGTCATTCTCCAGTTTGCTGCAGGAATGTCAAAACCAGGTACACAGGGAAGATTTCTGCCCAGGGGAGTGGTGGAATCAATCATCCCAGGAGGCAGTTAAAAGACATGAAGATGTGACACTTCAGGACGTGGTTTAGTGGTGGACTTGGTGATCTTAAGGATCTTTTCCAGCTTAAATTATTCTATGATTCTATTACTGTAACTGAGGCCAGAGAATTTTCAGTGAATTGCAGAAACATTAATAGGCATGTTTGGAGAGGTCTGAGGAAGAGGTGCCATGGCCTTGGCATTGAATTTAAGATCTAGTCACTTTAAATAGTGTCCAAGGACAAAAAAAAATTATCAGGATAAATGAGCACTTTTGTTTCATAAACTTCAATCAATACAGACTAAGTCACAAACAAAAAGAGTAAAAAGGCAAGCTGGTTTTTTAAGCAGTCTATCACAGTGCAGATTAACACATTCAATAAACAAACAAACATAGCCCATAGAGGGCCTTCAAGCAACAGCTTCCCAAAGAGGAGAAGAACTTCCATTACTTTTGTGATAAAACACATCATTACTGTATAAAATTTGTCTTCTTGAATCTAACCTGTTTGCACAGGACTGATTCCGATTATTAATTTTCAACTATTTTAATTCCTTTAAGTACTACAGAGCCCAAGACACAGCCCAGCTTTTCTTCTGTCAGCACTGAGGTCCAGTTTTAACAGGAGCTGACTACAAAGGCAGGAAAAGCATATTTGCATTAAATTTCAAGACTACAGCCCAGCCTATCTAAGCATGCATGGCAAAGACTACTCTTTTATTCTATCCCTATTTTTCCATGAATATTTTGTGTTGTGGTTTGTTGTTTTTTCCTCCACTGATATTTTTCACTCTCTTTTGCACTTCTATTTCTTTGGAACTGTTTTATATTATGTGAGGGGACATGACAGGTAGTTCAACACTATCTCCTACCAAGAAAAGTGCAGAATTTAATTGGTCTGCAGTCAGCAGTGGCGATTACTACTTAGGAAAAAAAAATGCTGGGATAGGCACTGAGTGATGAACACTATGTCAATGGATAAGCTGTCCCAAGACAAATCAGCAATTTCAGCATGTCTGGGGCTGGAGGCCTGGCAGCATATCTGCATTTTATTTTCTCCCAATAGTAAATGCAGTGATATGCACACAGAAGACCAGTGCTTCATATGTGGAATGCACAAACATCTCTGCATTGCTCTGAAAAATACAAGGACCCATCTCGTACAGGAACGATTGGCAGCACTACCAATGCCCAGGCAGGCAAGTGAAGAACAGCAACAAGATGCCATTTCCCAAATAAACCAAATGAGCGCCTCAGGAATTCCTCCCGACATAACTGACAATAAACCTGGAAAATATGGGAAGTCCCATGAGTCCTATCTAAGAGATACACATTAAGATCCACCCCAGTTGGTTTGGGCTATTAGAGCCTTAAATCCTCTTAATCCTCCCCATGCTATTACTTATTTTGTGTTTCCTCGTGAAAAAAACCAACACCTTTCTGCACGGTTTTTTTGAAATCCCTTTACTCAGTTAATATACTTAGCTTGCCATAACCTCTCACTTCCCCCCTCGGCCCCCCACACTACAGATATTGAATAGCTGTGTTACTTCAGGGACCAGTCATAAATGTGAATGATGGCACTTGAACCTGCTAAACTGATTAAATGCTGAAAGGAAGGATCAATTACCAGAGAAAGGCAAGCTGGGGAGCCATACATAACACATTGCAGACAGAACAAAGAGCTCCTACTGCCCCGACTTAGCACAATCTGTAGAGCAAAGAAGAAAGGCTAAGTATTTAGAAATGCTTTCTTCTTTGCAGCCTAGGGTATCCGCCCTCTGCCAGGACACTCAGGCAAGAGCAACACATACCCCCAAACTGAAACTTCTCAGAGGAAGAGGGAGAGAAGGCAACTAAATGCTCGGGCAGAGGTGCTGGTCCTCTGCAAGGTTTCACTCAGCACCTATCTATCCACCAGGACATTGAAAGTGTATTAGTGATGCATTTCAGATAAAAAGCATTCACTTCAGGCATCCATGTTTAAATGCGTGCAGAGGAAAGCACAGGAGATAACACAAAGCCACAACCTTTCCGAGCACAGAGTTACCCCCATTCAGCAAAGCACTTCCAGATTATAGATGGGAACAGCTCTCAGAAGAAATGCTTTAAACCACAACAACAATCTCATTACTTTTTAGACAAGATGATCTATAAAACAACAGCCGGTATAAAAAGCATAACCTTTTTGAGCAGGATCAAAAAGACAAATACACACCCACAGAAAAAAAACCCCAAAAAACAAACAACACAAAATCTGTCACGACCCAAAGGGAATTTCCTGACTGTGTAATAGCCTGATGTGACTCAACAGCTTTTAGGAACAAAACTGTGCCCTCTCTGAACTACTTAGTATAACACTTCAAACAGGCTCGTTTAAATAAGATACGCATCTCAAACACGTAAACACGGTGTCCGAAATGGAAAAACACGGTCGGGGCACATGATCCTGCAACTCGCAGAGCCGCCGGGGGGTTTCGGCACGCTCGGGTGGCCACAAGCGTGGGGCCTCGGTGCCATCTGGTGGCCACCGCTCCTACCAGCCCCGTACCCGCAGGCAGGGGCTGGGCTCTCGGATTGCCCCGGGGTGGGCAAGTGCCTGTTCCCAAACAGCTGGAAAACCGCTGGAAACACGGGGCAGAGGCAGACGGCTCTGCCTCCGCACACTGGGACTTATTTACAGCACGCCTCGGGATTCTGGTAGTACAAAAGCTCTGCCCAAGTGGGGCAATGACAACGGTTTATTGTTCACTTCTGTGCCTGTTTTCACTTTTTCAGTGAATGAATTATGCTTTCCCCTACGCCTTTCATTCACTTCCCAACCATACCAGCTTCAGAGCCATTATGTAGCTATAAGCTCCAGCAATAAACCGAAGAGGTGTTATCTTTTATTAAACTGACTGATACAGGTGGGAGAAGAGAAAAGGAGAAAGTCATTTCATATAATAAAAACCTTGTGTGGTTTCTTCTCTTCCTGACAAGATTATAAAAGCCAAAGGTTATGCAAGTTTATATGAGACCTTTTCTTTTTTTAACTTGAAATTACTACTGCTAAAACACTTCCACTGGGATTACTAACACCTCCCACCTGCAACAGCTCCAGGACTCAGGCTTGTTTTGCCTTTTCTTAGCATTATGTCACCCAGCTCCAGGGTATTTGTTTTGAGGTGAGCATCTGGCATTGCCGTCATACCGAGGGAAAAGCCTGCTGTGCAACATCCCATAATACGAGTGATATTTAACAGAATTACAACTGTCCCCTGACACTCTAAGAGTAATGCCATGCCATTTAAAACACTTGGGCACAGACACCAGGGAGTGGGTGTGGGAAGTGTGCACTGGCAACTACAAATTGGAACCTTGCAGGGAGGCACAGAGGTGGATTTTCTTTCACAGGACTAAGAATGGAATGAGTTTTTAGCACATGCTACATATGCTTGATGAACAAGTCATAAAATACAGCGACAGGCAGAGGGAGAAAGAAACACTGAAGTGAGGACTTGAGGGGTGAACTTGAATTTGATCACTCCTGTTTAATAGTTTTTTCTTCAGGTCCACCAAATACTGACAAAGGTAATGAGTCATGCATGTTTTTTTGATCTTTCAAAAGCAGCACGCTATTCACAGAAAGCTAAATGTCTTGCAGGGGGAAAAAAAGCTAGAAAGCTTGAAATAAAGCAGTAAGTATAATTAATAATTGGGACACAGTGCCCAGACTATATTCCAGTATTTGTCTGGAAACAGATACACATCTTTGTAGCCATTCTGCTTCATTTGAATCAGTGAAACATGGCAAAATAATACCATGCAATAATTGATGGGAAGAGCGATAGAATGGGTGATTGCTTCTAGCAAATATGCAGGAAATTAAAGTACCTTCCTCCACTCCCAAAAACGGTCTGAGTACATGCAGCAAAACTTAGAGGAAGCACTTAAGCAGCAACAGCAGTAACAGGACACTCTGATACTAATAGCAGGCATAGACAGGTACAGAGGTGAAAGTGTTGTGAAGGAATGAAACAAGGAATGAGCTTGGTTTCTGGCAAGTAAGGGGGAGTTACAAATTTACAAAATTTACAAAAGAAAAACCCACAGAAAACAGAAAAAACCCCAAAACAACCTTTATCCAGGCATTATCATAAACCAATTGAGGAGTAAAAAAGTCCTAAACACAATTGTGGTACGCACGTCCTGCTGTCGCACACAGGCCTTGGCAATGCAGGGCAGCACAAAGCTGTAAGAGTAGCACAGATACACATGCTCTCACCTCACTGGTCTCTGAGAAGCCTCGTGCTTTTCAGAAAGCATCAGACCTACAACACAAACTAAAAGCTTCCCATGTGTGCTGAAATCCTGTAATTTTGGTTTGCATCAAGCCTTACTGCACATTTGTAGAAAGGTGAAGGAACATATGCACTGTAAGTCTGCTGCTGCCTTGAAGCACTGACTTTACACACAAAACAACTACAAATACAAACGATCATATTCCTTTATGGAAAACAGAGCTCCACACATACTCCTGCTGGAAGGGAAGGCCATATATATGGCACCAGAGCCATCATATCCAGCAGCTGTTGGGTGTTCCCCAGTTCTGTTCCCTGGTTTTGACATGGATTCTGAGCCTGCTAAGCCATTTAAAGCTCTTGGTCATCATCAGAAGTTTTACAAGCCTGTCCATAGGCCTTCTCATGGTTTTGAGAAAACATGTCTTTCAAGTGAAAAATGCACAAAAGACTAAGTCAACAGCTTTTAACCACACCATTAAAAGACTACAAATGAAACACTCTCTCTGATCACCTTTGTTGTTTCCACTCCCACACACCACCCCCCCAATGAAGGCAACAGTTAATCACCACTGGCAAATGAATTAAACAAGTAAATTTACTAATTTAGTCAGGTCACCTAGGGAGGACTGACTGCTTTCAGTGAAGGTTAAAAATAAAACACCCAGGGTCATTATGCAGCAAGGTTAGTTACTGTGATCGTGCAGCACATACCAGACAGTGGGACACAGCTGAATGTCTAAAAGCACAAGGACAAGTCATGAATATTAATACCCTAAGATCACTTCCACATCCCAACTACTGTAAAAGTCTTCTTGCTGGTTGCCATTCTCCAAGACCCTTCTCGTTCCTAAGTCACGTGGTGTAAGACTGCACCCTGCAATATGATTATTCTCTCAAATATGTTTTTAAACTACAAACCCTGTTCAGTGCAGACCACCACAGGCTGGTGTGATGACCCCTGAAGTACTAACAGATCTGTATTATGAAGTCTAAAACCAAAACTGTCTGCCTTGATGTCTCGTGGTTCACTAAACATCACATTACTGCACTGCACATGGAGAACACTGTACTTGCTATTGGTGTCGTGCAATCCGAGTTGGAAGCATGAAAATATAAGCTTAGAAGGAGAGCCACCATTTCTTACTGCTGACACTTGTATTGCTGCTAGTAACAAGTATTAGAGATCCCATGCTTTTCATTAAGTAATTGAGTTGTATATCTTCTTCATATTTTCTCAGGTGGCAGGATCCTGGAGTATCTAATGAGAAACCTTCTATATTGGAAAAAGCCTTTTATGAAGTTTCCTATGTATTTAGAAAATGTCCTCCTCTCTGGAAGAAAAAATGTCAATCACCACATGAAACAATTTCCTGCAAAGAACTGTGACGCAATCTCTGGTGGTGATGTACAAGCAAATGCTTATGAGTATTTGGAAAATAATGGCAAAATGAGTGAGTTAAATACTACTTTTAGCAAAAAAAATTTCTCTGAATAACAATATCATTGATGCAATTCATAGCCCTTACAAGACACGAATATGGTTTTGGGTATATGAATTGACATATATTGTACATATCAGGATTAAGCTCAGTCATGACCATTATGAAAAGGTTTCTTATTTCACAGTTCTAAGGGCCTTCTTATACCAGAACAACAAACTTCTGTTTTGCAATAGCATTGCAAAACAACAACAGTTATTAGCCTCCAGGCTAATAATGAAGACACTGAAGGATCGCTGACATTTGGAGGTTTGGGAAACGGGAAGAGAGATGCAATTCCATGAAGAACTGCCATCAGAAGGGAGAGCACCAGAGGAACCACCACCACCAGATATTCGTGCAGTCAATTCTTTAATCAAATTCCTTAGCATGCTGAACAACAAAAAACAATTCTATAAAACAGTTATATTTGGGAACTAGACTAAGATCTAAATAGATCCCTGAATCTGTAGGTCATGTTTCACACAAATTATATGAGTAAGTACCAAGAGTAATTTATTTATTAATTTTCTGTTTATAAAAAGTAACATGCGAAGCAGAAGATGCAATCTAGAGATCCATCGGTTCAGATCCTACCAAAGAACAGCACAGAAAAATCATCATTCCTTATTTTCATATCACACATGTTAATGACTAGAATACTTTGAAATGGTACATAAAACGATATATGAATACACGTTATGATGTTATGACTAGGGCATACAATTATGCCTATGGTTGTTTGCAACATCATCCTTACATGTTCTTGTCTATGCAGACACAGTTCTGCAGACCACAGTGTTTTGATCCAATGCTATAGTTTTAATACATCACTTATTTCTAACTTACTGTAAAAGGAAAGTGTTTTTCTTCCTCATTCTTTTCTGAACGCTTCACATGCCCTTCATATATCAACTTCAAAACAATGTTTATTTTAAAAACAAATAATGCAAAACTACCCTCCTTCCCTATGCACTTGCCCAGGGAGCTCAGGTTCTGACTCAAGGGAAAGCAGACCTGCCACAGCCACTGCTTCAGAACTAGAATTTTATTCAATTTTGTTTTAAGACTGAACTCAGAAATTGTAAATAAAAGTTAAAAGTACCTACCCTCTCTCTTTCCACATGACATAGCTTTTTCCCAGTGGTTGCAAAGATGACAAAGGTAATTCCAATGAAGATGGTGCCAAACAAGCGTGTAAGGCTACACAGGACTGAAACTCAGGCTATGCGCAAAGTTAATGAACTTTTTAAGATATTAGATAAGTAGAAGAGAATGTTAAGAATACTTACAGTGAGTACAGAAGTGTCCATTCAAAAGAAAGGCTACAAATACAACTTAAAATGATCATTTAACCAAGTAACTAAATTTTGGCATCACCTTCGTCTACCAGGTAGATCTAGTACGGACTGGCCTTATGCAAATTGGTCATTTCAGTTTGTAAAAAGCAAACAGCTGGAGGACTGAATAAATGAGTGGAACTGAAATTGCCAGAGGCAGAAACCCTTACCGTAAGTTGTTTGTAAGTTACAATAACAGTGTAAACCTAAAAGGCAAGAAGAAACTCTTGTCCTCTCTAAAACTGTGTCCAGAAAACAACAAATGCTTGCGTTTTATTAAAATATCTTTGGTTACAGAACATTCTTCTAGTCAATTTTTTATCTTTCTCCTTGACAAACAGATACATGTAAACACCCCAATCAAAATATCACAAAGAAAGAAAGAAAAAGAAAGAGAGTGCAGGCAGTAATAGGCAAGGAAATGCAACCATCAGAAAGCCCCAAGAGCTGATCCCAGACACTTGTTCCAAAGCCTGGTAGCTCCCTAGATAAGGAGGTCTGGAGACCACAGGCAGCACTGGCTCAGGTCCTAGAGTGGCAGAGCTACAGGAGGACAATTCCAGAGGGAAGACCGTGAAGATCCCATTATCTCTTTTTTTACACTTTTTAGGAGTGCCTGCCTATGACACAGCTCGATTTCTGGAAGGTTGAGAAATGTATACCCATTAGGCATGCGGTCCTAGTAACAATATAACATAAAGGGGAACAAAAAGCCCTCTTTGGTTTCTTAAATGTGCTCCGCATCTTTGAACAGTCTCCAAACTGGATCGCAACTTCATTTTTGGTAAACTTTAACAAAGGTTGGTGGCAAAGCTGTTTCATGGCCATGTGACACAATTAAGCAAGTCATTTTGTAAGCACTGGAACTTACCCTGTCTGCTCCCCACCCCAGCTTAGATTCTTTGCTGTGTAGTAATACAGCTAAGCTCACACTACAGTGCATAAACTGGGAATGTGAATTTGTCTGCACACCTATTTTCATGAAGCTTGCGGAAAACTAGCTTTGAACTATTTCTGCTCTGTCAAATTGAATCAAAAGCAGCCAAGAAGTTCAAAATGTCTTGATTGTCAGTAGTGAGAGGCTGACAGAAAGGATTACTAGTGCGGGAAAACCCAGATAAAAAGTACATTCTCTCACCAAAAACATTCTGTCAGCTCATTGCAGAGTTATGTATTTAAAAGGTCATACAGTAACACACTTGGCAGATGAATGCATATAAATTATTTGCCTGGGATCTTTGTCTTCTCAACCAGCTCTCCCCAGATGATTACATTCTGTTAGCAGAGCCACCACGGGCAGTTTTAGGATTCAGCCTTCTTCCCCTACTTGGCTCTGCTCACAACTTGTGCCTTCCTTCTTGCACCTGTCAGCTCCTACGAGAGTTCCTAGCAGGCAGGAGAGGCTGTGAAAGTGAGAAATAGGACAGCAGGTCGCAGTAACTCAGGATTGTGTGCCTCTCTGCTACGGCACTCACAAGCTCCTCTGGTTGTGGCTGCTGCCTTCCCAGCCCAGCTGATGACAGCAGGCAGACAGACTGGAGGTGGCTGTGGGAACAGCAGATCTGCCGGACACAGGCAGCAGGAATGGAAGGAGCCACCAGGGAGGTTCATCACAGCTTTCCCTCAGCGACCTCCTCACCCATGAGCTGTGCTGCCACCAAAGCTCTTCAGAGCTGCACAGCTTCAGCCTCTGTGGAGCACTGGGCAGGTAAAGGGGCTTTGCACATCAGATCCCACACACAGATGCTAAACCCAGGTATGGATTGATCTCATCTTGGAGCTAAATCAATTAAATGTAAGTGACAATGAACTAATAGCTCTTCTTTGACTAAATGCAAGAGTTTAAATAGCTGCAAATCACACCCTTCCTCCAATACCTTCATTGCTTTCCCAAAACATTCCAACAGCATAAACTGTTTATACTTCAGAGGCAAGTGCATACAATAGGCATAGAGCTTGTTTCCAACACAGCAGAGAAATAATTACACTGAACTTTTTACCTCCCACCTGCAATTCCTCCCCAAAAGAAACAATTGCAAGGCTAAACAGTGATTGAGCTGAATGTTGACTCTGTGGCTCAACAACCTCCATAGTGCTCACATGAAACAGCTCTTATGCATCCTCACTGACCAACAAAACTCGTAGCAGCAAAAAAACAATAAAAGGAACTTGTAATTTCCTAATCCTGAAGCTGTTAAACCTGCTACCCCTGGAAGCATGTATGCTTTGGAGAAAAAAAGGGTAAGTTCTTTCCTTTCATTCCCTAATGGAGAGATTTTCATAACAAAAATAGAGAATTTTTCACACCTGAAATACCTAGCTGAGCCACACTTCCTTACAGTAACTGATTCACAGACCTATTATTTTATTAAGTGAACTCAACACAAGATTTGTGTTTTAACTGAATTGAAGTCTTAAAGCTGAAGCTTTCTCTATCTTGCACTGAGTCTTCCAGGAAGACTATGACTCAGTCACAACAGTGCTGCTGATTTCTGGCTCAAGTGCAGAATTACATCCCTGTTCTTGACAACAATTCATCAGGTGCTATAGTCCAATAGAAAGCATAAATGTTCTCAGGAAGTTTCCTGAAATACACTCAAAAGCAAGAAAAATAGCATAATATTAGTATAAATTGGGTAGAAATTCTTTTGCTCTCCCTTTTTTGTCAGAGAGTAAACAGAGTTGTTTGTACTGAAGGACACTGCAGTGGAAAGGGTGGAAAGTCATCCAGAATTCATTAATTTCAAGGTAAAATTAAACATCCACTCTTGACTCTGAATAGCAAAGTAGTAAACTTGGATCACAAAATCAGATTTTAAAAAAGCAACAGCTCTGAGGGGGCATTTATCCTGTAATTTTTTGTGGTTTTACCTAAAGATTGAGTCCTGCAAAATGCTTGTGGCTCTGCAGTTGATAATCCACATTTGACTTCATAGAGGCAAGAAATCGTGATCATTGAAATTTTATCTAAAAATACAGCCAAACTCTCCAGAAAAAATTAGCCTGCAAAGAAAGCTGAAAAGAAAAAGACACCATACAGTATTTCTTAGATCAGAAGGTCTTCAGCATACAGGATTTGTCCCACAGCTCCTGAAACAACTCATTCCATCCCCCACCCTCAGGGACCTCACAGTTCTGCAAGACACGATTTCAGCCTACAGTTTATGAACATTATGAACTGACCAGCACAGAGTATGCTTCTCAAATCCCTGTCTGCTTGCTTACTTTCTCAAAAGAATGAGCCCCAAAATTCTGTTACTAAAAGGGATCAGATTATCCCAAGTAAAATAATGGGGAGGTGGGGATATTTGCAAGGTAGGGAAATGCGCATCTATTATCTTTTTCTTCCGTAAAAACTGATTCTTGCAAGTCTGACTTGACAAAAGCACGCATAGTACCCATTTGTATCACTTGTGACTCCAAAAATGCCCTTTTGTGCAGCTGTTGGAGGGAACTCTAAGCACTATTTGTAATGAGATTAAATGCAATGAAAAGCAAACCAGAGCTAATTTGGTAAGATCCACAGTCAAACATCTTAAGGCCAAACTCTTAAAGTTAAGATACAGCAGCTGTTGCCATCTTTACAGCTTTTATGCCAAAATACTGCCCATTTCTGAATTAAGGAACTTCTCCTCGTAAATAAGTATCTTACTTCTCAGATTCTGTGGCCCCTGAAGTAAGCAAATTTCCAGTTTGCTTTTATTCTCAGGGTGGGAAAAACCCCTTTTACATAAAAATAAACTAAGAAAATCCTACTGTTCTAAAGAAAAAGGCCTCATTTCTCCTCTCACTTCAAGATATGTATTACACACCGAGTATAACCACTTATGTCAAAACTTAGGAGTTACAGCCCCTTCTTCGGCAAGTTAATTGACTAAAATACTTTTAGCTTCCCCCCCCTTTCATTTAAATTGGCATTCAACAGTGAATGTGCTGAATTGTTTTTATCACTAGTTCAAAAAATCATACTCTCCATTCACTACAGAAATGTGCAAATCGTTCTTCAGGTTCTCGTTCCAGAGTTCTTCCTTTTCTATCTACTCACCAAGAAAATGCTTGAGACTTGCCAATACCAGAATGACTGGTTTTCTTGTCCTTGGTAACACAACAGAAATATTAAGAAGATATAAGGAAACCTTTTATTTTGTTTCTCCTGTCATGATGGCATAGAATAAAACCACTTATTTTGAGCAAAGGACACAGTTTTGGATACACGCTGGGGAGAAATAATGTACAAGAATACTGGTCACTGAAGACAACAAAATTTCTATTTCCACCATTGCACAAAGATCCAAACTACAGAAGAAACCCTCTCACACACACACAAGAGTAAATAAAAGTACTTGTAACTATGTTACAAGGAAGACTGTGAAGGGCAATAAGTCTTGGAAAAAAGTTTGAATTATTTAGGCATGCATACAGGTGAAGGTCAGTTTGTGAAAAGGGGTAAAACTTGCTTGTCCAGGGATGTCCAAAACCGCAGGGCAAAGAGGCAAAGGAGGGAACTCCCATCAGAGGACATGATCCCATGTCCCACCACACATGTCCTGTATCAGGGAGGCTCTCAGTACACAGCAGAATTTTTTTCTCTGCTTATTCACTTCAGGCTGCCTAAACTCAAACTGACTGTTGCCATAAGAGGGACAAGGAAAGACACAAGCCCCCATCCCAACTCCTAGCTCTGGGGTTTTCCTACTACTTTCGGGTTGCAGTTACCTGGCAGGTTCCTCAGTTACATCACACCCACTGTGTCTGCCACTTACAGGGGAGTGAAAGCACCCCAAAATTGTCAGACCCATTTGCATTTGCTTCAGACACAGTTAAACATCCATGGGCACGGCAAGTCCATTCTTGCCATGTGGAAGTTAAGGATTGCAATGGGCTCACCAAACATGACCACAAAAACCAGGGCTAGATCTGACGCCAGCTACTCTTTTTCTTTCGAGGCATCTCTCAGAATACTCTGTGCAGATCCTTCTCACTCCCGCACATCCAGTGCATTGGGGTAGCAATAAACTCTGAAATACCTCTGACATCACAATTTGCAGGTTAAACCTCCCATCTTACTTTCCAAAGTTTCCTTAACGCAGCAGAAGCTCTTTGTGTTTTGCATTTCAAATAAATCTGAGTTAGTGCAAATGGCATAGAACAACATCTCTGAAAATTGCATCTCATTTTTTGATGGGGAAACTCTTGGGTTCCTTTACAGGGAGGCACACCCTAGAACACCTACATGGGCAGAGAAGGGGGAAGGATGAATGAGGAACAAATATGCTCAGGTCTGGTTGGAGAAAACAAAATCCACACTGTCTTGCTTTGCAATGACTTCACTGCATCTTCTGTGTGATACACTCTAAACATGAACTCTACAACAGAGTTTTGATAGTTTGACAATTTCTAACACATTGTAGTCAGTGCTCATGCATACAAATATGGCTTTTAGTAGCAAAATATTTATCACCCATTTAGAAAAAATAGGTCCCGGTTCACATTTTCTGCCTGTTCTACATTTTCCATCTACTGCTAACTTATACTACTTTGACCTGGGTTTTCATTAGCACCAGGAAATTGATTGTTTTTTCCAAATGCGATGCCTTCTTGTTGCTTCAGGATAGCTGTTACACATATAGATCTGAAGCTAATAATCATATACATTTCTGGCTTACGTACATGTGCTGAACCTACAGTTCTTCAGGATCACACCAATTTTAAAAAAGCAAGTTTCTGAGGACTAAAAGAATATTCTTTTCCCTCCCTTAAAGCCCCAACCTTTCCCAATGAAAAACAGTCCATCTGCTAATTCTGAAATGCTCCACCCTGGCTGACAACACATCCAAATACACTCCAGCATATATATCAAGCTGCACTTTAAGTTTTGTAGGACAAGAAAAGATGAGCTAAAGAAGACAGAAAAAAAAATTGAATGAGAAAAATACTCTACATCACATTTTTCATAGACATTGGCATTTGAAACTGACTTACGTTTCAAGATGCTCGCTAGGAGGAAAAAACTTGGTATTCCCAGTTTCGCATGTGATTAAAATTAAAAAGTAATCAAAGCATCTCATCTCAACGAGAACATATCACAATAAACATATCTATAGTGGAAGACCATTAAATTAAATCTCATCCACACGTTGGCTGCTTCTTTAAATGACAGGCCCTCAATTACAGAAAATCAGCTGAATGCAGAGAGCCACAGATTGTCATAACTGGTGCTCATCATATCCTAAGAGTAGTAGAAAATCTGTCAAATTAGTGCAGTCCTGGACAGTTTATAATTCCCACCAAAACTATAAAAATCCTGAAAGGATTGGGAAAACATATCACACGCCAAAAACATTTGTTTACATCTGATACTCATCAGTAAATGTTGGGGTAGAAGGAGATAAGCAATGAGACGGGAAAGAATACCTAAGGATATTTGAAGTTTATACATTTAAAATATTTACAAACCAGAAACTGGGTATAAGTCACCAAACATCATATATGTTCTGAATGGAAAGACTTATTTTCTCTTGCTTCGCTTAAATAAGCACAGGAAAAAAACTATTTGAATACAAATGCAAATTAAAGAACTTTCTGCTAGTCCCAAACTATGTCATGAAATCTGCGTTTCTTCAATTTCAAAGCATTTTACTACAATTTAGGGAAGATTAATATTACAACGTTACCCTCTTTAATTTATTTTTTCTATTGAGCATGCAATTTTCTACTTGGCTAATCACTTAGACATGATTATGAAACAAAAATATACACATCACTGAGTCTCAATTGAAGAGCAGGGAGCTCATTTATTAGAAGTTAGCCACGTCAAAGAAATGAAGGCAGATAAATGGAGTTTTACTGCTGACTAGCATCAAAACAGCATCAGTTTTCACACAGGGTTACTTTCCCCACCCAAGGTGTGGCAGGGAAAGGGGAAATGAGAAAAATTATTGCAGCATCTTATTTATTTAACAATTTTTATTTAAATTAATTGTTGTTTATGGCAATTGTTATTTTAAAATAAACAACAATATTTCATCATGAATAGCAATCTACAAGTTCGAATACAGCTTAAAAAAATCCTTAGACCACATTAAGATGTACATAAAGATTAAGCAATGTATTGTTACCTAATTTCTTAGTTCTAAATTGATTCAACTGGTAATAAAATGAAATAAATCTTTAAACCTGTTTTCAAATTAAACTCACTTTTTACAACTAGTGGTTGTAAAAGTGGCCTTTCCATCTTTAACAAAAGCATTTGCTCATGATTAGATATTCCACGGAGTTTTGCTCACCTGACCCCAACCACTTACTGCACCCAGAGATGTGCCGTGCATTTCTTCATCTTAAATTCTATATCCTCATGTCAGGTTGGGCTGCCTGGTTGGTTACACAGAGCACAATGCTAAATACCAAAAAATGCAGTGACGGACATTTGTGTTGACAAGTGCCAAGAGACAGATAATCACAGATAAAAACAGACGAGAAGAAATAAATTTCAGATGAGTGATTGACAGCATTAGTGCAAATCTCAAAGAGCAGAAAATGTTTTTTCACTACAGATTTTTAAGAAAAATTTTAGGATTTGGGGAAAATCTAGTATCAATGCTGAGGATAATTCTCCCTGGTTTAGGAGTCAGAGCAAGACTTCAGGGCATACAACAGTCCCAGAAAGCAGAGAGCTCACTCACAGTAGGATTCAGGAGTTCCCTATAACAGGAACAGGGAAACTGGTCAAGATCTCAGAAGAAAAATGAAACATCAGTTTCCACTGGTGTCTGGGGTTTTGTTTGTTTTTTGCTGTTTTTTTCTTGGAAGGCAATTCAGTGGCCTTGGGAAGGTAAGAATGAGCTTATCCCACTAGGACATAAGTATTACGTTTCACTAGAAGCTGGGGGATTCTGAGTAAAATAAATCCTTGGATAGTCCTTCTGCAATATTAATGATAGGTTTTTATGGACAGATATTTGAACACCACAAAATCAGTTTTTAAATGTGTTTTTACTCAAAAAGAGGAGAACAAGCACTGCAAGTTTCATCATTATCTACCTAATCACTCTGAAAAAGAACAATAAATTGATGCTGAAGCAGAGAAGGTTACTGTAATGTCAGTTACAAAGAGACCAACTCTCAGAACAGTAATCAGGTTCAGGATTTCTATCCATGTCAGCAGGATTTTGAGCCCCAGCTTTGTTTGGCACGGTTCATTAAATAAGAGGCTATTTTGCAATGACCAGTTTCCTGTTCCAGATTCCCTGCCATCACAGCCAAACACATTTATGCATACAGGGGGAACAGCAACACCTGCATCCCACACAGCAAAAATGGCCAGTAAAGCTTGCATACAGCCATGGAAGACAGTATTTGTAGGGGACGGACCTTGACAAAACGAGCAACTGAGCGCCCCGGCCCTGACAGAAGTGCTAGCAGAGAGTGCCCTCAGAACTGCTGAACATGATCACATAGCAGCACTCCCACATTTTCTATTCATCCTTGATGACAGTCATAGTAACATCTGCTACCCCTTCTTAACTCTTCCACTTTTGTTATTTTAATAGTATTTACTACATGAAAAATCAATATAATGGATGGGTACACTTCCAGGAAGGTCAAACTTGTTCGTACACAATACTTAAAAATACACAACTTCTACCAGTGCTTTCCAAAGTGCTTAAAGAGTTGTGGTGAAGAGTACTGTATATGTAATTTTAACTGACCAAAACCCGAGCAAGGACTCTGAGCAACTACCCCAGCTGGGTGTGCTACACTTACATCAGCAACAACTGATACAAACAAGAACAAAGGGGTTTTACATAATAAAACACAATGTTTGAATAGTTTGTTTACACTACTATTGAAGTGTTTTTCAGATACTAGCATCCTTCATGCAGAAGGTTTAACATGATTATCATGCTGAACTGCCAAAATCATCTGCAGTGTTTGGAATTGGTACCAAAATAAGCAGGTGACGAAATTGCAGGTGTCCAAGACCATTACCTCTCCTTCCGTGGAGCAATCTGAATGGCACCCTTTTTGTTGCCTAAATGTCACATTCCGGTTACACATACCATGTGGCTAACTAAATAAAATTATCATACTTTAGCCTTTTTCATTACAATGCACTGTGTTTAACTGCAGGGAAAACAGGGCATAAAAGAAACATGAAACATAAAATGCACAGGCTTTACAGAACTTGCTGTTACATAGGAGTATCTTTTTATGCATATTCCTCTTTAGTGAAGATTATCTATAGTGGGGACATAGAAATGCCTCTATTTCTAAACTTTTTTCTCCCCAGTATTAAACCTTTGTAATAACCATATTTAGAATATTGCCTCCCAACAGGGAATATATTTGAGCTCAGTATGAGGTTAATGATCTTTGTGTATTCACTTTTCAAGCTATAGATCACTACTGAGTATTGTGTCTCCCTTTGCTCCAGAGTTTGATCAAGGGAATGTTGTTTGACAACACCAGGTTCTTTAGGGAGATGGACACATTAAAGACAAGAGAAGGAGACTGCAAGAAAGAGACATGCATTTCATTAGAGTTATGATGATTGGAACAAATGCAACACAAAATAAAAAGCCCTTAATCACTTCACAGCCGTGTTGTTACCTGCTTGTATCGCTGTAACAAGCTATTCTAAACTGCTTATAACAATCCAGTAGAATTCATTTCCAGAACGAAGTACACTTCATTTGGAAAACAGTTTAAATTCAGCCAAAAACCATGGTTGTTTCTATCCCGTACACCCAGACTTCACTATACTAGTATCAAAGCAAATACAGCACCATCATTAAAGTGGGGAGAAAGGGCCACATAAACAATAGCACTCAAGGTGTCAACCAGGGACAAGACAGCTCTTAGAGAGCAATAACAGAGAACACTACCTAGAATGATAATTTCTTGGACAAGAGCTGTTTGTTTAGCTGTATCACAGACATCCTGATGGGCACAGGAATGCAAATAAAATATGAAAATGCTAGTTATGCCGGCAATGCAATTACTAAATCAATCACAATTCACAATAATCATCCAAAACTGGGAGCTGGGTTATTGCCCAGATAAGAGACAGACAGAGAAACATTTGGAAGAGCAGTTACAAGCAGCACAGAATTCCACTGTCCTCTCCCACACGAGTGACTGATAGCCGCTGAGAGCTGCTGATGGTGATGGAGAGGGGCAGGAGGAATGTTAACAATCTTCCCCTCTTGACCCACATCAGGCTGAGATCACAAAGCGGCTTTGCAGGGATGGAGCCCTTGAAAAGAAATACAGGCCACCCACAGGAAGGTATGCTGAGCTGACACAGACTGATGCATCTGCATTCTTCCCCTTTTTGTTGGACCTGTTTGATTTATGATTCAATTAGAACAGTAGACTGCATATCTTATCTTTATATTGAAACCATTGCCATTATTCATAAGACTTGATAAAAACAGCCTCATTTGGGACTTACTGACCTTCTTATTGCCAGTCCCAGGCTTTCCCAACCACTAAACCAGTCGCAGGTGAACATGTCACAATTTTTCATACCCTTCCAGAAAGATATTCTTTCCAGGGAATTTCCCTAGAATGCAGGATTAGCTCCTATATGAGGATTGTTGGAGAAGTGTATTACTCTTCAGGCTTGTCACATTGTTCCTGAATGTGTTTGGCTTGCTGCCTCTGACACCTGGATTTCCAACACAACAACCCTTGTTTATGAAACATTACATCACAGAAATCAGAGGCAAGGCTCAGTCTATTTACTTAACAGCTTCTGCAGCACTGAAACCAGGCAGCAAAGCACCTGCCCTGCTCCCCGGCCACAACGATCCTACAGTAACAAAATACTTCTCAGAACTGTGCTGAGCCACACCACCAAAATGATTTAAGGCTGCAAAGTTTCACCTTTATCGACCGAAGGATAAAGCAAAAACTCAAAGAATAAGAGTACCTTACTGAATTAAAATCTTCACAGAGTGGTTAACAGAGGGATGGAAGAAAATAAACAGCTTTTTTTAGCAAAGGATTGCAACGATCAACAGAGCACAGGAGATTTGATGCAGCAAGGGAGGGAGGGGGGAAAAAAGAAAAAAAAACAAAACAACCAACTAAACAAACAACACAGAGGAGAAAGTTCTCTGCTGTGTACGAATATTTGGAATTAAGGCACCTGAATGAGATGCTGAAGGCACAGGCTGAGTTCCCAGCTGAGGATGGAAGCACCAAATCTAAGATCAAGCAAGCCTCAAGACGAGTCTTGTGAACTACATATGATCCCAATTGTAAAAGCTGAGCCCCTGCACTGGCAAACATTTGAGAGGGTCCATAGCATTTAGGAGGCTCTGGCCTTTTCCTTATTCACTGCAACTAGCTCCCACCAGAGGCTCCTATCCCACAGTCAGGCTGCCTCATGCATTTGCAAAGTCATGACCTGTGAAATTATTTGCCCTCTCAAACAAATGCATATGTGCTCTCTCTGCAGTATTCTTTGAGCAGCAGCAAGCAGAATCCAGATATAGAGAGGAATATGAAAGGAAATTGGTTCTGCCATCAGAGATTTAAAACATTGAATCACACTTGCAGATCGTTCACCTGCACAATGGGGTCAAGTCTGCAGCACAAGAAGTCACTACTTTCCCTAATTTAAAGCCCAATGAAATTTGAACACAATCTCTTCGTAGCCATTATGCCTCCAATCTCTAACAGCTTCAAGAGAGCAAGCCTAGGTGTATGTAATGCTCTCAGTTAAGTGTTGCAAGAGACTGTTAAGAACATCTTCCATCTTTGCCTTCCCTTATCTTACCACACTTTAAAGACAACTTGCTTCACAGTTCTGGATGATACATGTACCATTTTATGTACCTGGGATGTTACACAATGCAGTCATATGAGTACCGATATGGGGTAATAACACAATTACTGTGCTTAAGCTCTCATCTCTGCTGATCTTGACTTACAGAAATAAGATATCTATAAAGACCAAACTCACCAATGTAAAACACAATGTAATTTGTCTGTTTAAATAAAATACAAAAAATACTCATACCGAGTCCCACTCCTGTTATTTTTAAGGTTGTCAATAAACTGTTTGCCTTTACAGAAGAGCACTCAGGTCACTGGAGAGTAAGTAATGAATAATTTTTATGTTTTGAGAAAGTCACAAAATTTATTCATTCCTCCATTTTTTCCTTGAAAGATTATCATGAAGTCAGTACTACTCCTTCTGGTTTGGCCAAGTGAACCTCTTCCTTAATGCCCACCACATGATTACTACTATATGCTACTACTGTTACCTTTTCATCTTATAGAATACTTACACCTATAATTGGCTGACTCATCTTTAGAAGCCTTTTTTGTTTCCCTGAATGCAGTATTGATTGTCAGAACAGAAGACCAGCTGACTCACTCTTTCTGTTAAGGTTCCAGTGTTCCATTATACCACAAAGATGCAATTTAAAGAGCACACTGGTGGCACTTGAGCTTGCACACTCCCTTCTCACCACACACACAAACCATTCTTTACCTCCTCACCCAACATCACACATCCATCCCTAAAACACCTCCATTAAAGGGTCAGTCCTGCAGTAGAGAAGGAATCAGCTTCTTGGGATTCCTCTACAACAGAAACCTCCCAAATCAGGAGAAAATAAAGAAACAAGGAAGATTCTAATGGCTCAAATTAACTGTCCTCAATAAGCAACACCTGCACCTCCTAGGAGCCTGACTTTTGTGCTTTAAAAATCTCCTGTGGGTTCACATATAGATCAGATTATCTCAGTGAGAAAAGCCTAAAAAGTAATTCTCATTATTTAGCATTGTCAGATCCATTCTGTGGTGTGACTGCAAGTTTTTTACACCATTAAGTCCAGCAATCTCAGAATGAATTTTCTTTGACCTGAAGCTGAACAGGTGTTCTGAGGAAACTGAATCTGCACAGAAACCACTCTGTTGGCCAAGAAAGCACTAAACTACTAAATAGATAGAAACAAGTCCGAAATTACAGGATGGAAAGGAGATCTTAAATAAAATTACCCTCCATGCACACACATACCCCGCCCCCTCCCCAAAAGAAAAAATAAGGGCAAGAAACAGAAAACCAGATAATCTTCTAAGAGTGAGACACATGCAACAAAAATCTACAGATTAGTAAAATGGGTCAAAACCAAGTTAGAGCCGTTTGCATAACATTTCTCTGAAAATGGAGGTTTCTCACCACAGAAGGCTTCAGACTTCTAAATTTTAAATTCAGAAGAAAAAAACAGAGACAGCTGTTTGAACATCTTCCTGGTACTAAGGAATTCTTCACAAACTACATCACCAGCACCGTCAACACCGGAGCAGGCAGAAATTGTAATCCCAAAGAAATAAAAGCAGAAAAAGTCTGTTGGTTATTAGGCCAGGGTATGGTCATTCATAACCTTGCTGATTTCTGCTTTTTAATAGAGTAAACTAATTGTCAAAGTTAGAATTTCCATATTCCTTTCTTTAAAAGGCACACATCCATAAAATATGGTACTAGTAACAACAGCATGCAAAGATTGTAAAACTAGCTCACACCTGTTCTGTGCATGTCATCTGAAAATTACCTTGATTAAAATTCCTTTAAAAATCTTTTCCAAAGCAGATGGAAATTATCACAGAGGTTTTAAAACCTAAAAATCCAGTCTCCATGAAGAATCTGGTAAGAGATCAGCTCTCCTAAAACATTCACATGCCATCAAGTCCTCTGTCATTGCAGAATGTTACTTCAGTTTCTCCCATTAAAAGGAGCTGTCATCACAAGCTGTTAAAGGCAATAAGAGCAGGTCAGTGCAGAAGCTCAGCCAGGCTTTGCTTTAGCAGGAGCACACAGGGCACAAGGAAATACTCACGGCTACAGCTATGCAGGACTCCTTTCATTAGCTCACAGCGTTTTCCAAGTCATGATCAGATAGGATCAATAACACCTACTGATAAAGCCACGATGCATACTTCAGATATTGTATGGAAAGTTTGAAGAATTTCTCCTCTGAAGGGCACCAACCTCAGTATGCCCTTGGAAAACAACTTCCTGAATTTTAAAAAGTGATTGAAGTTTGGTACCCTTTCCTCTCCAAAGGGTCAGTGGGAACTGAAGCTTTAAATGTATTTAAGTGAAGAAATTACCATATAATGAAGGAGCTAATAGAAGATTAATTTTTGTGGGATATCCCAAGGGAGTAGAGAAGAAAGAGCAGCCACTACTCTAAATCTAAACAGGGTGGGTTTTGCTCAAGATGCTACTAAAACTGGGCAAGACTCAGAGTGCACAACCATCACATGAACAATGAGGCAATGACTGACACAAGCATGGTGAGGTTTCTCAGAATTTCACAATCACACTAATAAATACTTTATTGAAGCAATTTTCTTTGCTGTTCTCTTCATCCATCTCAGAGTTAGAGCCTGTAACTGCCTCCCCGTGGCAAGGGCAGCAGAAACAGTGCAAGCAACTGCAATTTTCTACATATTTTATGTGCACACCGATGTAATTCAATGGCTGAGAGAGCAAAAGCGACCAGAACCAACCAGCAGGCAGCACATGCAACTCATCAGAGTAGCAAAGTTCTGGCATTTAGTAACTACTGAATACAAGAGTAACAGTTCCTACTGTTCCTACTACTTTTCTCCCCCCTCCCTAGGGAAAACAAACAAAAAACAAACAAAAAACAAACAAAAAACAAACAAAAAACAAACAAAAAACAAACAAAAAACAAACAAAAAACAAACAAAAAACAAACAAAAAACAAACAAAAAACAAACAAAAAACAAACAAAAAACAAACAAAAAACAAACAAAAAACAAACAAAAAACAAACAAAAAACAAACAAAAAACAAACAAAAAACAAACAAAAAACAAACAAAAAACAAACAAAAAACAAACAAAAAACAAACAAAAAACAAACAAAAAACAAACAAAAAACAAACAAAAAACAAACAAAAAACAAACAAAAAACAAACAAAAAACAAACAAAAAACAAACAAAAAACAAACAAAAAACAAACAAAAAACAAACAAAAAACAAACAAAAAACAAACAAAAAACAAACAAAAAACAAACAAAAAACAAACAAAAAACAAACAAAAAACAAACAAAAAACAAACAAAAAACAAACAAAAAACAAACAAAAAACAAACAAAAAACAAACAAAAAACAAACAAAAAACAAACAAAAAACAAACAAAAAACAAACAAAAAACAAACAAAAAACAAACAAAAAACAAACAAAAAACAAACAAAAAACAAACAAAAAACAAACAAAAAACAAACAAAAAACAAACAAAAAACAAACAAAAAACAAACAAAAAACAAACAAAAAACAAACAAAAAACAAACAAAAAACAAACAAAAAACAAACAAAAAACAAACAAAAAACAAACAAAAAACAAACAAAAAACAAACAAAAAACAAACAAAAAACAAACAAAAACATTTACTTTCACACTGGTGCCCAATTTCTAAAATTTTTCAGAGAAGAAAGGAATAGAATTTAAACTAGCTTTATCAAATTGAAGAAAAAAATACATTTAAAACTATTTTGAAGGATTTGTTTCGGAAAACTCAAGTTTCAAAACTCTCCTTCCTAGGCGTGTCAGCATCACAAATAGCTATTTAACGCTACATATGTCAGAACTCAAGCATAAAACCCACAGAAATATAAAATATTACCCTCATGCCCCTGATCCTACATCACTCTATGCCTCTGGAAAAAGTTAACAAGTGCCACCAGCTGTTAAAAAAAAAAAAAATCTTCCTTAGGCCAAGCTGTTGTCAAACTCCCTCACAGTGCTAATGAAACTTTGCCTGATTAGAGATTGCAAAAGCATGCTTTTCTCAGAATTAATGCAACATGCCAGCTCTTATTTTGTCATTCTAAGAGCCATGCCAGCAGGAGCACAAGGACCATTGTCAACAGCTTATCATGAAACCTAATGTATATGGGAAATATTCACACTCCAGACAACACAGAGTGGCAAAAATAACTTTTAATAGGTAATCACCCACTGGATTAGTATGTCAATAGTTTTTACATGATGTCAAGAACCCTGAGTTTTGAGAAACAAAGGATATAAGAGCAAAACTCCAAGAGCTTGGAGTGGAGGAAAAAAAACCAAACCAGAAGTTAAACTAATAAAAACACAGGATAAAACCAGAGTAAACAGCAGGAGCGGGAATTTGTCTATATTGAACAATTGTCTAGAATTGAGACTCAGGTGGTCTGATCTGTATGCTACATAGTCAGGGGCTTGGGGGTGTTGTTTGGGAATTTTTTTAACTGCAGAACTGCTGTTTTCCCCAAAGTTTCCAACTACTGAAGAACATTTACATGTAGTCTTGTTTTTCTGAGTAGCTATGATTGGACTTGAAATCTTGCAGATCACACTTAAAAGCTTATTCAGTTAAATAGTTTTACTGCTGAAGTGGAAGGTTTATTATTTTTGTTATGTGATAATAACATGGCTTTCCTATTTGAACAGCATTTTTGTTTTTTCCTCCCCTGCACAACATGACCACTGTCTCCTCTCTTCCCACGAACACCCCAGTTTTAAGCTAAGTGGTAAGAAGTATAAAAGTTTCTCATTTCTAAAATTCAAAGATCTCTTACAAGCCACAGAGAATCCCTAAATTTTCACTACCTTAAAAACATTGAATAAAAACAATTCAGAACAAAACACAGCACTGTAGGTGACCTACAAGCATAATTAACTTCTAGGCATTGACTTTAATAGTACTCATGGTGCTGAGGCCAAGAGCTGTCACTACAAAAGAACTAAAACAAGAAAGTACATTCTTGTCTTCCTGTCACGTTTTAAAAACACAAGCTCCTGAACAAAACATTTTAGAAAACACTGAAATGAAATAAAGACCAAAGGGCCATCCAAACAATCAACAGCAAAGTACTGCAGGTCTATAAAGAACCTTGAAAAACAAATTATTTTCTTTTCTTATGCCATTAACAATTTTGGCTCTGCAAAGCCTGGAAACTGTCTTAGGAAAAACTGTAACAAGATTTTAAAAATTAAAAATAAAAAAAAAAAAAGGAAAATATGTAGCACACAACTATTAACATGATTTTGCAAATCATTGCATTACAACTGATAGATCTCATTATATCCAAAAGGAAGCACGTAACCAATTAATCAGGATCTGGAAAAGATGGAAGAGGTGACAGTTTTTTCAGTAATAGAAACCCCAACCTCATCCTCTGGAAGGTACCAACAGAGCAACAGCATATGACAGTACAGTATCATTAGGAACAGAAATCAAGCAATGAGCATTAGTCCATTCCCACAGAAATCAGAGATTTATTGCGGCAGAAATATTTTTGTAAGGAATTCACTAACAAACACAGACTGTGTCAAAGCATGTCCCCACTTCCAACACTGAGTATTAACAGTGTCTCAAGATCTGAGCATCTTACACACCCCCCATGCAAAAAGACACTCTAAGCTTTTAGAGCCTGATCCAACAGTCTTCCCAAACCATGGGGAATCTGCAGCCTGTAATGGACTGAAGGATCAGAGGACCACGCTGAGTCTCCCCACTAGTCCTGAGGTTACTCCGAGCCCAAGATGTAACACACAATTTGGAGACAGAACAGTCACTTTCTTTAAGAACTCAACACTTCCAATCCAGCCTAGGTTACAAACCTTCTAGAGAAAAAGTTTTTAAGCTGCCCACTTTGTGAACACACGAGGTCACATTTTCTCCCTTTATCCTTGGGACAACTGTTGCAAAGGAGACAAAAAAGCCTGGAGTTCTGACATCACAGTAAGGAGAGCTGTCTTCTTGTTCTGGGAGCTCCCCTTTAAAATACAGGGCTCACAAGAAAAAGTAATGCTGTGCAGGGAGAACAGCATCTTGCTGGGCCAGAACTTAGAGGGCCTGACTGCCAGAGCACTGACTTATTTCTAGCTGATCAGTCCTCCTGGAGTGTTAATTTACATTCCATTTCAAAGCAGGAACACCACACAGATTTGAGGGAGAAACATGAGAAACCATAACAATCTACAATAAAAGAGATAATATTCCGTCTTCCCTGTCTAGTTAAGTGTTTTAAGTAGCAGCAAAAGCTGTGTTAAAAACAGGAAAGTTTAATGATTCAAAAGATACCAATTTCAGAAAAAAAAACCCGAAATCAACAAAGGATAAAACTTATTCAGCCTTGATTAATTATAGCTTTAATCTTGAAAGTTTTCAGTTTTAGTTTCAGGAGTTCTGGGCATATAGCCCAAAAAAAAAAAAAAAAAAAAAAAAAGAGGGAGGAGATAATTCAGTTATCATACTTTCCCAATCCCTTTTCACTAAACTTACTCCTACTGGGAGAAGTGTCATTTTGCCAGTCAGACATGGTGTAATAAGCCAAAATGTGCCCTTTCTTTGCTCTGAGAACACAGGTCTTCACAGTGAAAATGGATTATGCCATTTGTGTTCAGCAGGAAGAATGTGGGACCAGTCCACTCACTCACAACACAAGGCAGCGTTTGTGAGAGCAATAAACAGAGTATGATCACATCAAATACCTGGGGGAGACAGACCACAGCAACAAAGCTCCTTCACCTGACCCTGTGGCCTGGGTCTAAACACTGCAGAGGGAGGAAATTCAGGGAGAAAAACAATTCCTGCAGCCGCTTAGGCCATGGTGAAACGAAGCCTTCAACAGCATCTTCTCCTTACCTGCCGTGCAGCAACGCCGAAGGTGGTGTGATGGGGATGTCCCTTCGCAGCCCTCAGGTGCCAGGGCGTGAGGCAGCCCTCGCCGTCCCCTACAGCGACCCACAGCCCGGGACGGCAGCCCCACGAAGGGATGGGGGAGCCTCCAGCCCTTACCTGGGCACCTTCTCAGCCCCTACCCCACAGGGGCATCACTGCTTCGTGACAGAGGTGCGAAGCACAGGCAAGGCACACCCGCCAAGCGCACGCAGCACACCTGCGCCACGAAGCGCCACACTCCCAACAGAGCGGGGGCACTAGCGCGGGGTCGCGCCGTGTTTTGGGGACGTTTTCGCCCTGGCTCGCCCCGGCAGAGGCAGAGCAGCGCGACCCTCACGGCGGGGCGGCGAAGGCGCTCCCGGCTCCAGCCCCGCACCTGGGCGGGCGGGGACACAGCCGCTGCCCTCCCGCCCGACCCGCCGCCCGCAGCCGGCGGGCACTGACCCCGCGCTGCCCCGGAGCGCTGAGGAGAGGCAGGAGGAGGAGGAGGGAAGGAGAGGAAGGGCAGAAGGAGCCGCGGTGCCGCGCGCCCGCCCTCACCCCGCCCGGGGGCTGTGCGCTCACCTGGTCCCTGCCGCCCCGTGCCGCGGGACGCGAGGGGAACGAGCCGGAGGAGGAGGAGGCCATGTTACAGCGCTGCCAGGCTCCGCTCCTCACCTCGCCCAGCCGTCCCG
>VZRL01005376.1:291394-341131 GCA_013397895.1 Origma solitaria | reverse complement strand
CGGCGGGGGGGGGTGTGCAGTGCCAGCCCCGGGTGTCGCCTCCCCTGTGCGGGGCACTCGCCGAGTGACACCCTGCGCCGGTGTGCTCTGGCATGGCTAACACCCTGTCCCCGGGTTTTTGCATAGCGGGATTCCTACCAGCTTCTCTCTCGTTCCTATTGAATGAGTAGCTAGGTAAAAATGGTCAATGGGGCGCACTTTTTTCAGCTCCATGGAGGAGCTTTCTTCAAAGTTGGGTTTATTGGTTTTTTTCTTCCTTGGACTCACTGCCCACTCGTACTTTGAGATGTAGTTTTTGTAGGTAGAATTCTGAATAAATATGTTCTGTGTTTTTGTTGAGGAGAACAGTTAAGTGTTTCACGTTACATCTTAATGATGTCAGGCACAACTCACTTCTAAAACCTGGCATAGTTTCAGTGACTTGGCTGTGTTCAGGACAGCAACTGTTCACCCTCATTTTCTGTTTCTTTTCCTGTCTGTTTCAGGGATAACCACAGCAATGGATGATTACACAAAAATAGAGAAGATTGGGGAAGGTAAGTATGGGGAACAGTGAGCTTTTAAATGCTCCACAATTTGAGCTCTCAGGTGTCCCAGAAGCTCTGTGCACTCTGCCTGCTACAGGAAGCACTGAGATTCAACCAAGTGGCTCAGTAAGCCTGTGGCTTACTGTGGTAATTCTCCCTGTCTGTAAAAGGTTTCAACCTCCTATTCTTTTGAAAGTGACATGGTGTCTTTAAAACAACTGACCAGTGTTGAAAAGTATATGCCTTCATTTTCAAGGCTAATGGTGTAACATTCTTCCAGAAGGGTGAAAAAATATGTTCTGAGTCCTGAAATAACTTAGAATTTAGGAAGCTCCCCTATTCCTGGGTGTATGAACTTACTAATTGGCCCTGAAGTTGTGCAATGTGTCATTTTGCTTGGAGCTGCTGGTAGGGAGTAGTATTTTCTGGATTGTTCTGCTCTGGCAGAACAAAATTGTAACAGATTATATCCGGGCACTGTGTCCCAAGGGAAATCACAGATTGGAAACCTCTGTGGAGAAGTGAATTTTAACAACTGCTTTATAATGAGGTGCTACGAAGATGGCTTCAATGCAGGCATTAGTCACAACACCCTTTTACTGGAAATCCAACCCATCTTAACTGTAGAAGTCAATGTGGTTTTTTACACACTACCTAAGGCTCTAGCCTTATGTAGCCCTGAAAATTTGAAGTACACTGCTCTGAGGTAATAGCAAAAGGTGTGCTTGGATCTTGCAACAAAGCTTTGTAACCAAAGCCTTGTGCATGAATCTTTTTCAAATAAACTAGTTTGAGCTTTATGTGAGGGATTAATGCTTCAAGAAGGGTAAACAGAGAAGGCTTTCAACATCTTGGTTTTGAGGGTTCTACTTCCATGAACACTGATTATTAAAATGGATTGATTTGAGATTTAATACTGGTTCCAATTTCAGCTTCTGCTGAGACCCACAGCACTAGCCTCTCTCCTGCACTGATTGTGCCAGAGGTATTTCTACAGCTCAGACCTATGGATGGCTGCATCTCAGACTGCAGAAGGAGCCACTACTTCCATTTGCAGCTAAACCCTCAATATTTTAATATGATGTATCTGGCAAAATCATAACCCTATATAATTATTTTGCCTGAAAGTTAATTAACTTGAAACTCAAATGCTATCTGATTTTATAACTGCATCTTCCAAACATTCACCTTTCACACTTAGGCTTCTAAGTATCCTGTCCTAATAAATGCTACACTTATGGGTGGCATGCTTTGAACAAGCAAAACTATTGCTTAGTTAAACTCCACAGCTAAGGAGTAGTTTGTAATCAAACCAAATACTCAATTTGCAAGGACTTTTCCTCTGTTAGCAGTTTGTGTTTGCAATAACATGTTTGTACCTGAAGCTAGTACTTCCTATATTTGTTTCACTGTCTTTTTGTTCAGGTACCTATGGTGTTGTGTATAAAGGTCGTCACAAAACCACAGGCCAAGTGGTTGCAATGAAGAAAATACGTCTAGAAAGTGAGGAGGAAGGTGTTCCAAGTACTGCTATCCGAGAAATTTCTTTATTAAAAGAGCTGAATCATCCCAATATAGTCTGGTATGCACGTACTGGTATTTAGATAAACTCTTGGAAGGGCACTAGGTACCTTCAGATAATAAATTATTTTTCTACTTGTCTAGTGAGGTGAGAACCACTCTGCTTAATATCGTGTCTGCTTTGCAGCAAGTAGTTAAATTCCCAAATTCCATATTTATGTCCGTTTTCTGATTAAGCCTTCCTCATGTGCTGCCTCTTCCCATTTTAGGAATCGAACAGATTTTTGTTAATTTAGCAATTTATGTAAATTCCCTTCCGAGAGGTTACTGTGAGAATGGAGGCAGCATAACTCATGAAAACTGGGTGAAGCTATTACTTTAGGCAGTCTCAGGATTTTATTTGCCACCTTGGAATAGACCATTTGACGTGAGTGTTCTGATGTTCTTTCCTGCTGTTCTGTAGCAGGAATTTAGATGTGTTTTGGCTGTCATTGCTGGCACACCTGAGCTATGAATGAAGTCTCCATAAGTGACTGCTGGACACGTCAAAATAATTGCAGCTATTGTCTTCCCCCCAAAATACTTGCTTGCTCTTTGATGCAGCAAAATACTTGATCTTTAATGTACCTTTAAAGTGGCCAGGTAGTGTCTCAATGTGTGTATGCTCAGGTTTTAGAACCCCTGTACTCTAATAAGGATGAAGAAGATATTTAAAAATGTGTGCCAATCCTGCTGTGTCTATTAGATTCCAATTATAATATTCCCTTAAACCCTCCTAGTAATTCAGGCTCTGCTGTAACAAGCCAGCTTCAAAGAGAAGCTAGGCACCAACACCCACAGGTGGGTTGTTTTTTTTAAAGGCAACAGTATTTTTTCCTCAGACTCTCGTGTTGGATACAGAGAACATAAGTTTAAGAGGAAGCATATAGGCTTTTATCTCGGTCTGACACTATTTCAGATATACTTGATTTTCCAGATGACAGTATAACTAAGTCTCTTGAAGACTTTTCCAGGTTGCTATTATGGAAGTCTTAAATGTCAGCTTGCATCCCTGTTGAGAGAGGAAGTGTAACCGTAAGTCCATGCATTTTGCAGTAGAATTAATTGTATACTCAATTTTTAGTCTTCAGGATGTTCTTATGCAGGATTCAAGACTGTACCTTGTCTTTGAATTCCTTTCCATGGATCTCAAGAAATATTTGGATAGTATTCCATCTGGCCAGTATTTGGAGCGTTCACGTGTTAAGGTAATGAGGACAATTTCTTAATATTAGAGGGGATTTAATCTAAAGATGACCTACTAAGCCATAAGCAGCTCTTATTTCCAGTATAATTAACTCCTTGAGGAGAAATGAAAGGTTAAATAAGCAGCTGTAGATAATAAGATGAATGTGAGTTTTGCTTTCAAATGCCACTTGAAAATCTTTTAATTACTGGGATTAAACTGCCTTAAACTAATCTTCAGAATTAATTTGTGTGGTTTTTTATTGATATTAACTCAATATCGGCAATGCTTTGGGTCTCCATTTCCTGCTGCTGTGGTGAAAGCTAATGTAAGGGGAAACATTTGTGTAACAGGACACTGATATGTACTAAAGGTAACTCCTTTCCTTCTTTCCTCCCACTTCATCCTTTCTAGAGTTATCTGTACCAAATTTTGCAAGGTATTGTCTTCTGCCACTCAAGAAGAGTTCTGCACAGAGACTTGAAACCTCAGAATCTCTTAATAGATGACAAGGGTGTGATTAAACTGGCAGACTTTGGATTGGCCCGGGCCTTTGGAATTCCAGTGCGGGTCTACACTCATGAAGTGAGTTGGGACATACTTCTGGTGGTTTGGATAGTACTTACTTGCTTCCTGCTAAGAACTGATTTTGAAACGGCTAAAAAGAATCATGGGGTTTCTTCAAGCCATAAGCTAACAAAACTAGGAAAAAGTTATGTTTTGTTTTCCAGAAGAGTTCTCCACCTCTTTGAAGTTTTACTCAAGGTGGTTCTACTCTAAAGTTCCAAAGCATCTTATGAATCCCATTATTACTTTGACAGCGAGTCAGATGAACTAAAACTTGTTCACTGTCCCATAAAGGCATTTTTGCTTTGCAAAGCACTCAGGTTTGAGAGGTTTTGTGGGTGGGTGCCAAAGGACTTCCTGCTCTTGGGAAGTCATGTAGGCAGTTGCTTTTCTTGAAGTAAAAGCTACTGCAAAGGAGTTGGTTTGTTTACAAATGAAGTTTGAAAGCAGCATTATACTCCACTAAAACTGCTAGTACTGTCTGTTTTTACCAAAAAACTGCAAATGCTACTTAATAACAAATAAACTGCTGTTCTTGCAGTCAGTTAAAGAACAAGATTCCACAAACTTAACCTTTCCTTGTTCAACAGGTAGTGACACTGTGGTACAGGTCTCCAGAGGTCTTGCTGGGATCTGCTCGTTACTCTACTCCTGTGGATATCTGGAGCATAGGGACCATATTTGCTGAGCTGGCAACTAAAAAGCCACTTTTCCATGGGGATTCAGAGATTGACCAGATCTTCAGAATCTTCAGGTATGTTGGCCTGAACCTTTCCTTGCTACATGTGGCACCACACAACAGTTCTGTGTAATTAAAAGTGTAATAGCACGTAACAGGTTTCTGACTGAACTGCTGAATATTTTGCTTCTGCTTGCACAGAGCTTTAGGGACCCCCAACAATGAGGTATGGCCTGACGTGGAATCCCTGCAAGACTATAAAAACACATTCCCAAAATGGAAACCTGTCAGCCTTGAAACACATGTCAAAAACTTGGATAAAGATGGACTTGATCTACTGTCTGTAAGTAGTTGGTCTTAAACTGAATGGGCTCAAACACGCCAGAATACACAAAGCTGTAGTTATCAGTCATGGCTAGAAGGAAGATATGGAGATCTTAAAGCTATCAGCAGTGGTATGAGCCTTCATTCTTGTAAAACCGATACCTTGTGGGACATTCACTCCTTTCACAAGCAATACCAGACAATTTTTCTCATGAAGCAATTATGCCTCAGCCTTTTTATCATAGTAAACCAGCTACAACTTGAAAGTGAGGATGAGTCTTTACACTTCATAGTCTAAGTGAAGGCTTCTGCCCGTAAAGTAGCTCTCACCTCCCTGCTGCCAGCACCAATTGTGATGTGGCTGTATGACTGCTAATCCACTTGGAAATGTTTATTTTATGGTAGCATGTGGATTAATCTTGGTGGACTCATCTTGGTTAAACTTTCACGACGATCTTAACTGAATAAGCAAGGATGGAAACAGCTGAATGTATTGATTAGGTGAGATCAGACACCTAGTTCCAGTCTGTCTGTAGTGTCTGTCTCAATTGCCTTTAAATTTTGAGTTAAACGTTTTTGGCTGTGGTGTATTAACTCTTGATTGGAATCTTTTGTGGTCAGTGTGTTTCCTTTGGTTCTGTGGCCAGGTGTTAAATTACCACACGGGGCCTTTAATTGGCAAGCTCTTCACGAGGCTTTTGCATTCAGTGCTCTTCCAGCTCCTGTGCTGCCATTGTGGGCTAACTTAGGTCACATCTTAGGTGTGCTCTTAGATGTACCGAAGTATAATAACATAGTTTGGTTGTCTTTGGCTGTTCTAAAGCTGCATTTGTACAGTGCAGACCTGCATTTGGAGCTGTGGGGTGGGTGCTCTGTGTGTCTCAAGACAAGCTAACATTCAGAACCCCCTTGTACAGCGGTACCTGGCTCATGGCTGTAAGCAGTCACAAAGTAGTTTATTACCCATGTTGGTAATATGGCACAATACTCCAAATGAAGCAGTGGTACCCAAGAAGCTCAAATGTTCACAATTTCTCAGGTTTTCTTTGGGAACAGAGCCACAGTTCACACTGACAGCCTGAACATTTGTTAAATGTGTAGTTGTCTTGGATAGGTCTGAACCTTGCAGCACAGCTGTCTTACAGACATAAGACCGCTGACAGCATCTTTATTAAATCAGTTTGAAATACAATTGTTACTGATCGTATTTACAAACTAAAATCAATGGAACAGGCAGGACAATCTTGTTGATACAGGTGTATGAAAAGGACTTGCCAAGGGCTCATCTGAGCTTAGGTGTGGCTGCACTGTGTGAAAACAATGGTTGGGCTGCTGCTAATAAAGGAAAAGAAATGTACTAGTTCTTCATGGTGTTAACACAATTCTAGTCTCAAAGCATATTAAATTCTCTCAAGTCTTGTGCAGTTTTGCCTTAATTCAATCAATGTTGACACTTTAGTTTCCTATTAATGCCTGGTGACAGTGCTATTGCTGACTGGAATCCCTTTAAGTTTCCTATTGCACTTATAAGCCTTTTGAATCAGTAATATAATTTTAAAGGCAACAAAACTGAACAGTTCATTCTAGAGCACAAGCTCAGATGTGTCAATGAAATGTTAATTTTTTTCTACAGACTATTGCAGATGGAATTAGTATGTAAAGGAGCTGTCTTGAAAGTGTCTCAACACAAAAGTGTGTAATTCAAATTGCATGCGTGAGGTTGTAAATTTAAGACCTTCATAAGCTAAATTACTTCTGTGGCCAGCATTGCAAAGCACTTAATGGCTGTCATCAAAAACTTTGAATTATCAAGATAGCATGTTCCAGGAAAAAGCAGGTTCCAGACTGCTCAGAGAAGACTTTTCCTTCACTTTATGAGTTGCAGTGCTGTAGTCTGTCACAGCACCCCTTTTTCAGAGAAATTTCCCTCTTTAAGTCAATTTTGAGGGAACCTTTGGTATCAGAACTAACTATAGGACACTGTTCTGTGGTACAGGTAATGGGAGCCTGTCACAAGGTAAAATTGGACATTCAAAGTTAGATCTTGAGGCAGCATTGCGTTGGCAGAACTTCAGAGAATATAAATGCAAATTCAGTGGTTTAAATCAATTTGGAAGACTCCCTATAGAATGAAGTGTAGTGATAGTTAAATGTCAAGAGTGGATACTGGGCAGAATAATACTGGTTAAGTTTTGTTCTAGAAGACAGATTTGTTGTGCAGACAGGGAGAGGCAGCTGGTAGAATCCTGATTACTTGAATTTGAGAGGGCCTGTCTTTTCGTAAAGAGAAACAAAAAGACTTTGCTAGTTTTGGGTCTCATAGAAAACTGCTGAATGCGTCATTCCTTTTTTGAGCCCTTGTATGATATAAGCTGTAGATGCCTTTTTTAAAAATGGCTAGCAAAAAAAAAAAAAATCCTGCCTGTTCTAGAAAGTTCTGGGAGCTATTTTACTGGCCATGACACCCCTCTTCTCTCTCTATCATCTTTATTGAGGTATTCAATTGAAGCATTTTATTGCAGAGAAACCCACATTTTAACTCTTTTCTTCAGTTCTACCTGCTTGTAGCCTACTTTGCAATTTGGATTTTGAAACTGAGTGATCATTCCCTTATCTTACTTGTAAAGTGCCTCACCAACCTCAGCAGAAGCAATTTGCCATAACTTTCTTCAATGTCAGTAACAAAACAAGTGTAAGACCACTTGTCCTTGTAAACATTTAGGGCTTTAACAGCCTAAAAGCTTATAAATTTCCCTCAATAAGAAGCTGAGACAATTAATTATTACTGCTTGATGCCTGCCTCTGGATTTAATTCAGTGAATGTGGTACCCAGGTATCAACAAGGGCTTGGTTACTGAAAAGGAGGCTAAATGTGATTCTTCACTTTGTGAGATGTTACGCACTGCTATTGACCTCCTACTGACTTGTAGGGTAAATGACCTCTCCAACTCTGAGAGCATGGAACAAAGGGGGGAAAATGTCTTTATGGTTACTTTATTATTATGGTTAAATATCTAACTATTTAACATTATTTTAGTTCACATTTTATGAGGAAGTAAATGTGTTTTGGGTTTTTTTTTCAGAAAATGTTGATTTATGATCCTGCAAAAAGAATTTCTGGCAAAATGGCCTTGAACCATCCGTATTTTGATGACTTGGACAAATCCACTCTTCCTGCTAATCTGATTAAGAAGTAGACCTTTGGATTAAATCATCCAGAGGGAAATAATTGTGATTACTTTTAAGTCTGTAATTTGTATGTCTGTCTTTTTGCTCTAAGATTGACTGTATTCGGTTTGTTTTGGTTTAAGTGTTATCTAAATGTAAATATTAACCTGTTAGTGCTGAGTTCAAATACAATGCAAATATTGCTGCAATTAATGCAGTCAACTTTCTATAAATAAAGCTTTAACTCCAGTGAAAGACTGAATTTATTTCCGGGCCATGGCTGCTTTAGAGAAGGACTCTTGTTTTCTTTGGAATGCACTAATAAGGGTACCACTTGGCTAAAAAAAGCTGCTAGCCCAAACTACTCAATGGTTGTTCCTGATATGATAAGATCTCAAGACTGATTTGTTTCAGTGTAATGTCACCTACAATTTTACTTGAGCATGGCATTTGATGTGCCAAAGGACACCAACTGTGAGATATGCTGAAGAATTGCAACTTACTAAAGTGTAGATGACCAAACTAATTTTAGGGCTTGAGTTTTGGAAGGGAGCTGCAACTCAGTATTTGAGAAAAGTCCCTTGCTCTGATTTGGTTACCTTGGAGGCCCAAGAATTTACCTAGATGTTGGCAGGCTAACTCCTAGGAATTGTAACCATAAACTGAGATGCCATATGGTGTTCCCATAGTTGAAGCAGAGGCTTTTTAAAGCTCCCTGGCATTTAACTGAACATGTTGAGAGCATCGTCAGAAGTTGAAGAAAAGTTGAAAGGTATGTACTAATAACTGATTGTATGTTAGTTTCCAATTGCTACCTCTATTCTTGGCCTTCAGACATACCAATAGGGATGGGGTGTCCATCTGGGTCAAGTTCTATTGGCTCTAAGCACTCTAGTGCTCCTTTCCTTGCTGGTTAGGGATCAAGGCTTGCAGCACAGTGGGGAATAGTAGTGAAAGTATTTAGATTTGAAAATTAGGTGTGTGAAAGCATTAATCTGAACTAACAATGAGGTTTGTAGGAGCCCTGTCCTACAGCTGCCTAATCTTGGCACTAAAAGCAGTGGAGATGATGACATCCAGTTCATCACATGTTTATTGTGCCTATGAGTAGCTGCAAGTATTAGTGTTAGACATAGCTTTTGTTAACAAGCAGCATGGTGAGAAGTAAATACCACTTGGGCTGTTACCATTGTTCTCTGCAAAGTGCTTCTTAATCTCCAGAAATTCTGGAGCCTTGGCTTAATGGAATCGTGATAGCAGAGCACTGAGGAGGAGAGGTTTTTTTGAAATCATACAGGTAAGTTACTTAATTGAAGGCATTGGGGGAGAAGATTGTGATGGCTGACTCCTTTCTGTTAACACCACTGAACGGATGCAATTTCAAGGCAAACGGGACCTAATTTGTCTCCATTTGAATGCAGTAAGTTGATATGGGCTTTACATGCCAAGAGATTTGTAACTGCTGGTGCTAATTGGTTGCCTTGGTGTAGAAAAAGAAGGGAACCTGCCAGTAACTGCATTAAAAATCAAGCTAGTGCATAGACTAGGTTGTGTGTGGAAGACTTCAGCTGGGCAAACTAAATATTTTGTTGCTTGCAATACTGGTAAAGCCTTGTTTTTGTTTTGTAAGTAACTGGTGTCTCAGTTTCATGTGATATGGGAAATGCTTTAGCCTATCTTAATGAACAACTAAAGTACTAAAATATCCAGAGAGCTTTTCAAACAATAACTCGCTCCAAGTCTATCTTGTTTGGCCAGGCACTGTTACAGCTGGGGGTGTGACATCACTGTAGCTCTGAATGCGCTATTATAGTACTGCTAGCAAAGGGGAGGGGAGAGGGAACACAACGCTGTCCATCGGTGCCTCAGGTGAGATCAGGTGCTGAATACCATACCCAGACACCTGACTCACTGCCACAGCTCCCCTGCTATCACTGAGCCAAAGTTAGCAGAGAGGTGAATCGCTTCCCTTATAGAAAAAAACATCTACTCTTGGTAACTGCCCTGCTGCATGTACCTAGCACGGGGAAGGTTTGTGATGTTCCAGCTCTGGCCACCTAAAACTCCATTTTATTCCAGTGAAAACTGGCTGTGCCCTGCACTTTATGGGTTTAACCCACTGTGGGTGATAATCAGCAGGCCTATTTATTGACATTTATTGCAGTAGTTTTCTTCCATACTGGCAATGGAATCACTTTATTTAAAAGGCACTGTGCCCTTATCCAAAATTAAGTTCTGTAATGTTTTATCAGTATTGCTTCTGGTGCTATGGCTGCTCAGTATCTTGTTTTCTACTAGAGCACAAGCAAACCCCAGCTGAAAATTATAAACTTAACTTGGTGTTTGACTTCACTTGCTTATCCTCCATCCCATTAAAAAGTAATCTAGGTGAAAAAGTTTTGTGTATACAAGAATCGAATTTTACATAGGACCAAATTGGGGTTTTGGTGGTGTTTTTTAAAGTTGCCAAGTGCTAGCATGCTTTAGTTTTATATTGGTCCAGAGGGGATGAGAAATGTAGATGCTGGAGGCAGAAAGAAGATACCTATTCAGTCAGATTGCAGCTGCATTTGCTGCACTTAAAATTATTTTTAAGCAGCAAATATAACTGCATCAAATGACTGGTAACTTAGCAGTGTTCCCATGCCTGTATCTGGGGTTACTCCTGAACAGCCAGTTTTGAACTGCCCTGTCCTGCTTGATGCCTACAGACCTGCACAAAGGCATGGCACTGCCACTGGCTCTATTTGATTTTATTTTGTATCAGGTTCATAAAGGCTGAGTGGGAATAAGGAAACACTGATATACAGGCTCTACTTCGTTAAGCCCGACCATTCATTCTCAACCAAGCTCCTCGCCTTATTTCCTGACAAGCTGCATCAATTTATGGAGTAATCTAAGAATTTCCCATTGCTTTGACCACCAGCTGCTCTGGTTTACATCTGCTGCATCAATGGCTCATTCCAGGTAATGGCTTTTGATTTTGTTCCCACTGTATTCCTGTATAAACCATTGTCTCCTCGCGTGTAAATGTCAGCAGGGTACTGGGTGTTCTCCTCTATTGTTGGGCATATTTTACTTCAGCCTGGCTATTTCAATATATTCTTGTTGTGTTTGAATCAATAGCAGGCTATTGATGCTGCTGCTAACAGATTAATTGACTGATCTCAAACATATATCTCCAGTAGAGGTGGCTGGCTGTCTTTAACGGAAGAGTTGCAGGTGAGAGCTGCTCTCTCCAAATTGCCAAAGTGACAGGCATTATGCCCTGGGGGATAATTAGTGGCTTTACAGGAATAGTTATGTTCAGTTCTTTGAATTTAGTGAAAGCCTTTCTGCTGACCTCTGGAGGGTTTTGACCGGACTCTTGGAGGAGGTTGCTCAAGAAAATATTTTTCCCAACTATTTTAAGTGGCAACCTATTGAATTCTTAAAAAACTGTGCCTGCAACTCACAAAATACTCTGTAAGTGCGAGGCAACACGTTTGAGAGCCAAAACCTGGGATCTGGGTAATTTCCAGCATGGATCCTTGGGCCTGGAGGAGCATGTTTTTCCCATGACAGCTTAGATTTGCTTAGCAAGGCCCATGGGCCCTTCTAACCCAAGTGGGGCTAAATGAGCTTCGTTTGTTTTGATTTGCTCTGCACCTACTGCTTTTCTTCACACAAGACGCATTAACTATCACTTTTCCTGCCAGTTGTTGGTCTTTCAGAAGAGGGTGGGGTTTTTGTGCAAAAAAGAAAGATTTTGTGCCTGTATCATTAACAGTCCTCATTGCTATTCCCTCCATTTCTAACTACCCTTCAGTGCTGTTTTTCTCCTATCTCATCTATTGCCTTCAGAGGCATCAGAGATGGACTTTTTTAAGGCCATTCTCCTTGACAGTGATTAGAGGAAGAACATCACAGCTTAGCCAAGGGCTGGCTCTGCCTATCTTGTTTCCAACAGGGACTAAAGACAAGAGGAGGGTTATCTCTAATACCTGAGGCTGTGCCACCTTGAGTCTTTCATACAAGAGGAGGGTTCTAAAATGTTCCCAGCTGGTGGCATGGGGGATGAAAGGAAAGGCCAGGCCTTTTCACCCTGTAGGTTCTTTCACCCTGTAGGACTGTGCTGTGAACATCTTCCTGCCGGGCTCTAGCAGGCCCTCAGCCCCTGTGGAGATCAGGAAGGATTTAACTGAAGGCAGGCAGGGAAAAGACTGTGTCTCTTAGTGTCCCTCTTGGTGCGGGTCATCTTTGGTAGCTCCCCAGAGGATCTCCACCCTTTTTGTGTTATCTCAGAACAGTCCCTCATCACTCAGTGTGAGCAAGTCCCTGACTCTCTGTGCTCCATTTCAACCCTTTGCCATGCCAGCTGTGGACAGTAGTGCAAATATTTCACAGCTCTGTGATGAACTATGTTTGCTCTGGGCTCTGAGCATATAATATTTTATATTACAAATGTACCTGATGTGTCGATTTTTCTCCCCACAATCCAGATTTGTTTCTGAAATATCTGTTAACTCACTGGCTTCAAGAAAGGAGGGGGGTTCTCTTCTATTAGATTTGTCTTGATCTTTTTTGATTTTAAAACTCTAATCTGAGGACAAGGAATTACAATTTCTGTTAATTACCTCACCCAGTTCAGAATCTCATCCTGAGGTGAACTACTGAATTGCTGGGAAGCTAAAAGTTACTCAGCGTCCTTGGGTGACAGGCACAAGGAAAAAAAGAAGAACCAAAACAGAGTAGAACATATAAAACTGGCAGATGGATGGGAAAGCTTAAACTATTTTGTGTTTCTATACGGAAAAAAGTATTTCTTAAGTTGTCAGAGAAATTATCATGAATAGTAAAATAAAATTTAAAAGATTTGTGCAAATGTAAATTTTTTTAAAGTCTTATGTTGTAAATCTGGTACTTTTCCCTGGATCAGTAATTAATAATTTAATTTTTTTTTCTTAGTGTTTGGGGCTTAGTATATAAAGGTATGAAAATAAAACCAATGGAGCTGGAGACATTATTTTCGAAGAACTGTAACAAGACATGTAAAGTCCTGATGTGTATTCGGTATAAAAGTTGCATTCTCTTATTATTCCTAAAGTTTGTGTTGCCTCTCCCTTGGCCACGCGGTGTCACTCTGGCACCTCGGTACTGGCAGCCAGGCAGGGGGCAGGGAAGAGCAGAAAAACTCTCTCAGACTCTCCTGGCTCCATGAAAAATTGAAGGGTATTTATTTTCTGGTAGGCAGCCAGGCTGAAAATACTATCTGAATTGAAAGCCTTTCATGAAACATCTGGGCAGTTAAATTTTGCAAACTTCAAAGATGTCCAGTACCGTACTGACGTACTGATTTCTTTCTTTAGTGAAGAATCACTTAGGCTAATGCACAAAAGCCTCTGTAAAAACCGTTTCATGCTGAAATTAATGATCAAAATGACTATTATGCTTAATAAAGCAACTATCACAGGAGAGCCAGTCAATATAGTTAGACTACAACAGGCTCATAATCAGTCTCTCAAATCGCTATCAATTGTCCACAGTGGCCAGTTTTGCAGTGGATTTTTTTGAAGTCTGCATGCTTAATCTCCAGATTTTCCATTTTGGATTTGATATGTGTGTGCCTCTGGTTTTGTTTTGCAGTCTGTCATTTTTTAAGTACCTTTCATAAGCTTGACTAGATTCTCTGCTGGTAAATAGTAATAATAAAAATAATAGTAAGAGTCACGTTTATAGCAGTTGAGTATCTGGTCCTCAACACTGACTTCAAATATAAGGTCTTGTTTTCACTTGTTGATATGTGTTCTCCTAAATGCAAAAGCTAAAACCAGAACTATGTCAAATACTTCCCAGATGACTCGATCTGCTCTTAGAGCCATGGGATTATATGGTCACATGCCTGGTAAAATTCACGCCAGTGCTGCTTAATGAAGCATTAGGATTTTCTTCTCTCCTCTCAATGTACAGAGTGATGTACAGCTAAATCACCACCATAAGTTTACACTAATAATTCTGTTCACTGAGCTGCCTGAGGCAGAAATGCAAGTGCTAATGTGTAGGAGCTGTACTTTGGTAGTTATTCTTGGGAATGAAAAAATACACTAATAATTTGCCAGTTCTCATTCAAGTGCTTAAAATATGGTCTAGGTAAAATTGCATTTTACACATAGTCAAAGAGCATAAATAAATGTAAATACACAGCAGGTGTCCTCTCTTATGCTGTGTGGACCTGTCAGGGTACTTGTTCTGGTGAGTGGGGAGAAATACTAATGCTGCTGCTTTAGAATGGAGCGATTTTCCAAGAGAAGCAAAAATCACACATACCCATCTCCCTAAGTAACATTAATTTTACAGACAGAGATTGAGCATAAAGAAAAAGAGGGTCTTTAGCAGAATCTGTCATTGACTTAACTCTGCGAGTCCCCATACATCATTGTTCAACTCCTGGCAACCCTGCCAAGGACTGGCTCTCTGATTTAACCCTTTCTGGACATCTTCAGCACCCCAGACCCCAACAGGAATGCTAAACCTCATGTTCGGGAGGCTCAGGATGGGCTGCAATGCAACACACACACACTCAGATGCAGGAGAGGCACGAACAAGCACCGCAGTGCTTGAATGCCCCTGTGCTGGGGGAGCTTGAGACAGCACTCAACTGCCTGCTGAAAAGCCACAGGAAAGAAATCCATGGAAGATGCTTTTTTCCCCCTAGAAAATTATTAGATGTAGCCTAACTAGAGTCATCAGATGGCTCCTGCCATTAACAATTAAAATTAGACTGGTCCCTTTGAAGAAAAAAACTAGAGAAATAAGGTGGAGTTTAACTTGCCCTCATGTCAGTAAGAATAAAAAAAATAGCTGTGACATAATGGTTTACTGCAATGAAAAAATTATACACAGCATTTTATTCATCTATGTAAAATAATTTTTTCATGTAATGTTTTCTCAGTTAAGAATGGCCCTGACTTAGAAAAAGACAAGTTTTTGGGTAACAAAAAGCAGTTCTTGTCCAGGTTTTCCCTTCTTCAAGATTTGAACAAGTATGAGCTGTTTTAATTAGCTCTCAACACCTTTATATTGTCATTTGAACCGAGAGCATTCTCTGCACACATGTAACAGTTGCTTTAAACAGGGAGCATTTGCAAAGCAAATGATTGTGTTTGACAATCTCTCTGCAGCCAAGCAGCATTAAAAATGGTTTTGCTTTGCTTCCATTGCCTGTTTGATTTGATTTCTTTAATTCTTAGGATATGAGCAAATAGCCTTAAAATCCATTTGGTATTTTGAAATCTGTAGAGTACCTCCCAGCTGCTGAAGCCAACAGCCTCAGTAGATGTGACTTCAGGTCCAGGGGGGATGGACACAGCTGGGAATTTGAGCTTTGGTCTTTCTAGCACCATTTCTGCAATGAGTTTTGTGTGAACGTGGCTGTTTGCCTGGGAGAAGCTAAAGCAAAGTTGCAGGCTCTGGGCCTTCCACTTGTAGATCTCATATGCCAATTTTCCTCCTAAATGTGATTATTACATTTACAACACAACACCCAGCTGAAACTTCAAGAAAACTGGAAACTAAGTGTTACCTCCAGCAGAGACCAAAATAAACACATTCCTGCAGTGTGTTTTTCCATGGCCAGACTCAAATTTCACATCAAACAAATCTAGCAAGTGACAGGTCACAACGCATGCCTTTAAAATACCAGGGAAAGGAAAGCTTCTTCAGCAGCAACCAGATAAACAAAACCAAACCCCAAAAACTCTGAACAGTCTCAGAGCTGTTATGGGCATACCCCAGGCAGTGTTCAGTTCAGTAGCCAGCCCACATCCAGCACTTGTTATTCTTCAGTCGCTCCTTGCGTTTGGACAGGGACTGTCCTGCTGTCCAGATCTCAAGCCCTGTACTGAAAGTATTCTGTTACTTCAGCTCTCCTGGAGAAAAAACAACCAAACAAAATAAAACTAACATGCCACTGCATTACAATTGTGGCCTGCTAAGATTGAGCAGGAACACAGAAATACATACAGAACAAGGAATAAGCTCACAGGCTTCCTTGCTTTACCAAAGGCATGGTCAAATGGAAAGGTTATTCTGGGACATGACATTACCCTGAAGCAGGCAGCCTACACTAGGTGATACGTGCTGTTAGCCTATGACAAATGGGAGGCAATCCAAGTTTAGTTCTTACAGAAAACATACTTAAAAAAAAATAAATCAGTCTGATCTAAGTAACTGAGCATTCAGAAAGTTCTCTGACCAGCAGGAAAGTTGCTCACCATCTGCCCCTACAATTCCAAAGTGACAGGCTCAAAGCATTTGCCATGATTAGGACAGTGCTTGATGTTGCCATTTTAATAAAATGGCTTCCAAAGGAAAGATTTTTCTATTCAATGAAATCTCTCATAAGGGCCCAGAAAGACTTTCACCTATTGAGGAGCTCAAGTCAGCTTTTCAGATTTTACCCATGGGATTGTGGAACAAAAGCATGGGACTCATTCAGAAGAGTTTCAGGCTATGGGAGTTAAATGCAAGCTGGAGGAATTGTCAGTCATAAAGACTAGTCATTAAAGTAAGTGAAGGTTTATTATTATTACTTTATTGTTATTATTTTAATAATTTCTGGCTATAAAATTACGAGCTATGTGATCTTGATTGGTCCCATAAGACTTTCTGATCAGATAAAAGAGTCAAACTGAGACATCAGTACTGGAGGCTTAATGTCCTATGGCTACATGGGATTATCAGTGTGTCTGCTCTCATTTAAAAGGCTTCTTGTTTCGGAGAAGGGGTCACAGCCCCAAGCCTGACAGAGTTCAAGAAGCATTTGGACAATACTCTCAGGCACAGGGGGTGACTCTTGGGGATGGCGCTATGTAGGGCCAGGAGTTGGACTCGATTCTCGTGCATCCCTTCCAACTCAGCATATTCCGTGACTCTGTGATTTTAAAATCTCTAGGCCTCACAGAGGAACTGGAAGATAAACACCCCGTCTGTTATAGTAACCAGCTGTACTGGATTGTGGCGTGTCAGCCTGGATCTGCTGGAGGAACATGACCAGTGCCCTGTGCAAAGCACCTCCAAAAATTCCACGTGCCCCCTGCAAGGGCACCGAGGGGAGAGTGTGAGGCTTGGCTCAGCTGTTCCCATCCGTGTGCAGGGATGTGCTCTGTCCCCCAGAGCTCCCTGTGGATTCCTGTGGATCCCGGGGGCCACTTGGGACTGTCCCATGTCCGACAGCAGCAGTGGGCTCGGGACAGCACTACCTCAATGGACAAACCCCGCTCGCAGGAGCAGTGGCTGGCAGCAGCAGGTGAAGGGAACACACCCACACGTGTTTTATAAAATACCCATCATTTCCTGGCAGGAGGCATCTCCCCTACAGCACGAGCAGTGTTCACCTGGGCCACGGAACAGATTGACAGAGCACACCCAAGAGCTTCATCACGCTGAAGAAAACAAAATACACAGCTCCAGAGTCTCAGACGGACACTTCCAAAGCATGTGAGTATTCCCAGCGATTTCTTCATGTATTTAGTCACATGCACATATTCCCTACACACCCCAGGCTGTCACCAAATGCAGTGTATATGCCATTGGCAGATAGAGCATCAAAGGAATGGCTTTTCCAAGGAAGGGCCGAACCCCTCACCCATACAGGAGGTCAGGGAGCAGCCACGGAGGAGTGTTTGCCTTCTATTGTGCGAAGGACAACAGCACTGAAACACAATCTTTCCTCAGGCCTTGCTGCCTAATGGAACCAGGGAAAAAAGGTTATATTTGAACAATTTCAGGAAAACTTCAGCTGCAGACTGAAGGTGAAACAGCAGCACATACAAAAGGATTAAAAATCACTCCTTCATGATCAGCAGAATTCTCTTACCTTTTTTCCTCAAGATCCTCTGAGGAGATGCCCTCTGAGATCCAAGCTCCAGATTTTAAACAGGGCTATAGTAGATGACTCCACAACAGAAGAACATGTCAAAGCTTATGAGTAGGTTTACACTAGGATGTAAAAATACTTTTTCATTAAAACTCCTTTCCTTGCAAAATGAAAGGAAGAGGACATTATTGAGCTTACTAGAACACAATTTCAGCAGAAAAAAATGCATCTAACAATTAAAACCTATGGTGAACCTAGTAGGTTAAAGCCCACTGAAATAAAGCCGGGGGGAGGAGAAAGAGGAGGGGAGGGGCTGCAAAGGCTTCTGGGGGCAGGTGGGCTATAAAAGCTGAAGGCAGCCCTGCTTCCCTATTCAGAGTTTGTTGCTGCAGGCAGGGAGCAGTGGTCAAAGCTAAAGGAAGTAGAAGGTAAACTGCTTTACACTTAACTGGGCCTAAACAGATCTTTTCTTCTATTATGTGAGAAGTGTGAACTGGAAAAGGAGATTTTTACCTTCCATAACTTATAGGAATCCTCTTTCCTTTGCATAAAATATTCCATCCCATGGCACTTCAATGGTTGCTTGCTCTTAGCAGTTTAGGTCTGTGTTTGTTTAACCTGTATGTTTGCTTGTAGACTGAACTAAGGGCTCCTTACCGCTTCTTCTGCCTAGTTCTGGCATCCAAGGCTTCAGCTGGCTATAGGCCTTCTTCTCCTGGTTTCACTGGGGTTGGCTTGTCCTAGTCCATGACACTGCTGGATGCCTCTTGTAAGAAAATAGTTGTAAATTCCCATCATCTTTGGACTTCAGTCACTGCTCCCTGCTGCTATACTACGCTATTGTGCTAAAGAAAGAGGTGTTTAATTAAGGAGCGAGTAGTAAAACATCTAATAACTGTAGGGATGAGCTGCCATGTGGGATATCTTGACCACAAATCCCAGCTGGTCACTAATAGCAGGGCAAATGCTTTGCTTCAAGCTATAAGAGGGTATTGTAGCTTCGTACAATGAGTGAGGACAAATAGGTGTGGGGCTCTGTGCAGCTGATATACTTAAAATTAACTTCCACAGAGTACTTCTTTCTATTCCTTTTTCTGTATCCAGGGAGGTAAGCCACCTACTTAAAAGAGGTATTGTGGTGCTAAATTAATTAATCGTAGCAACATGCTTTTATAGCACTGCTTGGTCTACTATGGAGAAATTAATGATCAGCCACTCCTATTGCTTGAGTTAGGATTATTGCTTGAATTATTGCATTCCTATTTGCTTCAACAGCTCATTCAGATCTTAATTTGCCCTCTTTAGATGTTGTGATGCATTTTTTTGTTTGACATACTTTCCTCTTCTCCTGGCAACCCTCAAAAAGCAGGTAAAATATCCCAAAACAGGAAGGGAGCCTCATATTTATGAGGGAACATGATGCTCTTTCCCAAGCAGCCACAGAGCTCTGTTCTATCTAGCGATGCAAAGGCAGATTTGATCCGAGGCAGGCTCCAATACCAACTCAGCAGAAAGCAGAGCCAAAAGGAAGCCATCTGTGCAGGTGGCACTGGTCCAAGGGGAAGGGTGTGAAGGTTGTCCTAACAACTCACCTGTGCTCCTGCCTAATGAGCTGCTCCAGTGCTGCCCTGCAGCTGGAGGTCAGAGGGCGATGGGACAAGGGGGAGCACCTGGAGCTGAGTGTGTGCAGGAGGCTTGCAAAGACCCTTCTTAGCTGAGGTGAATGCAGGTGAATCCACTCATGGGGATTGTTGTGCATCTAATAATAACAGGGCCTGGTTTCTCCTCCTGTCCCCTACCATGAGCTCTTCAGCCTCCTCTAAGTATTCTTTTCCTTTTTCTTCTTACCAGTCCAAAAGGCTGTCACAGTACTAGCAAGGGCCCACTCTGCCAAACAGGATGCCAGTGAGGCAGGGCAGGGACAGAAGGTGCTATTCTCCCTGAACTTTAACTCCTCAGAATCTGTCTTTAGAAAAAGCTGTGGGTTTTGTTAACCAAATTAGTTTAGTACCAATAGACTCAATATTTACTCCATTGACAAATATAGGTGTTCTCTCTAAGGCTGGGTTGTCTGTTAAAAAATCCCTTGCTCCTAAGCTTCACATAAACGTGGCTCTCAGCTGAACCTGGGCACTTCCCAAAAACCACTTTGGCAGATCAAGTGATGTGCTGTGACTGAAATCTGTTTATCAGCATATCTGGAAGGAGTGTGTTGTCTCTTGATTCTTTCACAAAAAACAGTGAGGGCTGGGCAGGGTCTGATGGCTCTGACTGTGCCTTGTTCTGTCCCACCTGAGGTGCTGCACAAGCTCTCAGTGACTGATGGCACTTGCCCAAAAACAAATGTAGTTTTCCCTGTGCTCTGATGTGAACACGCCCACAGCTGGATTTAATCACACTTATTGCCCACACCTTATAGCTTACAAAAATCTTATGTTCTGAGAGAATGGATGGAAAGAAAAGAACCACTCCAGTTTCAGAGGCAAGAGTAGACAGAGCCTAAACTTTTAAAATTATATGTAGGAAATATATGGAAACACATATGAAGCTCAAACTAAGGGAATGAAGCCAGAAAACCCAAGGACAGCGCCTTGGAGGGACAGTTGCAGTTTGCTGTTTGAAGGGTCCTCAGCTGCTCTGGACAAAAGTGAGAAGCTCCCACTACAGGGAAGGTGCCAGGCTCTACTATGTCTGCCAGAGCTGAGAATTGAACTGGTCTGAGGTGGTAGAAGTCAGCAGGTCTGAAGTCTCATTTTTAGCTGAAAAATTGCACTGTGAAAGCAGAAAGCTACAGTTTAAAAAAAACCCCACAACACTGATCCACTAGCCAGGAAAGAACTCATCAGAGACGTACAAATACAACTTCACACACTTTAATGTGTAAACCACTCAACAAAATAAATTATGCTATGCTGGCAAAGTAGTAAAAGGCTGTAAGAAAATTGAAAAAGCTTATAGTAATGAAAGATTATTCCCAGTGCAATAGAAGGAATGTGTATCACACCAAGTGACGGTGCTTTGTCTGTGAAAATAAGCCAAGTGAGTAAGAAGCAAGGCTGAGGGCAGGCAGAAGTGATGCAGGACACGTATTTACCTTGGCTCTTTGCAGTCAGCAACAGGCTCAGGGCCATACTTAAGGCAAGACGTATCTCCCTATTTCCCTACTATCACTGCTCACAGCAGGGATTTCTTTTGTTAATATGCTACTGTGCAGCTCCAGAGCTGGAGACTGATTAATTCCCAGCAGGCAAAAGGGATTCCTAGAGAGCAGGGCAGTGTAGGTGACCCTGGGGATTACAAGGGCTGAATCTACAGTCACTTAGGTGCTTGGTTAGGGCAAAATGATTCAAGCTGATTTAAAATCCCTGGCAGACACTGTGTTTTGTGCTGCATATCCCCATGTGATTTAGCATCATCCAGAACCAAACCCAGCATTCACTGAAGTCTGAGGCCAAGATTTCATCATTAAGAATATTGGGCAGGAGCTGATGCCTGGGTCCAGCTCCAGTGCTCAAAGAGGTGTCTGTTTTGCAGTCTTACAGTCACAATCACTTCATGGATCACTCTTCTGACCTCTTCTTTGCACTACAATATTCCAGGAGGGGATGAAGGATAAATCCCTTTGCTTTCCCTCCTCCCCCTTCATGGGCTCAGCCTGTGCTTGCCATCAGGTAAGTGATGAGTCCTGAACTGACACCCAATAGAAGACCAACCTGTACAAATACAGGGAGGGGAACAGCAGGTTTGGGTCTTTCTGCAGTGAAGCAGGGGAGTCCTTAATCAGGAGCTCAGGAACAGCCACAAGGAGATGACCAAAGGTCTGCTCAGCCCTGGTTCCTCCTGAGACTGGCCAACAGCAAATGCTCCAGGAAGCATAAAGCAAAGGTAAGAACAAAATTATATTTGGTAATCCCAACTTTCAATGCCTTTGGGCTCAAGCTCTGAAGTAGAGGTGATGATCTGTATTTGACAGGTTTCTTCCCCAAAGGTTTCTTTTGGGAGCTGTGTGAGCTTCCAGCCTGTGTTCTCTGGCAAGAAATTTTGCAGCACAGCTAACGGTGATGTGAAGAGGTGCTCTTGGTTGTGAATCTGCCATGTGCTAGTTTCATTTGATGCCATCCAATTTGCATGCTAATAGAATGCTTAGTTACTCCCTGAGAGCCTTTCCACCTTCCCCAAGTTTGGGCTTCTCCAATTTCCACCTCAGGCTGAGCAGAGCCCTCCATGTAGTACAGATTCCTGCTTTCTTGGCAGGCTGGAAGGGCTAACTCTTCCTGAGGAGCCTGCTGGCTTCCTAGAGTATGCCAGAAGACAGACAATTCAGAAATAAGGCAGAGATGGTGTCAGTCTGCCCTCTCTGTGCCCAGTTAAAGCCTTAGCAAAGAATGAGGGTGCTCAGGAAATGCCAGGTGCCCGTGTCAAGTGGTTTTGTCTTGATTAGTGCTTCACTCAGCTGATGCCAAGTCAGAAGATGATGGTGTGGCTGACTACTGAAGGGACAAGGGGAAAATGTGGTGGCTGCATTTTACTCCCTAGGTATCACAATTGAGGCCAAAAGGGAATTTAAAGAGATCTGTCTTATGACACTTAGGTGTCCCTGAAGGAAAATAGCTGATGAAGCAGTCACAGAGAGAGCAGCTGAGCTGTAGCCTACACCTGACGGTCCACTCAAGCATTGATTATGATCAGTTGTGCACCTAAAGGAGATGGATCAGGGCAGGTCTTGGTCGTTTGCATGACCCTGGCAAAACCATTTCTGTTTTGACTCTGCTGAATAATAGAAATAACAACCCAGAGACCAGTTTGGTACAGCTTTCAGATAAACATCCAGGAGGTGCAAGGTGTGCTAGAGTGGTTATGGGCTCTTGTGGGTGGTGGACAGCCTGCCAAGACATGGCTTAGTGAATGGGCAATAATTCCATTCAGTGCAGGTGGTGCAGTGAAGGTACACTGAAGGGCTGTTTGTTAACCTGCTGCCAGCAGTGTCACCTGAATTTATTATTAGCATTTATAACAATAGCGGTAGAGGATCACGAGAACTTTCAATTGTGGCAGGTGATCAGCAAAAGGGCATGGGAAGAACTCTGTTGGATAGGGTGCTGTTTCTTAGTAGGCTTGTTGCAATGGGAAAAGCCTCCCCTCAGCACTGAATCCTTCATCCCTGCATTTTTGGAGCACAGAAATGAGCAGTAGTGGGTCAGACCAAGGGTTTGTGTGTCCCTTACACTGCCCCTAACAGCAGCCAAAACCTGATGCCCAGAGAAACAAAGAACAGCATGACCAGTTAGCAACACCTCTTCTGCAAACCCCCAGCTATTTGTTTGACTTTGGAAATTGCTCAGTCAGGCATATTCTTCTATGTATTTATTAACTCCCAGTAAACTTCTCATCCATGAACCTTTCCAGGTTACCTGGGAGCTCATGCAAGCTCTTCACACCCCCAGTGTCACCATGGCAAGTTCTGCAGCTTGACTGCTCTGCATGAGAAGTCTGACAGGGACTGAAAACCAGCTTAGAATGACTGGAAATGCAGTGGGGAGAACTGCTGGATTTCTGCTTGGTGTCTGGGTAACAGGTTTAAGGAAACAAACTTTTGGAGCCCAAGGGGAGGATGTAGTTCTAGGATGCTACTCCCTGGCCCAAGTCTCTGTGTTAATGGCATGGGTGGGTGTGCAGTGTTAAAACAAAAGCCATGGATCCAGGAGAGAGGAGCAAGGTCATCAAATCCTGCCCCCACAGCTGCAGCAAGTGCCTGGTTTTTACAGGTGCTTGGCACATGTGCTCCCTGTACCCTGCTCAGTGCAGGGCACAGAACACCTCCTGGAGCCCTACAGCACCTACTGTAGTGCCTTGCCAGTAAGTAGCAGAAAAAACTGAAGGTGAATCATTTCATGGCTGCTGACAAACTCCCAGGCACCAGCCTCCTTGCCCCTGTGTTCAGATACAGAGGAGCAGTCTGTTCCATTAATGGGAAAATTCAGCCCAGCAATCCCTGCACTGACCTTCAGTCCCCTCCTCACCTTCAGACAGAGGTCTAAGCAGAAAGGAAAGCAAGTCCTTAACTTAATTAACCAATTATCTTTAGGTAATCACCCAATTATCTCTGGATAGTAATTTTTTATTTCTTATTCCTCCTGTCTTCTTAAGAAATAGCTTCCAGAAAACAAACCTTGCTGTGACTCCAGCAAACAAACAAACAGAGCCCCTGAGCAGATAAAAAACCCCATTAAGGGCAGACATCAGTCTGCAGCTCGTTACCTTTCCTAGCCCTGGAGAGCTGAGAAGGGCAGGGCTGTGCAGCTGTGGGAGCTGCAGCACCTGCCAGAGATGCACTGTGCTCAGCAGGCCAGAAATCACCTCTGCATACTCAGATTTTGCTGTCCTTGGGCAGCCCAAAGGAAAGGGGAGCAATGCTGGAGAGGACCTGCCTCAGCAGAACAGCCTGAGGGAGTCATTGAAGATGAGCAGTAAGTGTGTGAGCAGTTACACCTGGCTGGGGCTGTTTCAGAGTCCTGCTGGATGTCTTACAGACTGCAGGACTGGTGACAATCACATCCCCTGCAAGCTGATGCAGCTCTTCCTGTGCAGCAGATCTTCCCACCCCAGAGAGTCCCTGGGGGCTTCTCAGGAGCCCCCTTTCTTTAGAGTGCTTGTGGGCAAAGGCATCATTATCTAACTGATTTTCATCACATGATGAGATCTGCCAATTATTTAGAAGCTAACCTCAGACACTCTATAATTAAAAAATGTAAATATGATACAAAGAGCACAGGGATCCATAAAATTTTACAAGGAGCTGTAATTGCGGACCCAGGGGAAAAGTGTAAAGACATTTCTTTGTAATATGTAGTGCATAACTAATATTTAAAATACCTGGGTGGTGGAGGCAATCGCATCTGATCATCTAGTCAGAATGACCAGCTTATATTTGATGACTAAGATTTAATCATATACTCATAAACTGCTGCTAATTGTAGGGGGCTTTTTTTATAACCTGTGAGGATAAATTGAATACTCAGCACTAATACCTGGAATGCAATGTAATCCTTATTATACAGCCATAACTTAAAAAATACTAATCCCACTGGGGACTAAAGAACCTTTTTTTTTTTTTTTTTAATGTCAAAGACAAGAAAATTTCTTAGGAAAATCTTCACAGTGAAGTGTTATCACCTGGTTGTTTATGTAAAACTTAGATAAGTGTGGGGGTGGGGGGTGAGAGAGCCCTCCATGGCCTCAGACTTGTGCAATACAGAGGGATGGCACCCAGCTTGCTAATTCTATCTAAAGGTGAAGGCTGATTTTCTTTAAAGCTGAAAATCAGAGCTGCTATCTATAGGCAATATACCCCTGCCAGTTTAGCGTCTTTAAACGGCACCTGAAATACTCCTGCCCAGGCAGTCACACAGCTCATTCCTGTGTGTTCTGTGACTCGGTCTCTGGCTTTGAGTGTTTTTGCAAAGTTGTTAATTTACATTTTTCTACCTTGAAATCCCTAAACAGGCCAATACCTGGCTGCCACAGAGCTTCCTTCCACTATCTGCTGTCCTTTGGAATGAAACTGGCTGGAGATCCTTCCTGTGTTGGGGTAAGCTCCTTGTAGTTCTGCAATATCCTTCAACATGGGACAAAACCAGATAGATCATGTCCAGGAGGTGGTACTGGGCTCCTCTGCAGGCCAAAGGACAGGCTGTGCCGTTCCAGTGCTGTACAGGAAAGGACTGGAGATGAATTAGCAATGTCATGTAATGTTTTCACTGTAACCTGTGCCTCCCTGCCTCTTGGGACTGTTTGCTGCTGCAGAACATCCCAGGGGGATGCTGTAGCTATGTGGCCTGCTTAAACACCAGCTGGTGAGGCTGAAGAATTATAAAGGAGCCATCACAACTCTGCTGTGCCATGCTAGTTACTCACCCTGAATCACAGCTTTACCCTCTCAGTTTGATTTTCTCTAGAGCTGGGATACATTAGCATAACCATTCTTGCATCTTCTAATGTTCAAATTTTCATCTTAGCCTCCTGCAGCCTTGATCCAAAAGCTTTTCATATTTATACCAGAAATCAAGATTTTTATGTAAGCAGCAGTGAGGGATTTAGTTTGCATCTATAAATATACAATAGTCTCACTATCCTGGCTGCTGGTGCAAAGTGAATCCGTGACACGGGTTGTATTCTCTTAGCTAAAGGCGAAGGCGTAAGTTAACTGACAATGAATTATCCTACTGTAGAGCCTTCAGGATGAGGATTATCGCTGCTAACACTCTGTCTTATCCTGCATGCGCTACACAGAGCAAACTTCTTTGGGAGATTTGGAACATAGGCAAGCGATAATGTGGAAATTCATTAGGTGGCACCTCAAAGCCCAAAGTGTGTGTGTGTGTAGTAGCTCATCCATTTCAATGGGGATTTTGCCTGCAGGAGAAGTAAACTCATGCAAATGCTGTTAGATCATCTAAATAGACCAAAAATCTAAGGGGATTCAGGAGTGGCAAGCAGACACCTTAAAGACATCTCACCGCATAGTACCTACTTTGGATTCCAACCCAGAGTAAATAAATGCTGGCCTACTCAGTGACAGGAGTATGAAGACTGTGATCTAAGAAAAAGGGACAGAATAGGGACAAAACTGTGGTTTCATCTGACAAAGCAAATCTCTTCACCAGACTGTAATTTTAAAGCCTGGAAGAATTGAAATATGTCACCATCCTGGAGTTTGCGTACCAAAATTAATCCTATTTAGTACATTAAATCTTTATCTAAACCTCTTTGTACAGAGGATGAAAGACTTGACCCTGAGAGAAGGATTTCCAACATGCCTTCAGTTGCTTGTTTACTTGAACGTGGAAAAAAAAATCCCCTGATTTTACAAATCAAACACTTCTAGGCATAAGTTATCTTTGAGGGCTATCTGTAGGCAAGCTGCTGGAGAATTAGGGCAATAAATCACTGTGCTACTTTTCCCTACTCCCTCTGGTAGAACCATGCTTTCAGTGCTCAAAAGGGATTTCCTGATTAGTCTCTTCTACTAGGCAACCCTTCTTAAGATACCCAAATATTTAGTACTGTCTAGCTTACCTTTGCTGGCTTTGAGGCCTGATCTGACTAAAAGGCTGTGAGGAGGAGGTCTTCAGTGAATGAAATCAGTGAGGTGTGGCTGAAGTCCGGCCACTCCCATCTCACAAAATAACTCTCTATCTGGCTTTGCTGTGCTATTTGGGGGTAGGAAGCCACGGAAATTGGTTTGTGTTGTGGTGCACAGAAACTTGCTCGCAGAAAGTCTGTCTTAAAGAGCAAACAGAAAAACGTTGTTTCTAAGAAGTGAGATGGATGAGACTCCCCAGAAACAAAGGACTTCTTAATATTGGTCTTAATATTGAAAAAACAAAGCCCTGGAGAGCAATGCTTCTAATTTCCTCCTTCCTCCCATGCCTAGTACATTTATCATAAACAAGAGAAACATTTTTATACCTGACATGACCACTTTTTCTTTTGAGCCCATTACCTTTACTAATGTAAGTTCAAAGAAATGAAATTTTTGCCTCCAAAAGTAAATTAGATATGTAACATTTTCATAAATTAGCACTTAAAAAACAAATTAACACTGTACTGAATGTGCTTACTTTCAGTGTCATTGGCATTGCTTTGTGATTTTTTTCAAGGCTCTTAACATGGCATCCTTTGCATGATATCTTGCAAAAATTCTCTAGAAAATTACCAGCTTTACACATTTATCAATTAAATAAGCTGTATTCAGGGAGGTGGTTGCTGAGGGTCTTCTAATAAGTAATGAGGAATTCTGTAAGATGGCTGACAACTAAGGCAGGGAGAAAGCAGGGAAAATGGTGTTTGTACGAAGTTCAGAGCATACTGAAAACCTTACACACATCCTGCTGTTTACCTACACTTTTCCTCCCTGTCATGACCAACTAGTTTCATGTCCCATGGGTAATATCATGCTAATTAAATATTAGAAACCATGGGGAAAAGTGGCAAGAGGTTTGTTTTTGCTGAGCAGTTTAACAGTAAGTGACAAGCACCAACCTTCCAGAATCATATACAAACTCTGTAGGATTTCCTTGTGACATTCCCAACCATAAATCCTAATGTGCTATGCAAATATCTGTTTAGTAACATTAAATGAATGATAGCACAACTGAATGCTTACAAGCAGCACTAAAACAGGAAGGATGTAATGCAAAATTTAGGAAGTTTCTTCAAAGAGCTGGGAGACAATTTGTAACTAAACAGTTTTATTGACTTTTTTTTCCAAAATAAAAAACACAAAATAACGACCAAGATTAAAGGCCATAGACAGCATTAACCAAATGAACCAGCCACTTGGTTATAGTAGCTGATAACTAGAATAACTGGATATTATTGCATATACCTCAGGTTCATTTATATATCCATTACAGTTTGGCAAGATTACAATCATACAGTAGCTTTGGTTGTGTAAAACCTAGTAGCAATACTTACTTAAAATGTGACTGGTTAACATTTTATGATAACAGCTATTTATCTCAGTCTTGACCCATCTTCTCTCGTTCCATGTTCTTGTCCATATTGTCACTAACCGAGAATTAAGGAGACATATTTGCAACCATCATTTATAGCCCTTCTTTACCACCGTGTGGTGGTGAATCTTACAGGGGTAGGAATCTCTCACTTGATTTCCTTTGGAAGGTGTGTGGAGCAGCCTCTCCTCCCGTGCTGGGTGGCTCCTACCATCCGTGGTAGCCTCAGCCAAGCGTGAGTCCGTCCAGAACGCAAATATGTCGAGGTGTTTATGGCTTTCAGGCCAAAGCCTTTCCTGACCTACAGTGCTGGGGGGTGACTGTACTGCCTTGCCTTTGGATACAGAGAAAAAACCACAAACAAACAAACAGCTTTTCACATTGGTGTGCTGAGCTGCCAGCACAGAACGGTATGAACAAACCTAATACACAATACTACCTTGGTTACAGAGTTGTGCCTGAGACACCGCACGGGATTGCATGTGTATGTTCTACAGTCTATGTATTTTAGTTTTGGTCTTTTAAAAAATGCTCTCATCCTTACGTAACCTAGTGTAACACTGCAGCTTTAGAGTAATGGTTGATAAAAAGTCATAAACACACAGGCTATTTGGAAACACTGGAAGCTTTTTCTTGTCTTGCACCACTTGTGCAGAATTCCTGCCTTTCTGCAGGAATGTTACATCTGCCTTTCTGTTACATCTACTTCCAGGGGAAATATATCACCTACTTAAAAATAAGCTAAAATTCTGAGTTCTACCTGGGAAAAGCTATAAAAGAATTTGGATCAAACTGAAGTAATCTTGTGTGTGAAGACCCTTCTTCACTTACAAAATGCTGGAACACTAGATAACATCTACTTGTTTTTGCAGCCCTTTCGTTTGCTTGCACTGAAGCAAAAAGGAATTCAGCATGAGGAACGGCTGCATGGTGAAGATCCTGCAGAACAAGGTAACTGCCATGCAGTAATTCAAATGCAAGCAGTGTAACTGCTTTTTGCATTCAGATCCATACTTGTATAAGGATATAAATTAATAAGCCCTTCTAAATGATTTTAGAAATATCCTCTTTGATCTAGACATATAAAACCTCTGAATACTTAGAATCACTAGATTTCACATGGCCCACATAGTCATAATTATTTGCACTTACATGGCAAATATTAGAAATACATTTGCCTGCAGTTGAACAGGTAATTATACTGTCTGTTATTCAGCTGAGCAAAGATCAAGCACTCTATATCTTGCAGTTATTGGATCTTATTCTAACCCTTTACTTTAGAAAAGGGAAATGACCATCTAATTATATTACCAGTGCACAGTACTTAGTTTGAAAAAGACAACCTATAGTAGGCAACTAGATTTTTTTCCTAAGATGACTTTTTATGAGATACTCTAAAAGCAGTCTCTTATGACTGAAGATTGTCTATTTCACTGTACTCACATAGTAAAAATAGTTAAAATCTAATTACAAAGCTGCTACATGATTATTTTGTGGTCTGTAAAATAAAACAGTATCCAGAATTTTATCTGAACAAAATACACCAGACAGTATAAAAATATTTCCCAACTGGAGATTGAAACATTAATGCTGGATTTGGTTTTTTGTTTGTATAAAAAGTAATGTAATAATGGTTGACATTTATCTGCTTACCAGTCAAAAATATACATATGACTTCAAGGAGCTGTTCCAGGCTCATTTTCAGTGAGCTTGTGCTTTTGACCCTAGCAGTAATAAATGCACACGTGGAACACAGTTTCCTGAAAACCTGAACTACATCTTATTTCTAACAATAAGACTAATTTCTGGCTATGGATTTCCACTTATTTGCTTTGTTCAGGCAACTACAGCAGAGGAATTCCAGAAGCACCACTTCCGCTTTGAATGATGTTTGTTCAGTGCAACATCTTCCTTTTCTCTCTCCTTTTTAACTCGCTGGTAGTGATCTTCTTCCTTTAAATACCACACAGGCGGCCACCGATGCCTCTCAAAATATTCTTGATTATCTGATTAAAAAGAAACAATGAAAAAAATCCCTGAAGAAGCCAATAAGATGATACACAAATCCCAGAAATGTCTTGCAGAAATTTATGCAGCTAATCATTTATCCAGTCTCTATGCTGGCCTGCTTATCAAGGATTCACCCAGTTTCCTCAAATGCCTTAAGTGTGAAAAGACTTTGAAAGTGGTTACACTCACGAGGCCTTAGTCCACCAAAAACTGTAAAAAAGCAAGGTCTTTACAGAACGTAGTTTTCATTGCAGAGCCTGGAAAGAGCTCTGTGCCTTTCAGCATCACTGAATTAGGTAAAGAACACGATGCTTGCCCAGCAATCAGGCTAATGATTATGACCTTTCTTTGCAGATAAGAATTTATGAATGCTGTTCAAGATAGCACAGAGGTTTGGTCTCGTGGCTTAGCTACGTGAGCACATCTTTGTCTTTTATGTTTAATCAACTGGATGGGGAGAAAGAAGGGGAAACCTAATGAAAAGTGGAGGGGGGAAGTTGCCCATACCTGAAGATTTAGCTTTGATTTCCTTGCGGAATTTGGAGCAAACACTGTTGTAATTGGTGCAGATGTAGTGCAAGCACCAAGCTGCCAGCTGGTTAGCATTGTGAAACTGTGAGGAAAAACAAAGAGCTTATTCCATTTCCTGGGGTCATCATTCATTTTGCAGCCCCTATAAACAGCTAAAGCTCGAATGGTCCCCAGCAGATGGCATCTGGCCGTACTCTCCCAGGCATTCATTCTGACTGCCTGCTCTGATCTCAGGTTATAAATACATCATAGTGAGGTAGGTACCGGCCACAGAGGATATTTTAATGGTAGTTAGAGATACTGCTTCTGTCTTCAACCAGGACAAGGAAATAAAAGAAAAATTGCCCTTCTTAAAATCAGAATGCAGTGAACTGCTTTCTCTTGGGAGGGGTTCAGGTCTGGTTTTGCAGTGGGATTACAGATATTGCAAGAGAGGCTCTCGAAAGCAGCTGCAGGAAATCTTGCATGGTGGCCAGCTTGTGCAGTGTTTAGTGCTACTTAAAGCCAAGCTGCAGCTGACTCATTGTTTAGAGTGAAATCAAGAATAATAAAATTTTAAAAATATTTTAACTTGTTCTACTGCATCTACCTCACTCCTTTTGGAAAACAGAGGTGTGCAGTTTAACTATGAGCTGAGGGCTCTCTCTTTTAATGACTTACGGGACTCAAGAAACACTGAAATGCATTTGAACATAAAGAGGATTTGCACATACTCTGAATTATCAGATGACTGACTTTGAGTGGGCAGTTTAAGTATTCAAAAAATGTTGCTTTTGCAGTACAGGTCTAAATATACCTCCAAGAACTGAATTGAGAGGAACACAAGAATCAATCACCATTACAAATCTGAACAGCTTCATTACATTGCTTTTCATGCTACTGAACCATGGTCATGAGAACATGGAGCTTGGAAGTTCCACAGTCAAGGAAAACTAATATATTTGAAAGACAACTCCTCTGAGATTACTTAAAGGGCTGTTTCACCTTTGAACTAATGAAAAAAACCTTCTTTAAAACAGAAGGTAAAACTAAGTTTTATCATCAGTCACTCTCAGAACTGCAGACTTTGAGCCACTCAGAAGCAATGCTCGGAAACAGCAAGGATGTAAAAGCAAGTCCTGCAGCTGACCAGAAGACCTTCAGAAAGCTGTGTACACTGACCTGTGCCAGTTCCAAATAGGAGAGGACTTCTCCATCTATTGGAACGCCGCTCATGGAGGCCTTTGTCAGCTCTTGCACTGCATGCTGCTCTGTTAGGGGAGAAAGCTCATCACTCACAGCAGAAACAGTCGCATTTCAAGGTCACATCATCCACAGGTACCAAAGAGCCAAGGCAGAGTGTTCTGCCTCCTCCTAGTGTTAACCTGCAAGGGTCACATTCACCCAGAGATCCTTAGCAACCTCACATCTCTGGAAAGTCAAATTCTGACCTTTAGAGCTGTGGCTGAAGATGTGGTTCATAACCACTTAGAGAAGGACAAAGTTCAGCAGCCACTAGTCTCTCTCTGGCAGAATGGATGGGTACAATAGTCAACATAAATTAGAAATATGGATCAGCTGTCTCTTTGGGTCATACAAAGTTTTTAAGCAACAGAGTATTTGCCACTGAATTGTGGATTTATAGGTGTAGCTTTGTTTCATCTGTCTCTGAATTTTGGCCTCAGTCATGTCTTCAGAACAATGCCAAAGTACTGACAGAGAGAGAAACAAATAAAACACAACAACACAACCCCCAAAACCACAGAGGTCTGGGTTGTGTATGGATTTAATTTTAGAACTTCAGTGCTACTCTAACCTGTAATTTTTCTCTAAATACGGGATTGAAAAGGTTTTCTTCCTGAAATGAGGGTTGAATCCCCATGTATGTACCAAAATGTCCAAGTCTCATCTAGTGAAAAGGGATCTAGACAGCTTTTCTAAACAACGTGATCATCTAGGTCAGTTTTGAATTGGCTCAGTTACTCTCTTTGAGCAGAAATATAAAGTGGAGCACTTCATTCATTACTTAATGGAAAACCCAAAGTCCTTCCTGTTTTTAGGGAAATTAATAACAGAATGGATATTACAATCCACAGACATTATCCTCAATGCTAAAGAGAAGGTTTACCCTTTCTGATTTTAAAACACAGAGAACTTCAATATTCTGAGCTGGTTTAGCACAAAAATAAAAAAAGCAAGAGAAAGACAAATACATTTTTCTATGTGAAAATATCTATTTACATTACAATATCCCTCTCAGAAAGAAAAAAAAAAATTCTCCAACACTGGAGAAAATCATATGTGTTCCAAAAACCATTAAAGCACATTTCAGCCATTGCAAAAGACAGTGCATCAGACAAGGCCACAAATTCTTACCTGCTAGAGCAATCAGGTGAGGAAGGCAAAACCTATTTGCCAATGCAATTAACTCAAGTGTGTCCAGTTCCTGACTGGAGGACAGTTGCTTGGTATACAAGTAATCTAAAACTGCTTGCATGGAAGTCTTGTTTATGTTGGGAAGAGCTACCTGGAAAAGATATTTAAGAAAAGAATTTCTAATTATTAACTGTTTTTCATATAGAGACCATATTTCGTGTCTCTCACTTTGCTGGACTGTCTCTTTTCCTCTTCAAGTTATTTCAGAAATGCAGGGAAAACATTTCTCAAAACAGAAATTTCCAACTGGATTTTAAGATGCTGCCAACAGGTAAGCATTGCTCCAGAGTCAGATCCTTTTCCAGTTTATATCCAAGCTGGAATTGGATCCACATCAAACAGTGAAGCTGTTCAATGCTCTCCAGCCTGCAAATGGACAGCTATACATAAAAGTCACTGAGCACTTCGCATGCCAAACCTCCCTTGGTGGACTGCTTGAGGAATGCAATCTATCTGCTCCTGGCAAGGGATGTTCTGCGGATTCTGAGAATAACACAAAAGGATAACAATAAAACCATCCCTCTCTCAGTCTGTTTGTAAATAACCAAATTATTCAGGTAAACAAGGTTAGGAAGGAACTGACAGCTGAAGAAGTGAGGAAAAAGAAATGTAAGCCATTTTTGTCACATACATGTAATGAGTGTAACCAGCACAGAATGAAGCTACCAAAACTGGGACAAAAGCTGTCTAATTTCTCATGCTAAAGCATGAACCTTTCATGCACATCAGCCACTCTGGGAAGCAGCTCAGTTCTCCAAGTGAGAGCAGCTAGCTGTGAAACTCATTCATTATTGATATATTTTTGTTAATGCAGAGAACTGTGAATTTAATGAATGAGTTTATAAAATTTGTCCCAAATACAGAAGAGGTAATATGTAAAAATAGATGGGTTTATCTTTTGTAAACCATTCAATTCATATCTACCTATATTTTAAAACTTCCAAAGGCATTACTGAATGCTTTAAACTGTACAAAATGGAAGCTAAATATTTTAAATTGGAAAGATGAGCTAAGACTGTTAAGCTAATCATTAAAAATAGGCTGGTAGAAAACAAATGCGTATTCTTCATTGCCAAATGCTGCTTACTAGAATAAAACTATGTATTTTTAATGAGCCACTTGTTGAGTGTGCCTCTGGGAAAGGAATTATGTTTACAGCTGTATTAGAAGCCAGAAAAATCTAAGTCGAAAAATATCTATCAGAATATTAAACACAAAAAACTTGAACACTTCATATGAGCAAGACCCATGAGTAACACGAAAACCAAAACAAAAATAAAACTCTGAGTATAGATAAGACACAAGAAAAAAATATTAGCAGAGTGTTTGGAATTTGAAAAACAGACTGTGAAGGTACATGAAAATACAAAGCTGCTTCTGCAAAATCCTAATTCAAAGCGTTGAGATCTTTTAAACTGTACTGCACACCTGCTTTACTCCAGAGGACAAGCTGATGCATTAAGGAATCTGAGCTGAGTTTCTACTAAACCTTAGTAGAACTTCTCCTAAAGTTAGCTCAGTTTCTATTGTGAAAATAGCTCCCTTTTCTAGTTTAACAGTCTATGTTCTTTAACCCTTTTTTATATTTAATCCCTTCATCAATGCCCCGCCCCAAGTATTCTTTGCATTGATTTTGATTATAAAAATACATATTCCCAAATCTTAAAAAATTATTTAAAAGAAATTCACAAAGTCATAATTTCCCTCCCCATATTTAATATTTCACAGAACTTTGAGTTTAAACACATGCTCCCATGCTGGAGGAAGACTCGTGCCTTGCAGAAAGTGTGTTGTCTTCCTGGGCAACCTTATTTAATGCCTTAAGAATAAAAGCATCCCAGGTTTGCAAGGAAGAATAAATCCCTAGGGATTGTTGCAATCTTTCAAATAGATGATGCTTCCATCACCCTAAATCCATCAGACATTGTAAATAGACAAAAATAGACAAATACCTCACTGTTGGAGCTTTCAATAAATGATCCTCCAAACATAGCAGACATCCACTCACAGCTGCAGATCAGCAGTGGCTTGTGGGCCTTGATGCTTCCATCGTCCAGTTTAAATGTCACATCTGCCATGGGAACAAAGGCACAGGCGTGCTGCAGGTCTGTGTTTAAGGTGTCACCTTGTCTCAAGAAGGTGTTTCACTTGCCTGTTGTTAACCAAGGATTTCTTTCCTTTTCCATGGCCCCACCCCAAACATAACTCTTGCATTTAAAATAGTTAAATGAAAAGCCCCACTTGTAAAGGGGGATATTGGATGTTCAACATTTTTGAGAATTGGGTCACATTTAAAAGCTGCAAGTAGATTTTGAGAAATGAAACTACAGAATCCTGCACTGGAACTGTTGGCCTGAGTAACACTACAATTTCGGGGTCATCCCTCCTCTCATAACAATGTAAGCTGTCACAGTTTTTGAGGTCTATGAAGTGACAGTAACATGGATGAGAAAAAAAATTAGTGCTCTTCCTGCTTAAGCATGTATTTACTTACCAGAAAATGTCCCTTTGCAAAGGCACTCTTTTATCCGATTAGCTTTTCTGACATGAAATGCTTTAGTAATCTCTTGATTCATGAAGGCTTCTTTATTCATAATATTCTCCACCATCATTCGCAAATCAAATACTTCCAGGATTTCAGCAATCTGAGCCAGTCTGGTGAGGTCTTTTTCGTTTTCGTCCAGTTGGCCTGTGTATAAAAACTGCAAAACAGTTTTAAAAGGTCCGGCCTGCACAGACGAATCCATTTTTACCACAGTTACAGGACACGTCCGATTCGAGACAGGATTCACTTGCATTTCCTTATGCACACTAACAAACCCCTTACCCCAGGATGACAGAGATCTTGCTGCAGAGTTTGTTTCACCAGATTCAGGTTCTAGTGTGTTTAAAGACTCAGTACTTTCTGGTGGAATTTTAACATCAGGAGATTTCAAGGATGCCTCATCACTGTCACTGTTTGTCTCAAGGTGACCTGTCAGAACATCCCTATTTGTATTTTCTTTATTACACTGCGTCTCATCCAAGTCTGGACTTTCCTCACATTCCATTAAGAAAAGGTCATAAAACTTTGAAGAGGAGGTAGCTAGGTAAATCTTGTGAGCAAAAATGCAGTCCTGCTCCTGGAGAACAAACATGACATCAGCACACAGCGGGCTGTCCAATAAATATCCGGCTTCATTCATGCTCGGCACAGGACATTCAGGAATTTTGATAACTGGAGGAGGGGCTTTTGGAGGTAGGAATGGAGCCTGAAGCAAAGGTTTTTGGACCTTCTTCAAATGAGATTTCCAGAACTGCAGGTGTCTTCTGGAGATCAGGGCAGCTCTAATTGCATTGTCAAACACATCTTTAATCCCAAACTGGTCAAATACACTGGTTTCATAGTATGGTATCCCGAGCTCCTTCGCAACCTCTCTGCCTCTCTCTGGTGGCAAAATGTCTCCCCTTTTTATCGGCCTAGGGTTAAACAAAAAATAAACTTGGTCATCACAGAGTTACTCTAGAAAGCACGGAATTTTACCGAATATTCAGCACTAAATCTGAGATAACTATCATTCAAATGAAACAAAACATAAAATTAAGCCTACAAAACCCTTTGGGGTAAGCTACAATCATGACTCCACAGAGTTTGAGAATAGCACATACTTGTAATTCCATTTCAGTTTGGTGGTGTCTTTGCAATGTTACTAAATATATGTAGAAATCATTTATGCAAAATGGAGCTGCCTCTTACTTGAAGTGAAATTTACGTAAAAAAATTTGATAGGATACTTGAGAACTTTCATTATTTAAAAAACCTCCTAACACCCCTTACTACTCAGATATTCTGTCAGAACCTTTCTTTGTATCCATCATTTAAACACAAATGGAAATTCTCATGGCATAAAAATACCAGAAATATAGCTAAATGTGAAATGGAAATATTTCTTAAGCTCAAGCTTTTTAAAGAAAATCATAGCAGCCTATGACAAAGGAGTAACTGAACACACAGGCAGGAGATAGGCTTGGTTTAGCTGTAGAAGCATGATGTGGGAACTCATGAATTTCCAGAGCAGCTCTAGTACATGATGTAGGGTAAACAAACCAGTAAAAAGTCTGGGCTACGATCCATTTTCCCAGCAAAAAATCACCTCCCCAGAAGACAGGACCCAGCAGTGTGTTCTCTGAGCACACCATATTGGGCAGACACGAGCTGGCACAGACGTAACGCGCCCCAGACAGCAGCTTGAGCTGAGTGCCAGCTAATAAATAACCAGTTCAGGTGGCAGGAGCCTGTGCTAGACACGCAGAGTTCTGACTCAAACTTACTAATGGTGAAATCAGGGAGGAGGATTAGGGCAGAAGACGAGATTTGAAAAAAGACCTTTTAAAGAGTCAACCAAAAAGCCCCACCCTCGCAAGGGAAAAATGTTTAAAAAACAAATAAACCTATGAAAATCATATTGCTATGTCAATAGTTTGACTGCAAGGCAATGCAATGTTTTCTAATGGCCCACAAAACACTAATTCAATCTTTTTACGGAAATTTGTTACAATACAGTCATTAATTACACAATCATGGATTTTATTTCCGTGAGTCTGGTCTCATTCAAATTCCCATAAAAGGAGAAAACTAGAAGCAAGCCAGTTATTGTGGGATTGTTGTGCCCAAATATGTGAATGGTTGTATTTTGTATCTGGGAAAAACAAAGCTTCTCTAGAATGACCCCCAAACTCTCTTTTAATCCCATAACCTAAAAAAGTTTAATTTGCAACCATTTTATTTTCTGCCATGATCTAGGATTACATTTAGAAAACAAAAAAAATTGAGAATTAAGAAAACTTGAGTAGAATCTGTCAGTTTAAAAGAGTGACAACAGTGATAACATAGGACATGATACATATGTTCAGATAGAGAAAGACATGTAAGAAAACCTTCAATAACCATTACCGTCTCTATCTCACTGTAGTGTTCTGGCACTCAAACACATTTGGATGTTCTGTGTGCAAAAATCTTGTGGGAAACTTAGTAACTGCATGTGTTAACTAACTAACTAACTCAAACAATAGAATTTTTAAAAAAGACAAAAACACATATATTCTCATTGTACCAAAAAAAAAGAAACTAGGCTCTCCAATTTCTCTTTGCACATGTTGTACCTGATTACCAAGGTGATTTTTTTTTAAATTCTTACTTTTGTTTAAACTTTACCTTGCCAAAGGCCGTCTGGCTCTGTTAACAGCCTCGAGATCTGCATAGCGGAGATCCAGCTGGCAGCCCACCAGAATGACAGGTGTGCGAGGACAGAAGTGCTTGATTTCTTGATACCACATTGTTTTCACATGATTCAGGGAATTAGGATTAGCAATTGAAAAGCACAGAACAACAACATCGGACCTAGAAAGGCAACAAGAAAATACCCGATAAAAACCCCACAAATGATTTTTGCTGCACTTCCACCTGTTTTCATCACTGCTCCACTGCTCTTTGGAAAATGTGCTGGCACCCAGATGTCAGAATACATGTTGATTGTGCAGAGGTTTGATAGAAGCTGCACCTTTCACCACAAAAGCATGGGAGAACAAAGCCACATAACCCAGGGAAGCACTGCCCCTCCATGCCGAGTGAGAGGAGCACTAAGAAGAGAGGTAGGGCTTTCCATTCTCTACTTTTACACTAGAGCTGGTCACAGGCTGCCAATGCTCAGAAATAATTCTGCTGACTGGACAGCTAAATTGCAGTTCAAAGGTCATTGGTGCTTAGGAATTAGAGAGGAGCTGTGCAAAACTTCAGAACAGCCACACAGGCAGACAAAGATCGCTCCTGAACTTGTCATGGAGAAATACCTTTGCTGCAGTGTTTGAAGTACTGAGGTGGTCGCCTTTGCAATGTGCTTTGCACAGCAATTCTCTAACGTCTTTAATAAATAACCTGTTAGAAGGGCAAACTGCTGCAGAATGACCACTTCTACCATATCAGCAAAAATAAACATTACCGTGAAAATAACATCAGTAAAGTGTACAATAGGACAGTGGCTTACATTAGAGTAAGCATGACAATATTTGCAGGCTTTTAAAGGTTTCTAAGAAAACAGAAACTACTTCACTAAAGAAGCTTGCTTTATAAATTTGAAGTATGAGGATTAAGGTTGACAGTTCATCCACTGAACCACTGCCTAACTCTTGTCAGAGCTGGCACCCAAAGGCAGAGAAATGATTGAATACTTGTCTCAGGGCATACCTAACTGGGGGCAGTTTCATTATTTATAAACAAGCAGTTCTCAAACTCATAGGGAAAAAAAAGAAAATAAGAAAAAAAAAGTTGAATTGAAACTCTTGAGAAAAATTGAGGAGAGGGGACATTTTGAGGAGGCAACTTATTGCTACAGAATTGTCATCAGGATAAGTTCAGCAATACCATCTCTATCTCAGTTCTATTATTTTTTAATTTAGCACCAATGTGTTGTATCTGCAGTTTGTGTCATGTACAGAGCAGCAGAAGCAGTGAATCTTAACATTCACCTTTTAAATAATGAAATACCTCCTCAGTAGTGCTGCTTTCTACATTTCACTGAGGGCATAGATATATCCAGCTATTTCTAAAGATAGCTACACACAATATGGGGACTGCTGTGAGCATAAATTTAATGCAAGAGAAATGCTCTTGCTCCAAATTTCTATCTTATATAAACTGCAACACATCTGTCATATCTAGGAACAAGGCCTTTTCAAACTGGAAAGTTATCTAGTAAATAGTGAAGGGCTAAGCAACCAACACAATGGTCTGCTCCATAGCTGAGACAAACATGCTTTAAACTCAAACTTTCTCTGCCCAAGGGCAGGGAGGAGTAAAACCTAAACCCCAGCAGACATTTGCTTAGCTCCCAGAGAGAGAAATCAATGCACAGCTAAGATATAAAAAAAGAAATCTGTGTTACACATATTCTAATATGGCCAATTGCTGTTTAATTCCAGGCCATCATGACTGCTGGGGCAGCAAGTGCTGGCTGCCTGGCTGCTCCTACCTTCAGTAAGCATCTCAGAGAGACAGCCTGCCCTGCGTCCTTCAGAAATTAATACCTAACTGCAGTCACGAGTAGCCAACCCTCCTGACTTCACGAGCCACACATCGCATCTCCCAGAAAACCAAAGGGAAACAACTCCAGCAGGCGTTCACAGGCAGCAGACTCGAGTTCCCCCAGGTGCCCACTGCTGGGCTGGGCACAGTCTGGGCTCCTGAGGGAGCTGGGGGGAGCTGTGTCCCTGGGCAGGGGACACCCAGAGCATCAGCAGCTGGCCCCAGCACAGCCCTGCATGGGTTACAGCCCTTGCCCAGGGAGTATCATGGTTTTGCCACCGTGGTTCTTGAGCAACTCCTCACCTCTGACCTTTGCTGGGTGACGGTAAAAAGGAGCCGGGCAAAGCTGGATTCTTTGCCCAAAACCCACTGCACTAACAGGACATTCTCATCTTACTGCCTTCCAGAAAAACTGAATAAAGAGGTAAAAAATGTGATTTGCATATTGTTTATCCTGTGTTAAAACCTGGACTTCCCTGTAAAACAAAGATTCCTGAGAGTTCTGTACTGGACAGAGAGAAATGAATGGTTCAGAGCCATAAACAGGACGGATGGGAAATCACTGGGTAGTGGCAGAGTTCACACGCTGAACCAGCACCGCAGCTGGCTCTGCTAGCTCACAAAATACAGCCACTCTATCATCATAAATTAAGTTTTCATTCAAGTCATAAGCACAATTTGCACTCAGTACAGACTGGAGACAGAAATATATGAGGAAGATTAAGCATCTACATAGAACTGTGAGCATTTGGGGAAACATGTCATTTGGAAACTGTCATTAAAGTACCTACAATTCCTGTTAGTGTCAAAGGCACATTTACAACTTGCTAACACCACAGTATAAAGTTTGGTTTGACATTTGTTCACTAAAACCAGAACCTGTCAGGTTAAAATAATGCATTAATATTTCCCAAACATTAAAAATGTACCAGTGTTATTTCAATATTCTCAGGGAATGTAAAAGAATATGATTTTTAAAAAACGCCTAATTTATTGCCGTTTTTGTGTGGTTACTTTTTGAGTTGGTTTCCTAGAGAACAAGAAAGATGAAAACAGAAGTAAACCTGATTCAGTCTTTCTGCAGCAATATATTCACAAATACAAGCTGCACTTATTCTAAAACCAAAATTTCATAGCCATTTCCCAGTAAAATTAAGGAACAACTCAAGAAAAATTTTCATAAACTTGAACACCAAGAAGTGATTTGTAGAATCATAAACCAGTTTGGGTTGGAATAGACCTTAAAGAGCTACACTTTCCACGCCCCTGCTGTGGGCAGGGACACCTTCTGCTAGACCAGGCTGCTCAGACTCCCCTCCAGCCTGGCCTTGAACACTTCCAGGAATGGGGAAGCCACAGCTTCTCTGGGCAGCCAGTGCCAGGGCCTCACCACATCTACAGTAAAACATTTAATATCTATTTTAAACCTTTTTCTAAAGCCATCCCTCCTTGCCTTGTCACTACATGCTCTTGTAAAAGGTCCCTCTCCAGCAAATGCTTTAGAACTTCTCTATCACATTCCTCCTGGAGCACCACCCAATGTGCATCCACCTTTGTTAAATACAACAAATATTGAATATATATATACTGGATATATATATATATGTGTTTGATATATATTAATTTATATATATTGGATATACACACTGCTACTTGATACTGAAACATCACAAGAAACAAAGTATTGTAAATAGCTCAGCAAACAGGAATGGGAGCTTGGTTATCCAACACATTGTCTTGTAGATTCTGTGGTACATGCTGAAAATGCATAACTGCTTTGCTTTTACATTCTACATTTTTATAGGTTTATCAGAAAAAAATTGCAAACCATCTATTCTTATTTGAACCTCTCAACCTAGCTGAACATCATCAAAACCCCCTGATTTCTGTGTGACTTGCTCTAGCATGTGATCAACCACCAGGGAAACACTCTGCATCACCAGTGGAAGAAAACAAGTTTCTTTCTGCTCCCTGGGGCTCCAAACAGGGAAGAACACATTGTAGACATGTGGGATTTGGCAGGGGGAAAAGGGGAGCTGATCCTTTCAGCTGCAGGCACACCAACCGCTGCCATGTTTGTCACTTCCTGCCTGACCACACTCCTGCACTGGAGTCTCACATTGAGAGTAAGAACAGTCTAAGAGTACTTAAAATGCTCCCTGTGGAGTCACAGAATTTTGCATTTTGAATGCAAATTATACACATCCGAAGTCAACCCAGTCTGGTCTAAACATAGCTGTGGCCTTCCTTCTATAGAGGATTCCTGTGGGCAAAGAAAGAACCTTGCCACCACTTGGAGAAGCAACACATCTACCTAGCGCAGGTATTACCTCAAGGCATTCAGGGATATTTCCACAAACTTGGAAATAAAAACTTTTGATGGAAGCTACTACCCCTTTTTAGACCACAGAGAATGGAAAGAAACCCTGTAGACAGCTGAATCTCTGGCAGAATTGAGCACACGGTGTGCTGCCACCCTGTGAGCTCCCGGCGTGCGAGTTATGAACTGGATCAGATGCACAGTGAGCATCCAAGCCAAAAAGCAGGTGGTGCAGCACTGACAAAGACAATTTGACAAGAGCTTTCTCTGCTGTCTTCTTGCAGGGTGTTTCAAGCCCCTGAAAGGAAAGATTGTGCAGGGCAGCAGCCTGAGTGCGAATACCAGCTCCCAAGTTCCCAGCCACAGTGGGTTCAGGAGTTAGAAGCTCATCTAAGAATTGATTTGAGAATCTCATTTGTGGCTGAGCAAAACCTTGCTACATCTCCATGTCAGTCCAAGTACATTTTGAAGAGAGAGATCAACTCAGTTAGACAACATTTTCATGCAAGCATCTCAACAAACTGGAAAAAAAACCAATTGTGCAGATAAGCACAATTGACATGGGTTTAAGTGGACTCAGTTTTTAGTAAATGCAGTTGCAGCCATGACATGAAATGAGAAAAAATTTATTAAGTGACAGGTGTACACACCAAAATTACCTCAGGACACAGGATTTATGTGCACACACTCCAAACAGATGAGAGGCTAGGAAAACAAAAATGCAGGGGATGCCTGGCAGGTGAAGAACTGAAGATATCCAGGTAAGGCAGGGCAAGACCATGCAGTGCCCTGGATGTGAGCAGGAGAATCAATTAGTTCTGTACTTTACCAACAGCAGAGAAGCTTCTCAAGTATTGGTGTAAAGTGGGAAACTGTCAAAATGCCCTGGAATACATTCAGATGTTGTGGTGAGTAGCATGTAGGTCTACTTTGGTAATGTCATTTTCAATTGGAAACGAACAACAACAATAAAAAGAAGAAGAAAAGTCTACCTTTAAGAAAATTGCATATCTCAAGACTGTGGTTCAAAAGTGGAGTTTTCCCATACATTCCTTGCAAACAATACATCATTCTTAAATGTTAAGCATTGTAAAATCTCTTCTATGTTCTTTGAAGTACTTGTGGGAAAACACTGGTGCATTTACAGAAGATGACAAAAAATGTTTTGATATCACAAAGAATGATTAAAATAGCTCATTTTGTAGAAGCTTGTAAGAGCTACTCTTATGGTACAAATGGCTGTCCAACAGTAATGCTAAAAAAAGGCAAAGTTGCGTGGAACTATGTAACAAGAGAAAATCAAACAAAAAATAATTTAAAGGACTGCTTACACAGTATTGGAATTTGGTTTATTTTGTTGGTGGCTATATGACGTAAATTCACACATAATTCTCATTCCACATTTACATTTGAAAAATTCCAGTTTAGTGCTAAATAGGACTTTGCAGTTGAAACAGGCTGCCTGCAAGGTACCCCAGCAGGATCCTGGGCCATATTTGGCCAGTAGGCTCAGAAAAGCCCTCTTTGGAAACACGTATATACATTCACCATAAAATACCAATACAGGCCTTTTTCCCTGTCCTGAAGCAGAGATCTCAGTTACTGCATTTCTAATACAGAAGGAAGAATTCCATGATAAATAGAGCCCTAGACATAGTTAATTGAGGCTGTAATACTGAAATGTTCTGCGTCTCACATGCCAAGTCAGGGTTTATATAAGTAAGACATAAAGCCTGAGAGCAGTGGAGAAGGATGAAAGAAAATGCTGGAGCAGGAGAAGGTACGGGGCCAGCTGGAACATGTCTGATCAACTCAGGGCAAACACCAAAACACACAATATCATACAAAGGGATGTATCAGGTGACTGCTGTCTCCAGTCAACAGTCTGGAGAAAAACAAAATAATGAGAAAGAAATTCACAAAACAATGGAGAAACCAGAAATGCAAGGAAAGGTGGGCATTCCAATCTTATTTTTGGTTATTGTAAGGAGGCAGCTTACAGACACGCTAATAGAGAGAACCAACTAACTTTCATCAAAGACTATGCAAAAGAATAAATAAAAGATGAAATTAAGGATTTCTTTACTCCCAGCACCATCTTCTAAAAATACTCCAGGAATCAATGGTCAATCAGAAAAACATATTGAGTTAAAAAAAGCTAAGAAGAGATTAAGTTCAAACATCAGCTGAAGCAGCATATTTAGAAGAAAAAATTATTTCCAGGTAGCAGAGAGATGTACGGATGGAACAGGAAAAAGAAATTAGAAGGAAGGTCCAAAGCTAGGTCCCAAAATTCATTAAAACCATGACTCCTCATAAGTACTGCTGAACCTAAGGAGGGAAAAATCCAGAGAAGATGAAAGAATTATAGGGTTTGGTTTGCATCCAGTATGGGAGTGGCTTCTGAAGTCAGAGAAGACATGGGTACTGAACATTAAGAGATGCACCTCTTTCTCTGTGCAGAAAATATGGACTTCTATATTTTTTGCTTTCTTTGGGCTATCACCAAAACCAGCCTCCTTTTCTTTTTTTAATTTAAACTATCAAGAAATGTTAACTGGCAAGTCGATGTCACAAAGTTATTGAGAAGAACAGTTAAACTGTTAAAACAGTTAAAACTGGTTGTGCACAGTGTTTCCCATAGTCTGACATGTTTGAGGAAACCCAGACTGAGACACTTAGAGTGGAAAATAGCACAAGAAATCCACCTAGTACCTATTCACAAAGAAATAATTCACTAAGATCAAGACTTTGACACAAAGTAGCTTCCCAGGCTTATCATTTCCAAAAGATTTGATGTTGCCTTTCAGCCTTTCAGTATAGAGCCCAAATGCCCTCTTTCCACCCGGCCCCTGACTTAGGAAAGCAAGGAAAATGTGAAATGATGTCATACCACAAACAACAACTGCCACATACTTTTTCACTCCTTAAGGAAGGCTTAAAGCACTGGAGGTGTCCTTCTGTTATAGATAAATCACATATACATCAAGTTGAGCCTCAGGCCCACCAACAGCCATTTGGCACACACCTTTCTAAAGAAGGGAGGATTCCCAACAGAAATTCCATGGCAACCTCTTTCTACTGACAGCATGAACCCATGGTGGGACGCAGAGGAGAAAAGTAGATCTGCATCAGTTTCACTGGCTTAAGTATATAAAGCATTTACTATCCCATCAGATGAGTGAAAAAGCCTCAAATGTTCATGTAGGTAACGAAAGAGGAAAAAACCAGCGCATACACACAGTATATCAGAATAATGTTACTGGAGAAAGCTGTCTCTGTGAACCTCTCTGCTTATTCCAGTCATCTTGGGCCTAAGTCAAACTCAGAAGAGAAAAAAAAAATCATAACAAATATATATATTTCATAAAAATAGTTTTTTACAGTTCTTCATGATCACATAATGAAGAACTTAAATAGCTTATAAACCACTGCAAAGTAGAAGGGGAGGCTCACCAATTTGGGTAGCTGAAGATGATTTGAAGGTACTGCCTATCACATTTTGTGGCAGAAAACATAGCAAAAGGAAGCAGCCAAGGTGAGAGACATCTGAAAATAAGTGGATTCCCCATCAGCTGACCCTTTGCTAGCAAAGCGAGAGACTGTCCTGTGTCTGTTAAGTTCCTCTGCTCTAAAGAGACATCTCTGATGGTCCCTTCCAATGCGTGACAGCAATGGCTTGTGAGGCACAGGGAATGTGTGAGCTTTCAGACCTGCTCTGAAGAAAGGAGGGGAGCTGCTGGCCCAGCCTCAGCTGGGGCACAGGTGCTACGTGACAGAGAGCACCAATCTAACTAAAGGCAGGACAAGGAACTCTGTGAAGCCACAAACCTCATCCTAACCTCACTGAATTTGCTGAATGCAAATACCATTTTACATCAAAGCTACCTTGGTTTTGTTCTTACAGAAATATCACCGTCACTGTCCCTTGAGGAAAAAAAATATCAGAAAGAGGTCGGTGGAATTCTTCAATCATCAGTGATAAAGCCCTGTTCTCATGGACTCCTTTCAGCAGCGTTCAGAAGGTATATTTTTAGGGATTCAATTACATTGAAGTAACTGGTGAAGGGAATTGTAATCACACAGAAGAAGTCGAATGTGTGTGTTCCTCTGTGTACATACAATACCCACAAGGCTTACAGAATCCATTCACAACAGAGGAAATACTCTAAACATATTTTAAGAGGCTCTGTCAGCAATCTCACAGCAAGACTCATTCACATTTGTAAGTCATGAGGAAAAAGCTGTTTTCTGTCCATGCTGTATGAACAGATTTTGTTTGGTCTACAACTCACATTTAAGTTGCAAGTAAATAAATCATCCTGGCTAGATTAGCTGACAAACCCCATGCATGGTATTGAGAATAAATATTTGATTGGGACTGAATTAACTCTTTGCAGATTTATGCACATGTTTACACATACTAGAGCTGCATGTTAAAAAAACCCAGCACAGAGAGGCTATTTATCAAATTAGCCAAACATGTTTACCTGGAAAAAAAATAAAAGGATCTAAAAGTGAGAAAAAAAAGTGCAAGCCAGCTTCTAGAATTAGTTTGAACATGATGATATGTTGACACTCTCATTCAAAACCAGATTGGACAGGAGGATAGAAGATAGTGGATCCTGACAAGTTGAAATGTAAATTAAGATGTTTTCTTGTCTTTACACTTGCCTCCCAGAGAAACTGCTACAGAATAACAACTTGGGCTTTAAATGAAGTTCACGCCTCATCTGCAGGCTTAGAGAATACAACAGCACCAAGTCTAGATTGTTATTAAACAAAGAGGTGCCTGGAGCTGGAAATCAATACACAAAATTATAACCAAGACATTATCATTTTACAGCATTTTGAGGTGACTGTGAACCAAATGAAACCCTATGGGAGATCATCAATAAATGGCTATTTGGCATCACATATTGCCTAAGCTGCACTGAACAGGATATTTCCAAAACTAAAGCACACACTTTAGTCTAAGGGGGGGAAAATATGTCATTCTGTAAAACTGCAGGAAATATTTCCACAAGTCTCTGCAGCCACATCCCCCTCACTCCCTTAAGCTGTCAGGAACTGTTTCCCAAAGCTCCCAGAGGAGTGTGATGATTAAACTGAACACCACAGAGCAGAACGCAAGCTGATCTCACTCTCCATACTCCCATTAAGGGATGGCAGTAGAAACATTAACTACTCCATCCCCAGTGGCATTTAAATGTTTCTCCCCTGTCATATAAAAATTGTGGAAAACAGATTCCTTTTCTCGTTCTCCTTTCATGTTTCTATCCGTGAAAAAAAAAAGGGTTAAGAAGGATTTATCTGTGCTGCAAGTCCTATTAACTGTTCACCCTGTCATCTATAGCATAATCTATTTATGTAACATTTTCTAAAACTGTATGGAGCAAACTTTTCCAACGAGCAGCAGGTGAGTTAATGACGTGCTGGTTCTTGTTACACCAGGTTTAGGACAATTAGAGCTCTTGGCTGAATGTATGCTGGAAAAAGCCTTTCCCTACATAAAGGTGCAATGCACAGAATTTTTTTAACAGAACCAAAGGATTATATTATTATATGACCCTTCAGACAATCAAAACACAGGGCGCTTGCAGGTGTAACCTTCAGCAGTTTGGCATAAAATAGGCCTTTCACTATACTGCAAGATTTGACACAGCTGACTAGACTGTAACTCAAGGTACAGAGGTGATTTTAAATAAATTCCCATCAATATTTTCAGCATGGAAAAGCTTTTTAAAATGCCAACCTAGATAAAATACTAAACAATCTGCTTTAAACTCAACATTAACATTTTCAAAATAACCAAGTACCAAGCAGTGCTTACAACCACAAAAATTTTACGACTGGAATTCTATTTATAAAGTATTTCTTTAGAGCTCCCAGTTACTTTCTTCATTAATAGACTTGCAGAAAAACCACTAACAAGAGAGCAGGCTTCCAGAACAGCCTTTTAAAGTTAATTAGGATATTGCAAACCTCATTCTACACACGTTCAGTTCTGCTAACATCACAAACGAATCACTGTGTTCATATGCTTAATCCTCGAGATCTCAAGTTATTCACGTCCTCCTCGGCGTTTGCAGGATTAGAATCTAAGTATGTTGTTTCCTCCCTCTCCCATCCTGTCAGTAAATGTGGGATCAGGGTTCAGAACATGCCTGATTCTGCTCTCCTAATCTCTAGTAATCTTCTCAGTGACACAGTATCTGTTGCAGAATATCAGGAGGCCACATCAAAGTGGAACAGTTACTGGAAACATGAAGTTACATCCAAATTTATCAATGCAGGCTCCATATGCTGCCAAAAGGTAAAACAGTATCTATTCACATACTCCAGCAGCAATACATATTAAGGTAAATATTACCTTAAAGTCAGTAACTTCTCTCCCAAAACTTATCTACAAACGGTACAGGTTGTGCAGCCCAGATGTGCTGCCACTTTAGCTCCTGACAGAAAATTCGAGGTGAATCATGACTCTGTGAAAACTCAACTAACACAGTGTGGTACACAAAGGATGTACAAACATACAGAGCTCTACAGCCTGAAAATCTAATGGGTGGATTCCACCAGCAGAACCCTCTGCAGCATTTCTAAGGGGTAGAGAATAGAAAAGGCCATCCTCCTTCAAAGTCACTTGTGTCATCAGGCAGCACAGAGAGAAGAAAAACAGCAAGACAGTACATTTTGGCCACATGGAATAGAAAGCTGAGACTGACACTCCACAAAGGGCATTCCCAGCTGGGAAAAAAGGTGTCTATGAAAGTCTAACCAACTGCAGACTGAAGAAGACATGAAAAGGTTATGAAAAAGTTTGACAAGGTGAAAAAATGTGTGAGGACTGAGACCTCTCAAATGTCAGTTATGAAAATATATGTCCAAAACCCACCTTCAGCTCAGTATTTGTCTAATACAGCTGTTCTGCTCTCTGTACTGCCACAAGGTCAGATCTAATTAAACAAACCAGAAAGACTATCACTGGCTTCAGGCCTTGTTGAAACTATGCTGAAATTT
>VZRL01005376.1:278837-291311 GCA_013397895.1 Origma solitaria | reverse complement strand
TTGTTGAAACTATGCTGAAATTTTACATATATATATATATATATATATATATACACACACACACACATATACATATACATAATACAGGCTGGAAAAATCTAGAGCACATTAATTTAAACATGTATTTATTATATATGTATTTTTTAGAATTTCCAGGGTTAATTGATTCACTAACAGATATTTTATATTTATAGAAGAAAAAACTCAGCTTTAATTATGGAAATATGGAAGAGCCTCATCTTTCAGTAAACTGGCTCTGCTCTCAAGAGGTTAGCTGCCCATTCAACATCACAGGTTTTAATAAAATAAATATTTCCTTGAGTAAGAGTGATATTTCCCAACATCTCTCCTTGTTTGTTGCTTGTTAGGCAATGATATCATATACTGCTCATACAGACAGAGAATGCTGATGTTCAATTTTGTAAAACTGCGATCTTATTTCGGTGAATGTTCTTCAAAATTCAAAATAGGACAACAGTTGTTGACAGAGCTTAGCAGGCTGTTCAAGGAAATGTAGCGTAGTAAAACTATGCTGCTTTTTAAATATTTATATCTTTTTAATCCTTGCAGCAGATAATCCTCTTTGCAGTAGGCAGAAACATGAATACCCGTGATTGTTTTTAAGTCCTTGCTTTTCAAAATTCAGATTTGCTATTTATTTCCACCCTAAAATTTGAATACAAGTATTTCTTAAAGTTTTGCTTGGATCAATTTACCTTCCGTAGGCAAAGCGCCTGTCTTTGTGGTGGTCCCCAAATGTATCCCACAGCCTGAGGGAAACACTCACTTCATCCACAACATCTCTTGAGCGTTCAAGGACCTGGAACAGAACACACATAACATTCTCTTTCCCTCCATCAAACAATTGCTTTTCTAATTCACCCCATCAAAAGGTCCAAAAGCATACCAGGTCAAGAGTCTGTCCCATATACTTTTTACCAAATTATGTATCTTACAAAACAGGCAGAATATTTGTCTTGCTAAAAATAGCTTTGATTAAAAAAATTACTTTAGAATGAGAGGTGTATCAGACCATGGCTGCAGTAGAGATCACTCATAAAATACTTGTGAGCTCATTGCTGCATCCTGACAGGGTGAGGCTTGCCAATAAATCCTAGCAGCACCTCCCAGCATGTGCTGCACGCTCTGCACACCTGCAGTCCTTACCTCCTGGCAGACACGGTACTGATCAATGGCCCAGACGGTCGGGACGTGCGTGGCCAGCAGCTGGTACTGAGTCAGGGTTGTGTTGCAGGCTCTCGCACAGATCAGACGAGTCTTTCCCACTGCGTTGTCTCCAACCACCACACACTTGATCGTTTCAACGTTGGGTCTTTCGTAGTCCATGTCAATGTCCATTTATCAAAAACTGCAACAAGACAGTTAAACTTCTTTTCTACTTCTGTGTGAGAACAATGCTATTTAGAATCAGAGCCTTTTACTTCCACTTCTTGAGAGATGCCTGGAGACAACAAACTTAAGGAAAAGTGTAGTAAACTGTCCCAAAGTAAGCCAGCCAGTCCTTTAAATACTGCTCAGTTATGCAAATACACAACTATTTTGACCGCAGTAGCTTTATGCTGTTCACATGCTATTTTCACTCTGGTTTCTGTAAACACAAGCCTGTTTGCAGAAGATAGATCTTGGTGAAACAAGGACAGCTAGCACAAATTTACCTCTTGCTACTACTTTTTATGCCAGGAGAAAAAAAAGGCTGGGCATCAGTGGGTTTGACCTGAAGGATACCGGTATAAACCTGTCTTCTGCAATCCTGCCCATTCAGGATTTGATTTAGGGCTGTCCAAACAATATTGCTAACAGCAAGTCACACAGATGGCTTTAGCACACAATAAAACACACTTGTAAGATGACTCCAGAGACTGTTCACTACAAACCACAATTCCCATTACATCCTGCATGTATCACACAGTCTTAATTTTCCAAGGAGCATGGATCATGGGCTAAAATGAAACCAAGAGCCAAGCAGGAACTTGCAAGTACACTTACCTACACCTAGAAATTCTTTCTGACATGAAAGTGAAGAAGTTTTTTGAAGATACTATCCTCAGGAAAAGCTATTATTGAAACTATTTACTTGAATATTCTATGGCAACATACTGAACAAATGCCTAGATACGAACGCAAGCTTGGAAAAATGGGTATTTGAAAAACTAAAACCAACTCATGCATGTTTACTACAGTCTGTCATTTTCATATGTGGGATCATAGTTTGATATATCTGAATTTGGTTTTCTAATGTCTAGCAGTCTGCTGAGCAATCTGGTCTCTGCCAGGGAATTGTAATCAAGGAGGGAGAAAAGGGAAAATGCAAGTCACAAACCCATTCAAGAAGGCTTGCCTAATAATAATTTCAGCAAAGAACCTACAACAATTTGACAAAACACAGGTCATCCTCTGGAGTGATGGTGTCCTTTTCCTGAGAAGAAAGCACTACAGATAAAGAAATCCAATTATTTGTTTTAATACCTTTTTTAATATTCACATCTCATTCATACATAATTATAGAATATATATTAGCTGTCAGGCTCTTTAAAATAACAGATTCAAGCTATTTTGGTGTCCCTTTTTCACTGTCAGAGGCACTATGTCCTGATTAAAGAAAAATCATGTTTAGTAACTACTAGTCAAACACTGATTTTAACTGTATTCTTTCATTATTTAATCTGATGTACACCAAGAAACAAAAGTCCGTGTTAGAACTAAAGGTTATCCATTTAGATAAAATTTTGAGTGTGGACTGCATGCTAATAACTATAGTGGCTAAAGCACAGTTGTGATCTTTATTTGCGTGTGAAGGGAGGAGTGAGGGATGACACAGACAAGGTGCAAGAGTGATTTTTGCCACTACTGTGTCAGAATGACATTTCCACAGACACCGAATGCTTCTGGAAATGCTGCAGCACAGCCCAGCATGTGAGAATACATTTTGGAGATCTCCTATCCTAGATGCAACGTGGGCCCAGACACTTTTCAGCCTGGCACAAGCGTGTGGTTGCACAAACAGAGCTCTGCAGTGTGCCAGACACAGAGCAAAGAGCACAGCTTTGAACACACAGAGTATCGACCACATGTGAACCCTCACGGCCTCGTGATCCCAACCTGCTGTACTGGCACACGGCTTCAAAGCGATAAGGACACAAAGCCATTAAGATAGAGCCTTTATCCCTTCACCTGGCTTGGAACCTGCATCCTGACAGGTTACTAGTCTTGAGGGAAAGCACTGCAGAGCTTCCAGCTCCCTGTCTGCCATCCAGCCCCGGCTGCTTGTTGGGTGCAGGCTCCCATGAGGCTGATACCTGCGATGGCCATGGGCTCTGTGGCCTCTCTGTGATTCCAAATACAAGAAGACAGCTAACTCCTCCTTCCTCCTCAGCATCCTTGTGAAGGACACAGCCACAATAAAAGTACAGCAACGGGGTTTGGGGTTTTTTCCATGTTACAGAGAATGAGGCATGTTTGTACACCACGGCCTCGTAGGCAGGGCCCCAAATGAGTACCAAAACCCCAAGAGCTTTCAGCACGTGATCTTAAAAAGTTTCATTTCAAGTTTGAGAATAAACAGCAACCCCCTTGACATATTATGTGGTATTAAATTACTTCATATTTTATTCATGCATGGACTAGACACCACAGATGGAATGTGGAAATGTTTACAAGGCTAGAAAACAAAATGAAGGAGCGTGGCTAGCCAGTGTGTCTGGTTGGTTTTAAACTACCAAGCAGAGATGCCAAATCAATTTTTCTTCCAACCCAATATTCCATTAAAATGCTGTTGCACAGGTAAGATGAGATTTTATGTAACAGCTTGGTTTAAAAATTCTTCAGAAGTTCTTAAATGGTAGTTCTGCAAAAATGTGCTTCAATCAGTCACAAAATATGTATTAAGTACAGAGTCTGGAATCTTAAAAAAACTTGCAAGAGGATAACAAACCCAGTTTAAAATTAACAGGCAAATCCAAATAAAAGTAACTAGATAAATCAATGCAACTATCTGAGAATCCTAGGAAAGGAACACATGAAAACAAAATTTAAAAATTAAGGGGGTTTTAATTTTCCAGTATACTTACTAACTTAATTAAAGCAAAGTTATCACAGGACTCAGACACAGCATGCCTGAATGCTCTGCTGTAGATCAATGACAATCTAATGAAGATATTTTTAGAATGACTCAATACTGCACAGGACAGAGATTAAAATAAACTGGGAATAAAAACAAAACTAGAGCTTTGTGGCTACGTTAAGGAAAGTTCTTAAATACACTCCAGTATATATAGTATAACTACGTGCTAAAAATGCAGACCATTTTAATATTACTGACTAGTTTTCAGGAAGGGATTAAAATAGAAATTGCTCCTGAAGAGACTGACAGACAGAAGCCTGGACAGATATTCAGACACCTCAAGTAAAACCAGATGCTAACAACAAATTACAGTATAAACAATTAGCAAAACAAGTTGATTAAATGCTTACAAATGTAGCCAGATGCCTTCTGGCTACTGGAATGATTAAAGCCAGGAATACATATAAGATCTAAAAAATACAACCACAGTTAGTTGTTTTAAGGTAGCCTCTAGGTTAAGCTGTTGCTAAACCTATTATATAATCACACTGATTTAAAATGCTAAACATGTATTTACAAAACCTAAATTAAAAAAACCAACAACAATAAGACAACTAGATTAGAGCCCTGAAAGTCTGGTAATATCTGGGAAGACCAACTGGAACTGAAACTGAACTGGTTAGACAAGAACAAAGCAGCATATATAAAGATTTTTAAAAAGGCATAACATTCCAAGACCGACGAAAAACTTGCTAAAACCAACCTACAACCAGCAATAGTTTAGTTTACCAGCAAAACAAAGCAGGGTAAAACTAAGAGGAAAGTTACTGGAATTGTCCCCAGTCCCAGAAAGGGCACTGACAAAAAAGCCAGAGAATGACAGAAAGGCCATCAAATGAGGGGCAGCAAGAAACCTACCAGGGAAAAGGTCTGATCAGAAATCGCTGTTTCCAAAAGAAATGAGCACAAAATTCAGCTGCTTAATCCGGTTCTAAAGAAAGATGAGCAGATGGATGGAATGAAAAAAGATACCCGTAAGAATAACACAGGATCTCAAAAATCTCTTAGGATGTTCTATTTTTACATTGTCACCTGTGATTGTTTGCAGATGAAGACAGAGGCAGCCAAAAACCATGAGATGTGAGTAGACTCAAGATCTAACATAATGCCATTTAATTCATTCACTTGATTAGCAGTTAAGAAATATTCCAAATAAAGCTGATTTATTCCCAAAGAAGGATAAGGTTACTGTTCTGAACTATGGCTGGCAGATGGTTATGGCTGCCAATTTCTTTCTCTGTTGCTTCACCTCAAATTGCTGTGGGATGCTTGGTTTTTCATTTAGTTTTTTCCTCGTTGCTAAATGAGTTGTTATTATTATCACTATAAAACAGTTGTGGTTGCCATAGCATGCGGGCTGGTCAGCCTCAATAATGAAACACTGTCTTTCTAGAGAAATTTTCCGAAAGATCTGTAAATGAAGCACATCACTTGATTATCTAGTCCACTGGTACACAAATTAAATGCAAGAGACACACAGAATCCTCCTCACTCTCTGTATCAATGTAGGTGTATTAATATACAATAGATAAACAGATGATATCCATGGACTTGTTTTAAAAATGCAGCTTAATATATTTAAAGCTATGATTGCATTTTTCTCTGCTAGAAACAAAGTGGATGAAGATCCAAACCCAACAGCAAGTTGCCTGTGCAGGAACAGGAATTCACCCCTATGGATCTCTACCTGCCCACTTTGAAACGTCCAGGACTTTAAAATCCGCATTTAGCATATACAAAACATAACCAAGATTTTTTTTTTTTCAAAGAGCAGTAGCTAATTATCAATCTTTTTTCTCTTTAGCAAAACACCACAAACAAATCACTAAGAGTGTCTACATTAATCAGTGATTATGGAGTAATCCTGCAGGCATTTACTTCTTAGCTCTGTACTTAAACACATCCCACAAGACTGAGATAGGACCCCTCAAAGCAAGCATTTTACTTAGCTCTTGTGCTAAGAGCAAACTCTTCAGTTGACAGTTCAGAATGACAGCATGTAAGAACCTTGCCTGCTCAGTGGAGTTTTTAAGCAAGCTAATCCGTGGAAAAAAAAATAAATTAGTAATTTCAAACTGTGTCAAGTGATCTGACCAAACATGCAAATCAGGAACTCCTTCAATCAAAAGAGTTGCCAACCACAATTAAAACGTCACAATTTTACTAAAGAAATCTAATGGAAGAGACACCAAAATCTAACATGACTTAATATGAACGGTGGACATGGGAATTATTTGAGAAACTTATGCCACCAGTAAGGCAATAAGATCATCAACATTTATGCCCAAAACACACTCTCCTGAAACTATATGAAAGTGCATTTGTAGCTACCCCATATTCCAATCTATTCTGGAGATGTATTTTTTAGCATAGTTTTGGAGCGACTTCTTCAGAGAGCCATTAGGCAATAACATGTCAAAAAGAATATAAAAAAATTTACAAGACTATGCAACACTCTTGCCTCCATCCCCAAGTCGCAAAATTACTGCTTGCAACCATGGAAACTGGAAAAGGAGATGCAAAATGCCAAGTTCTTCAGGCACTGAAATCACCACCTTGCAGTGCAGAATCCCGAGGCACCAGCACGCTGGCAAGGACCAACAAGCACATGAGCCAGAACAAGGGTGTGAAATGTTCGTTCTCAATATATAACCTGCCATGTGTTGTTTCACAATCTTTAATGGATTAACACAGATATGCCAGAGGACAAAGCAGGGGGACTTCGTGTTCACTTGTGCAAGAATGTAGAATTCACAGACAGCTCTGATTTGGGGAAAGGATAAGGGCCAAAAGGCTGTTTTGTGGTTTGGCTCAATTTAATCAATGAATTTAGGGCCCCACCAAGTATATTTGTGAAGTAAATCACAACATGAGATCAAGTAACAGATAAACTATACCAGCTGCTGAAAGACTTGTCACAAAACACTTTTTACAAGGTGTACATTAATATTAATATTTTATTAAATCATAGGAGGGCTGATGGGGAGACTGGTTTCAAAAGAAAAACTATTCCCGGTCAGCATCAAAGAACTAGCTGGTGGGAAAGGGTAGTAAGACTCAGATCACAGGGTCACGAGGCGACAAACATGAGCATGATGTATACCAGGCTGGATTCTTGTCCAGGATGAAGCAGCATTGCCCTATTGCCATTATTTAATATTCTGGCAGTTTACATGGAACGACTGAAAAGGAAGAGGCTGACTCAGGAGGAAGAAATTCAAGATTAACTCTGGAATTTATCACCTACTTGCCCCACCTGGTCCATCAGCAGAAGAAAACGACAGACAGTCAATGATTGGGAAAGGAGAAAAATGCTTATGTTCTGAAGCTGACCTGGTAGTAAATGCGAGACCCTTGGATCTTCCATGGGTAGAAAGAGAAGGGCAGCTGATGGAAATGCTGTTTCATGGCATGAGGTGATAAATGAGATAACCCTGGCTGTTGTTGTGCACAAAAGGAGTGCAGGTCAACAGAAACACCTTTGTCATCCACAAGGGCAGAACTTGGTTCTACCCTTTTTCTTCTGTCCTGAGACAGCTCAGGGCTAGTATCAACAAGGAAACAAATTCCTCAGAATGCTGCTAAAATTTGATACAGCTGCAGTGGTTAAATACTGAGGCTGTCATCAAGAGAGACTCCATTTGGCTTCTCTGAACCAGCTTCCCTCCTGTCAGCTTTTGACCAACAAGTATCAGATTTATTTCTGGATGCTACCTCTTACTTTTTGAAGAAAGAAATTCTCAGAAGCCTCCATTCAGTTGCCATAATCCCCACTCTATCCTTCAAGTTTTAAACGATGTAAAAAATTGACCATGGCTTCACACAGAAATGAAAGGAGCAGCCTCCAATGAAGATGTAAAGTTGAAGACAGAACAGATGTCTCTATGTTTGCTAGAAAGTTTCTCAGTCAAGTGATCATCACAACCCTCATATGAACAGCAGAGACAGGGAATAATAATTCCTGGTTTGCAGTATCAGAAGCCTGTCACTCTGCTTTCTCTGTCTGCATGACTCCAGATTTGTTTCTTTCTGTTAATTATTAGCATCGTTTGTCAAGCCCGACCTACCTCTGTGACAACACAACTTTTGATCAGTAAGAATGAGCATTTTCTCATGCCCAAAAATCAGAGATACCAGTAAAACACAAATTCTTCTCAGTTTACAGTGTGTAAAACAGACTGCCCTGAAGCTCAATGGCTGAGAATGAAAATATTCAATTTTAGATACAATTACAGATTCTCCTGAGCCTCCTCCAAAAACATGCAGCTCACAAAGACCTGTTTTTGTGTTATACACACTCAGTCTATCAGACCAAATAGAGACCCAAAGGCAGAATTCAGCATCAGACTTTAACTATGTCCATTTTCTGACAAGTTCTGGAAGACCTGAAGGGCAGAAATCAACAAGCTGATTACACTGAGCAGCTTACATATTATTTTGACCTGTGACATACCTTGGGATATCCTTTGTGATGAGATCATCGCCCTAGAAATTAATCCACATGGCAGGTGAAGAACACTTAACCATTTCAGAACCTCATGTGTTCTGAGAATCTGGGATGAGTGTTTTTAGGTGGTGGGAGAACCTGCAGCATGGCCACTCCTCCCTTGGCCAATTTTCCAGAGTCTTCCTCAAGAACAAGCCCCAACACAAGGCAGTCCCTTGTGTCTCCTTTTGCTTCTTCTCTCTTGCTGTGCAGAGAGATGTGGGAAAAAAAGGGGACCATAATGGACTCACCCCTGGAAAGAGGGAAACATCCCTATAGCTGGTACAGGACTGATTTAAGGCTGGCACTTCAGCTTTGCGTACGCATTTTGTGAGGATTCCAGATATACCTGGCTACAACTGACTGTTCTTTCCACTCACCAGAGATAATCACAGCAGACACAAGGGACTAGGCAGTGACCAAGATCTGGCATTGCTGTGAGTCACAATCTGTCACGTCATCACAAACCGAAATTAACTGCAGCTGACATTCATAAAAGTGGCTGAGAACCAAGTACCTGAACAATGGACAATACCCATTGATGGTGATAACCATCACCAAACAGCTGGCACTTTTAAAAGCAGCCACCCATAAAATGTACAAAGTCCTCCGATTAGTCATCCTTCTGCAACAAAAGATTATGCTACAGGAGCAGAACAAGGGTGCACCACTAATAGCATTTTAATTCAGCTCAAGAATACATTTCTGAAGCAAATATTCCATGCTTTGGTTCACATCAGGTGCAGCCAGAGAGTGCACAAACTGAATTCCGAACGGAAAGGTGTGCCACCCACCAGTGACAGGTACGCATTCAGTACATGGGACCAGATTAAAGAAACACCCTTTGTCCCTGCAGCTGTGTGGACACTGGGTCCTCCACACCAATTTTTTCATTTCCAGGTCCCTAGCTACTGCATCACATGATCCATTCATGCAGACAGAGCATCAGATGCTCTCAACTCCTGCTTTGGTATTTGGATCAACCTAACTGGGGCAAAGCTGCAGCTGAATCCTTAGTGACTGCCCTGCCCATATAAAACTGAAAGCTTAAGGGAAGACAGGTCACTGGAAAAGCCTGATTCAACACTACCACATTTCATGGTAATGAACTCCATGAAACACCTGATTTTACTCTTATGTAATTCTCGCGCAGTATTAAACTACTGATAGTGTAACAGAGGTTGTTAGTGATTGTACCCACTTATAAAGACAGGTGTTGACACTGTGTGCTGTTCCTAAGCAGTGTTCCCAACAGTACTGAAGGAATAACAACAATAACCACCAAATAAGGCATTCTCACAACTTTTGTGTATTTCTGTGAGGAAAATATTTATCAAGCTTTGGTAGAATTACAAAGAATATTCCAGAGACACTGGTGACCTTCTAGCACAGAGAGCTGTTGAATTCCCTTTCTGTACTTGTTCTCTTTCCAAAAGATAGAATCAGGCTCTTGTTTCTTGAACTTTATGTGACATTTCTTACACATTCTCTTCTTTGTTAATCAGTGATCTTAGAAAGACATTTATATGTGACTTTATTCATTCCCCGACATTATTACCACAAGGAAACCAGCAAAGGAGAGTGAGACCTCATAATGACAGCAGGAAAAACTCACCCAAGGACCTAAACACTGACTGGAATAGCAAATACTTCAGGATGGCAGACTTCAGGTAAATGCTATTTTCAGATCATGGCAAATGCAAATCCAACAACTTTAATAGAATAGTGCAGGAGGCACATAGATGTGGAGTTTAATTGTAACGTCTAGTGCGACACAGAGACTCATTTGCAAAGAAAAAAATAACTTAAAAAGAAGAAATTGCCATCTTGTGTCTCATGTCAGACAGAAAGGAGAGGAAAACAGAAAAGTAGATTGGTGTTGGATGGGAAGCAAAGGGAATGCATACTTTTATTTCATGACCTGTCTGTAGTGCCAAAGAGCCCCAGCTACAACCACACGCACTGCAGGTGTACCAACGGTAGCTCATGCACCACTCACTCCTTCAGCACAAAGTTTTGAGCTCTTTTATGGAAACCCAGTCAGTGATCCAAGGATTCATTCACCCCAGTCTCTGAGCTGCTCTGCAAGTCTGCTGTGTGCAGCAAGGACCCTTCAGCTTCTCCTCCTTCCCAAGCACATACTTTGCTCTACAGTGTTTGTATACTTTTCTGGCAGCAGAGAAGGGAGCAAGGGAGGAGCATGTCAAACACCTGTTGCTCCTTTGCTTCTCCTCCTTCAAGGCTTCTCTGTCCTTTCATCTCCTTCAGCATAGGGTAACATCTGGATACAGGACTTAAGCACTTTTCCAGCAAATAAAATGTATTAGCAAAGAATCAAACCCTAGGATTTACTGGTCAAGTGATCAGCTCTTCCTCTCAGCCTAATGCTTTACAGTATTTATGAAGCTTGGAGTTTTAAAAGGGCAGGAGTTTTAGAAGGTTCCCCAGAGCTAAAATTGATGTTTATTTCTTCTTGGATAAAAATACTTCTGTGTATCTGAGCCTGTCCCAGATCTTATGCTCCTTAAGTATTATGTCACTTAGATAAAGAACCCTAGTACAAATACTGAACTCACTTTTTTTTTTCCTGTTAATAGTGTGTAGATACACTGTATATCTGAGACATAGAATCAGATGTCCAAACGCAAAATGCATAGAAAAAAGCATAACCTAATGGGAGAGGACCTCAGAAAAATACTGAAAAAAATGAAGGCATTCCATGTCCATGTTGTGTGACTCCTGATCTTGAAATACACCCTGTACCGAAATATGTGCCATTCAATTGCTACTTACACTGAGCAGTCATGACAACTCTTCAATGTAGTCCTGACAGTGGTGGGTTTCTCCCCACATGCATTATTTTGGCCTAGAAAGACCAGCAGCTAAAGGACTCCCCTTAAGCACGCTGGAAAAGCTGATTTCCACCTCAGCTTCTACTACAGCTCAAGTTGAACATTTGGCTCCAAGTCAGCTGTGTGTCCTGAAATAGTACACAAACTGAAGATGAACAAAGTCATTGAGACTCTTCTGGCATCACTTCCTTGCTCTTGCTGTGACCATATGCAGAGCCTCGAGGGCTTTCTTTTATTATTATCATTTTTTAAACAAGTATATTGTTGCCTTCAGAGTAGTGCCTCGACCAGTAGACAGCAATTTGGAGCTCTCTGCCTAGTCTGCCTCGATATGTCCAGTGACCGATTTCTCTTTGCTCTAGATGTTGGATGCCACACTACCCACTAAAGGTTGACTAAACAAATTGAAAGTCTACTACTGTTCGTCTCTACAGCCCCTTTCTATGGCCCCAAATAGGTCCCGACACAGTCACCTCATAATCTGTGCCACAAGACCCCCCAACAGCCTCCTGCTGTTGTCACAGCAACACACAACAGACTCCACAGACACAGCATGGGGAAAGAAAGGGGGGCAAAAGAGGGGGAAAGAGAAATCCTTCGGGTTTTTACTAAATGACACTCAGAGGTACCAAGCGCCAGGAGGTTTCTGCGTCCCATACACATCATACCCCTGCATTTTTGCCTTGCACCTCGTGGCCTCGCTGGAAAAGGAAGCCAGACAGATCTGCTTCATCAAGGATTCAAGCCCTCTCTGTCCTCGGGGAAAGGGAGGATGCCACCAGCTCCTGCTCTCTCTTCCGACGAGGCGGGAGCGCACCTGCGGGCAAACGGGACGAGCGGGGCGCCGCCACCCGCCCCCTGCGGAGCCGCAGGCGGCCAGCCCGCCCCGGGCCCGCACACCGGCAGCTCGGAGCACGATCGCGCCCGGGCGACGCGGGACCTACCCGGGAGGGCGGGATGCCCGGCAGCCGGGCTGCGCGCAGGGGGCTGGCCCC
>VZRL01005376.1:261589-278512 GCA_013397895.1 Origma solitaria | reverse complement strand
CGGGGCGCATCCCGCTCCTGCCCCACCGCCCCCAGCGCGGATCGCCGGATCCCATCCCGCTCCTGCCCCACGGCCCACAGCGGGGGCTGTCTGCCACGGCCTCGCACGGGAAAAGATCGGACACGAAACCACTTAAAGCAATGTCCCCCACACGTACCCTTTATATTTATACACTGTAAATACTGTTAATGCATCAATAGAAAGGTCCTGAAGGCTTCCGTGGATGATGCCCTAAGGTGGGCGTGCGATTTCTAACTGCGGGTGCTGCTTATATCTTTTGAAATTACTTCTCTCCATTTTCACTGTTTGAAGCCTTGTTGTAGAACACACACATCACAATCAAACCACAACTTCCCCTTCTCTTGCAGTGACAATCTAGACTTGGCGTTTTCAAACCACTGAAAACAGCTCAAGGCCCTGTGTGTTACAATCCAGACCTGGCTCCCTGCTAAAACAGCAGATCTCCCTGCACCACTTGACATCAACAAAACTGGCACTAACCAGTAAGGGGCACGGGCACAACTGCTGCAGCTAAGGGTAGTTTTTGACATAGCTCTGACTATTTAAAAAATAGTCTCTCTTCAAAAAATACTCTCTTACAGAAGCCTGGACTCACACATTGTACAGTAATTTTCCGGAAAAGCTGATAACGTTGTTTAAAACAGCACTTACAATAATAGTTAACTGTACCAATAACAGGTTAACAGTATCCAACGGCATTTGGTTATAGTCAATTACTTACACTTTTCAAATACCCAGAAGCCAAACTTACATTAACCAGGTCAGACTGCAACAATTTTCAGTTGAGTACATCTGTGTCAGGACAAATTACAGCTTGCAACTTCATATCAAAAGAGGCTATTAGGGGCAGAAGAACAATGCGCATCATGCCAAATATTAAGTGTTACTCTCCCCACTTTGAACAATTTGGATGGACTAGACAAATGCATCAGAAACTAAAACAACTCTCACTCAGACATCTACTTACAAGCAAAGAAATATCAAGTTGATAATGCAGGCAACAAAAAGTAAAAAAAGTCAACAGATTTAAAAAGTATAGTATAATTGCCTTCTGTTTTTTAAGTTTCAAGTTCTATGGGAACTTCTTTTCTCTACAACTGAGGGCTGAAAAGTTTCATTCTGTGCAAGAACAACAACCCATGTATTCACTTGTTTCTCAGACACACAATTTTTGGGAAAACAAAAAAGCTCAGGTTCATCCCACTCAATTTCAGGAGGCTGAGCAAAGCAGTGTGATACAAAAGTTATTCCTTTTGCTGAACTTTTTCAGTATGGCAATTTTTAATTCCTTATTGGGACCTTTATTCTACAGTCAAATGATCACTTTCTGAAGACAAATCAGAGCTAGAACCCATGTTTCTATTAAAAACGCATAGACTATCACTGCTGGAAACAGTGACTGTTAATGTGAGAACAGGTAAGTTAGCATCATGTGAGAGAAAACTGATACAAAGCAACCAGACTTGCCATGATATTGACTCAAGTACTGGACTGCAATTCAAAAAAAACCCCTAACCAAGCCAATAAAAAAATACCCCACAAACCTTTAGATCTGTTTGCCAGCTCTTTACAGAGCTTTTCTACAGGAAAAAAAAAGGAAGAGGACAGAAAGAAAGTGTTATTTTTAGTGCACAATAGTAAATTTAGCAGACTACAGCAATGACAAAGATTAGTCAGGTGGTTAAAATGGCAAAAAGAGAAAGAGGGCTTTGCTTTTGATGGGGACAAAGAAAAGGTCTCAAGTTTCTCTCTTTTTTCCTGTTTCATCAAAGGGTGATAAAGGCTTCTGCTGCTGTGAAAATAGGTACATGCTACTATATCATTTCCATTTTAATGACCATCTACAGCAACTTTCACCATTCAGTGCTTTCCCTCCACAAATGTAAAGCTTCTTACATAATTCATTCAGACTGCAGCTTTTCCAGCAAATAAAACCCCAGGACAACTAGAAGTTCTCTGTTCTCTGATACATAATCCTGTATTGAAGCATATTTATGTTTTCCCAAACTTTTTAAACAAACAGTTGAGTTTTGACCATAAACTTGACTGACACCTTGAGAAGTGGTTGGAATGCATCTCTAATAGGGTGTAGAGCAACTGACACTTTCTAGGCTTTGGTACAAGAAAGCACAGTAATAAACCACAAGTATTCCCACTGACTTTGCATAAGCATTAAAAATACATGAATGGTAAAGCTTTACTCAATTAGATGTTTAAGTATTCCAGGTAGCCAGCTTGGATTTTTAATTGTCATTTGTTTGTTTTAAGGAAGGAATAACAGCTAGAGGGAAAGGGAGAGAGGAATAAGCTCTGTCTTTGCAAGCAATCCTAAAGGACATGGCATTGGACCATGGTAGCATTTAACTACAGCGTCTGCTTTTGCCAAGTCGATACAGCTTTCCAAAACATGTTTATGGGCTGCCAAGCGAGCTCCGTCACTGCGGCTCAGTAATGTGCTTTAAACACTTATCTCAAAACTGAGAGAACAACTGGATAAAAAAAGACTAAAATAATAACTAAAAACGCATTCCCTCCCATGGAGAATTCTACTTAGAATTATCTTATTGTTGCTAAATTACAAAACACATTTGAAAGCGCAAATGTAAATGTACATCCCCATATGCTCCAATGTATCATTTGTTACTCTGGGGCTAAACTAACCTTTTGGTTTTGAAACTATATTTCTCAGATGATTAAAAAACATCAGGAGAGAGCATCAGCTGTGCATAAACTGTAGCAGAGTTTACAAATAACCTTTCTACTCCTGGATCTCAAGAGTTGGCTTAACTCCAGAGGCTGCTCCGACACACAGTGTTAGCAGAACTCCTTAAGGAACTTTCTACCAGCTCAGAAACGCTGAAGCTCAGTGCCCTCAGGCCCTTCCATCCTCTGCACTCCCCAGACTCCAGAGAAAGGCTCAGGAGGAGACAGGTTGGAAAAAATACCAGTCAAGGGTAACAGGAAGCAGGGACTAAAAGCACTTGGTTCAGCTTCTTTGACAAAACTCTTCTGTAAGGGTGGGAAATGGACTAGCCCATGCTTCTTACCACCCCATCATAATCTAAATCCACTCTATCTGCAGAGGAATTATAGCCTAAGCATGGGAACTCTGGGGTTTAGATTTTACATTTCTGTTTATCAGCCTTCTGAGAAAATCTACATGTCGGACCCAAGGGCCATGTGGAAGCAAGAGGATCTTCTCCGTGTTAGAGATCTAGGTACAGTCTGCTTAAAAAAAAAAAATTAAAAAATATGTAGATGTGGCTTTCTGCTCCCTCTGGGGACCCACTCAAGCTTTTAATTCAAGACAACTGAGATTATTTCTCCCCTGTTTTAGGTAGGAACACCCAAGCACAAACAAGCAGTTTCCTATGACAAGCTACACCTACAACACTCAGCAGGGACAATTACAGGACTGAGTGTGTTCAGTAAAAGAGGGCAGGCCTGGCATTGCAGAGACTGCCTGGGACTGTCCAAAATCAAAACCCAATAGCGCAGGACAAACTACAGTTTCTCTCTCTTGCTTATCCTTGAATGCAGGGGCCTTTCATATTAGAAGACTTTAGGAGCATGTTTAGATTTAAAAAATTGTTAGTGGAAATAATTTAAATGCACAAGGAATTAAGTAAAACAAAATAAGTTAAATTGTCCTGTATGGGCTCCACATTGCATATAGCAATCTCACAGGGACAGAAGGTGCTCTCTACAGTTCATCAAATTTGCTTTCAACAATACAAAGAGAACATGAGTGAATGTTGCACAACCAAAATAAGGAAAAGTGCTACTTCAGTTATGGACTTCACCATCCACCCATTTGTATGTGATATATGTAGTCTCAGCCAACTGGCAGCATGTGAATTAAAATATCAGAATTATCCAGCTCCTGTCATTGAAGTCTACTTTTCCTCCACAATTAGGCTTAGAGACTTTAATGATGTGGGTAAATCAAAATTTCTAACTACTTTTGTAATGGATTACGGTATATTTAATTAGATTTTATCCATTAAAAATTCATAAAGAGAACAAATGCCTTGAATAAAACCACATAAGAATACATACTATAAACACTGAAATAAAATTTAGCTCATTTCCTGTCAATACAGTTTTTGTATTAAAAGGTTTGCATTCAGGGCTGCAATGTACCCCTGCCAAATGCTTATGCATTCATAATTAGCTTCCTTTTCAAAACTATTGTTCACCATACGCAGTCCATTCTTCCCTTTGGTTAGCATTTGACGTGTTTCTATTTAGTGACGTCAACACCTACTCTCAGCCAGCTATGTAAATTGATTAGGCCAGTTGCATCCCTTTTCCTGCAATCCCACATTCGTCTTAATTCTCAGAGATGGAGACATGTAACATACACAATGACCTTCACTGTGCATTTATTTGTTTGGGTTTTTTTCAGTTATTCATTGAATGCTAAATATAGTGCAAGACCATCATCACTTAAGAAGCCCGCAGTGCACCAGATTTTATTAGAGCGTTCTGTGAATGATATATAGTGGTTTGCCTTATGAATTATATTTCCCTATTCTTTTTCACTAGAAGGATGTAGAAGGCTTAATACAGGCATACATTTGGAACAGATGAGTAAACAGGAAAGGAACCATCTACAGAAGGAAAGTGCCAATACTCATAATTTGGAATAAAAATTAAATATCTACCTTTTTTTTAGAGGGTTATATTTCAACAATGCTTTCGTTTGCAGTCTAATTACGTGCAGGATATTGGCTTTTGCATTTCCCTACTTCCGTATTTACTCTGTTAATTACAAGACCCTGATTGTCTCCACCTCACTCCGCAACAGAATAACAATTTAGGGGGGAAGAGTCCTCCAGAGGTCATCTAGTCCAACCTTCTCCTCAATGCACAGCTAACTGCAAAGCTAGATCAGGTCAGGGACAGTCAGTCTACAATCTCCAATCCACCGGCTCCATTGCTTAGCCACTCACTATGAAAACAGGTTTTTTTACAACCAGTGAGAAAATGTTATTCTTTACACCCAGCTCACCGCTGCTTGTGCCTGCTGCCTTTTGTCCTTTTGTTGCGCAACTGTGAGAAGATCTGGTTTCCCCATAACCCCTTGTGAGTACTTGAGGTAGTAATTAGATGCCCTCTTAACCTTCTCTTCTCCAGGCCAGGTAAGCAGAGTCTCTGCGTACATCTCGCGTTTCAGCTTCCCCACAGCATTAGTGGCCCTCGGTTGCACTCTCTTCAGTTGGTCAATCTCTCTTCAGAACTGTGAAGCCTGAAACTGAGCACAGTCCTTCAGAAGCTGCCTCACAAGTGACGAGCAGAGGGGAATAATCCCTGTCCTCGCCCTCCTCGCTGCACTCAGCCTCAGGCAGCCCCGGACATGGCTGTGCCCTGCTGCTGGAAGGGCGCTCAGCTGAGTCAGGTATGTCCAACCTGTTCACTTGGGCTGTCAGAGTCTGTCTGATGACCCCTTAAACTCTCATTCTGCCTTCGCTGCCGTACTTCTCTTTCGATAAGAGCGCATGGTCTGGTCTTAAAAGGGAGTGGATTCACTTGAACATTCCCGGTTTGCAGTTAGGTGTACCAGGATATAATTAAGCAAAGCAGAATTTTGGCTTAATAAGAAGAACAGCAAGAGAAACAGCTGAGCAGTTATGTAAGAGTCTCCCAAGGGACGAAGTGGCAGAGTTATGGCTCACTGCATTCACAGCCCAGAGAGGACAAGGCTGTATTAAGAATTGGTTCTATGGCAGAGTTTTGTATCACATGTGTAATCTTTTCTAATGGGAGCAATTTTGAAACAGCTTGTATTTGCTATATTCCACACTTCTAGCTCCTCAGAACTACAACATGTATACAAAAGATTTAATCATCTTACAAAAACAGTTCCAAACAAAAACTAAATAGGAAAAATTGACTAGTAGGAGGATTTCTTCTTGACTGTGTCATTTTGGTGTTTGGCAAGGGAATGAATCTGGAAGTAATAGTGCTGGCATCGGCATAACTGTTCAGAGCATCTTAAAATGTTTCTGCCGTCTAATCAGATGTTAATGGAATGGAAAGAACTCCTTTGTGGAATGAAATAAGAGTCATAGCAAACAGTCAGCTGGGGAAGATTTTCTGTCTGTCAGTCTGACCTTGTGGCTAGCTTTCAGTCTCCATCTCTCCTCCATGAAGATCAGTCAAAATTCACTTGTCTCTGAGTACTGAGTTTCAAAGAGACTTGAAACCTCTTTATACTACAACTACAGGAGGTTTCCAATGACATATGCAGTCTTTGCTTCTTACTCTTGATCTGAGCAATTGAGCTTTAAAAACCATACATAAATGGATCAGCCCTTATTCTTCCAAGCATTATAAATGCTCCCCCTGCCTTTTGAGGATTGCATAAATCACCTATTAAAAGCCTAGTAGATTTATACACAGAAGGATACAAAATGTAGACCAAATTTCAGAAGCAGAAATATTGGTCAAAGATTGCAGAAATTCGACAGGAGCAAGACAGAAATAGAGATCTCTGCAACAATATGCCACCCCTGCTCAGAGTTGCTTTTATTGGTGCTATAAAGAGATCATGAGGACAAGTCTTGAACACAGGTCTCTAGTTACAGAAACTGGGAAATGTAAGGTAGGGGTGGTGAGAGGAAGAAAAACAAAGTGGATTTTTCTTGCCTTTCTCATGGCTGCCAAAGCCTAGTGTTATTGGTCTCTGAATCACTGCTTATATACAAGAATAGCAGCCAACAGCCATATTCTGATCTTTATAGGCTGTCAAACCAACAGAGCAGGATTAAACAGGAGAATCAAAGGCAGCTTAACCTCATCATCACCGATCTCAGAGAAACAGCCTTATTAGCTACAACTTATTCTTCTGCACCTCTGTCCCATAGCGAGCTAGACACAAAAGTAAGACCCAATTATGGTTTTAAGAGCCTGATATAAATCCTACTGAAACTGTTGAGGAAAAGCTTCCGGCGACTCCTCTGGGCTTCAATTCAGGGAGTTATTCAAGAAGAAAAAGTCCATAGAATTAGTTGCTACATTCCTGTCTTAGAAAGATGATAACTTAAAGTAGCTGAAACTAAACAGAAATGAATGAAGCACCTGTAATTTAGATATTTTTTCACTAGGTTGTTCAAAAAGTGTATTTATTTGGATTACAATCCCCCCAAGATTACAGTAGAATTCTTCCTTTATTTTGAACAGTGTGATTCTGCACAGTAGCAACACTGTAGCGTTTTACTCATTCAAGACCAAAATTCACACTCTGTTACATTCTCCATATTCTATACCTTGGAACCACTCATTTTTTTGAAAGAGAAAGCTTTTCCAGGAAGGTAAGACCTTGGGCCTCTTACCAGCACTTACACCAGTTTACTGACATGATTTAGGCACACTAGTAAAGACTGCCTTGCAAAGCCTGCATTTTTGCAACACATGAAATTCAGTGGGTTAGACAGGATTATATCAACACAAGGTTTCTACTGTCCAAACACTGCTTGTGTATTTTAGTGGTACACTTTGCTATGTCTAAACAAATGCAGTTACCACTTTTTGTTTCCCCAATGAGTTAAGGCCGTAAATCGTCTGCAAAAAGAGTATCACCAAGGTTGGTTCTGATGGGTATCTTTCACTCCCCGAAACCCTTCCTATAAAATCTAGCAAAAAGCTTTGGCTGAAGTAATTGCAGAAATTAAAGAGGAACGCACACAAGTGATCCATACAAGAGAACACACACGAGTGATTCCAAGTCTAAGAAGCAGGCAATAAAGACAGTTTGCGTGTTTCACCACAGGCTGCTTGATGAGACTATCCTAATTAAGCTTATTAGGAATAGTTACCAAGAAGGATTCTGTTCTTTTAAATGCTACCATTCAAAAGCTATCAACCATGAAACCACATACTTCTTGCACATATTTGCAGTTTTCACAGAGGGTATAGGACACTACTTCCAGGACCTGCCAAAGTGTTATTGTTACAGGCTTGGACTACAGATTAGGCACAAATCAGAGGGCTTAACGGAGTCTGTGTAAACTGTGTTATTGGCAAAGCACTGAGAAAAAGACATCACTTTCTAATTACACATACACTGATAACTGCAGCATTTAAATATGTCAGGAACAGAATATACCTTTGTAAAATTTTAAAAAAAAACTAGAACCAGCAGCAGTTTTGAAGTTTATCAGTTAATTTTGAAGTTAATTCTGGGAGCTTTAACAAAATCAAAAATATCCCAGTGCCTTGAAATTTCTTATCCACTAATTTCTTGAAAGTCATTTTGCCAAAGCATCATGAATTCTACCAGCAGGGGTTCTTTTCTCTTTCAGTTAAGTAGCAAGACATGTAGCATTTTATTTTTAAACTTTTTACAGTCTTTTCTAAGGCAGGCAAGAGTTCTTTTCCTGGGTAAAGGTAGAAGAGAGTAACTACAGAGATATTAATCTTATTTACTTCCATACATACTGACAAAATTGCTAGAGCAGGGTGCATTTTGCAGCACTATAAAATCATCTAGAGAACTGAATTCCTCCCACACCTCATCCCTAAAATATTTTTGCAGGAAAAGGTATGAATTATTTACAGAAGCAATTGCCAATAAAATGTCATCAAACTGCATCTGTTGCAGAAGATAAACACGTCTCCACCATGCCAATTTTTTTACATTAGGCTTCTAGCTGAAATTCAGATCTACAGCTAAAATACTATTGTACCCTTCCTGTAAGAGAAATGTTGGAAGTTCCTTAATTATAGTGTTGCCAGTGGGAAGCGCTGTTGAAAACACATAAGGAAAAGTGAATTAAAAGAACAAAATTCACCCCAGAGAAATTCAATGGAGACAGTCAGATTGCCTCAAGAAAAGTCTGACCCACAGGTATTTCCCTTAGAAGACTGGAAAGTATTTTTTGAAACATTCTTCTGTATTTAGTGACCAATAATCTACATTATTGTCATAAGCTCACATGACAGTCAAAAATATGTCTCTGAAATAGAAGAGTCAAATTCAAGAAGTTGAAGTGTTAAGCAATAGCTATAAATCAAGAACTGAAACATAGACAGCCATAAGAGCCACAACATTGTCTATCTCCAGGCTAAACTGTACCTGTTGCTCAGGTCAATTCCTGAACACCTGCCCCATGCTGAGCACATCTAGGAGCCCATGAAGAACCACTTTTCGCCACTGACAAAGTGGTGAAAACAAAAAGGTACTAAAGTTCAAGTACTGTTACCATAGTATGTTTTTGTTCCTGCAAATCCTCATTTTGAGGCTGCTAGGCCCTTGCTTCCAAAATGTGAGAGACAGGTAATTCCAGCCGGCAAGAGAATGCATAACAGCACTGCTTTTATATCACAACTTGGATTTCTTATGTTGGGTACTAAATTGGATGCTAAAGCTCCCTGAATTAATGGATATTTCAGAACTACGTCATTTCTTTCTTTCTTTCTCACCTAACGATAACAAATTGTTCCTGATTCTGCATAGGTGTTGTGAAAATCATTCATTCATTCTCCTTTATGTAAAGCACAAGAAACCACATTATGAAGTTAGAAACATGGGTTTCAACAGTCTGATAAACAGTCTAGAGAACATAAATTTAATTAAAAGGATCAAAAGCAACAAACAGCAACACTACCCTTCCCCTCACACCTGAACCACCCACAAAAGGCAGTCCCCCACATTTCTAATCTCTAGTCCCAAGCAATCATAAGCTTGAGAAGAACTAGTTCAAGCAGTTTTAAAATTTAAAGTTTCCTCTAATAAATTTAATTCTGCTGAAGGTTACTGTTGTGCACACACATACATGTTGGCTGCCTTTGCATAGTCCAGAACCTTGTATTTACCAATCTGAATTGTCAGCTAAATTCAAGTGCCAGACTGCAGTGTAGAGGCAATCACACACGTAGCTATTTTATTGAACTGATTGTGGAGACAGTAATCTCTGAGAGAGCAGTAGCTTCTTTACCCAGGGAGCTAAATTTACTACTACTTGACTCGTAATGCCCAAGTGACACAGAAGCCCATAAGCAAATAAGCTATGACTGGGATATTAAGGAGTAAATACCACCTCCACAAAGACACACTTTCCAGAGATGTAGCATTTTCTGACTCAAGCACACACCAATCCACAAGGCAATTTTTTTTCAGACTTGCAGATATATTCTCTTTAAGAACTGAGACCAAATCACAGAAGCAACGGGAACTGATGCGGAAACAGCAAGTTCCCGAGAATGTTGTTCTGTCATTTAACTACATAAGCTATACATGCTACTCAGAAATTCATTTAAAAACAGGCTGGGAAGTGAGGCTTGACACCAGGAGCAAAAGTGAAAAGAGATATTGGGCTTCTTGGGTGTGCCATTTCTCTCAAGAGGTACTTTTTGATGGTGAGATCAGTCAGTGCATATTAAATAATTCATAATATCACTATCCTGGTTTCAGTTGGAATAGAGTTAATTTTCATCCTTGTTGCTGGTACAGTGCTGTGGTTTGGACTCACTATGAGAGTGCTGGTGACACACCGATGCTGTAGGTGTTGCTTGGTAGCGCTGAGTCCAAATCAAGGAGCTTTCAGTGCCCCATGCTGTGCCAGTGAGCACATACACAAGAACCTGAGGGGGAGCATGGCCAGGACAGGTGACCCAAACTGGCCAAAGGGATATTCCATACCCTAAACCATCATGCCCAGTATATAAATTGTGGGAGTCAGCTGGGAGCTGACAATTGCTGGCCAGGGCTGGGCTGGGCCTCAGCACGCACTGAGCCACTGTATTGTGGATTCCTTTTTTCTCTGGGGTTTAGTCTCTCTTTTGTCTCCCTTTTCATTCCAATGACTATTGTATTTTATTTCAATTATTAAACAGTTCTTATCCCATGGGTTTTACCTTTTCTCTGACTCTCTTCCCCTCTTATGTACTGGGGGTACATAAGCAAGCAGCTACATGGTACTTAGCTCCTGGCTGGAGTTAACTCTCAACAATCACAACTTGCATATATGTAATATTGTATACTGGCTTTCAGGAACTGCATTACCTATAAAATTACTTCTATTTTTATCCACAAAGAATATGTTTGTCTTTGATGATGTCCTGAAAGGAGCTCATTAAATTACTAATGTAACTATTAAAGCTATTAAATTACCAATTTTGAGGGATCAATTCAAAGCACATTGAGATAAGCATAAATCCAAAGTAAACCAAGTGTCTCTTCACTTCACTGACCCTCCCATGAGGCTCTGAATGCTAAAATGTCTTTCTCCTGACAGCATTAACCCCTTCGCTGTATAACCCTCCGTGGCCAAAACAGTGGAAATAGTTATTCCCAGGGCTCCCAAAACATTCTGCTTGGTAGTATATAATGATGGGGGAGGAGGGATACTTCATTTGTGTTTACTTTTAGAGCCCAGGGGAGAGATTGCTCCCTAAGCTTCCTGACAAGATGCTTATTTTTATTCACATTGTCACTATGTTTTCCCATGAACAAATATTTATACTTCAGAGGAAATGTTTCAGTAACATGTTTCAGACAGGATAAGCAACATGTTCCCTTCCTTACATTATGAGAAAGCAATTTTGCTTAAAGGAGGAAGTAAATAAATGGATTCCCCAGAGATGCCTGGGAAGGGGTAATTTTTGCAGGGAACCCGTCTTGAAAATACTGGCAGCATGTCACTGTGTTAGCTGACCTGTGGAGGTTTCATTTGCAATTGCAAATGAACACATCAGTGATTTATTGTTTCCTTTGTTCAGAGAAACAGACTATTCCTGTGCAGTGCTGTCTTAATTAAAACATTCTCCCTTCCAATGAATTTTAGTAGCATTTTATGTTCCTATCTGCATTATTATAATGTACATTTAATACCTATGGCAAGATATAAATCCATCTTTTGTTAATACTTCTGAACACATAAGAGACTGAGAAGGCCAATGGGTGAAAATGACCTAATTTTGTTGACTATTCCAAATTCTGCACAGAAGGTTTGACTCCAAGATCTCCTGAGGTTCCTTACAACCTGAATATTCCCATAATCCTAAATTAAGGACATGTGTTTGGTTTTATTAGTTTATGTGCTTACTGCAGGAACTGTGAAGATCTGACTGTGATACTTGACAAAAGCAATATAAATATGCACCTGTAACTCAGGCTGGCAACAGCCCCACTTTTCCCTAGGCTGCACAGAGCAGGAACTCAGAAAGCTGCCTGGATACATGGAAAAGTACCTACATATTTGTGGTACAAACTCTTCCTTCATCCCAGGATCTCACTCATTTCCTGCACCTGCATTTAGTCTGTGTAAGTATTCACTCTTGAAAATCAGACTTAGCAGCTTCCGTTTCTTTGATGCTTTGAAAAAAAGCTTGACATTGGGTCAAAAGCTACTCTGTGCAGAAGCTGCTCATTACCAACCCTGCAACACCAAGCCTTTATGCATTTGTTTTTATCTGCTGGAATAGCAGAACAAAGCTGACTAATCCTGTAAATGAAATGATTAATTGTAGGACTTTTCAGTTAAGACTTTTGTACAAAGTTTGCCAAGACATGGATGCAATAACTCTAAAATACCTGACCAAAAGCTGCTGGATAGAAGAGCAGTGCTGACAGACAACACTAAGTGAAACAAATCAGGTTTTCTTTTACTTCTCCCTGTCGATACTTACCTCACAGGAGAAAATGTTCACATCCATTTTTAGCAGCTTGATCAAAAGCAGAATTCCATTAAAAATACTTCATGTCTTTCTCTCACTGTGGCACTCCTAAGGAGGAAAGAAGGAAAAAAAAAAAAGAGAGAATAAACCTTGCTATTTTCAACCTAAAATTACAATACATGCAAGAGCAATGACATCTTTTATGATCCATTTTATGTTGTAAAACAGGCCTGCTTGGTCAACAAAACAGTCTTTCAAAGTTTCAAACAGGTAAACTGTGTATCTTCACTAAAACACTCTTTACTCCAATGCACGGAAGAAATCATGGGTAGCTAGATGAGCTTTTGAGCATAACTGGAGATTGACACAACTCTGTCAAATGAAGCTTCTTCTGGAGTAATTTCCCTCTGGATTTAGATTTTTAAAAAAGCCCCCACCTTAGGTGTCAGAACCAAACACTGCTGTATCTCAGTTAACCAGCTCCTCTCTCTTAGGCAACAAATCCTGAGGAAGCGGTTTTTGCCTACCTTCTAGAAGGTGACAAGACTCTAAAATACGAGCTGACAGCCTGATGACACATGAACTGGGAATTCTGTGTTGCTTCCCCCTTTGACAACAAATGAAATTAATTATAAATGTCCTTCATTGGGTTTGGTAAATGCCTGCATTATTGTGGCTTGGTTCCCATCCAGGAGCAAGGCAGAGGTTTTCCAAGAACCAAAGGTGGGAGCAACATTGATTTCACCTCAGATGCTGCCCTAAAAGCAATGCTCAATGGCACAAGTAGGTTTCAGAGGTTCATGCTAGCTTGAATAGCAGCAGTGAAATGCACAGTATCCAGCTGAACAGAGAAGTGGCCCACTTAGTTTTCCTAGGCATTTCTCCCTTCTTATCAGGATAATTTCAGTAGTGAATTTAGGACTGAAGTTAATTTCTCACAGAAGTTCCCACCTTCTGTAGATACTCAGCACAAAACAACAGAGAGATCAAACAGAAAATGAAGTAACGCTTCCTTTGTGGAATAGACAAGCCACAGAAATTGACACTAGAGCTAGAGGCGTGATGTTTACATGCTCTAGAAGTCCCTTGCTACCCTTTGCTACCTATCAATAAGCATTTTAGGGGCAAAGACATATCAGCCTTCCTGAACAGCCACATTTCATGCAGCTACAACTGTGGAGAATCTTCTTTCTACCGTGTTCACTCTTACTTTCTCCAAGGCAGGCCCATACAGCTCCCTTTGAGAGCCCTATAAATAACAGCCTTAACCCACAATGAAGCAGCCCCCCACATTATTAATTAGTGACATTAGCACACTCAAGGCTCTAAAACTGTTTAAATAGTTACCTATGTGATACTGTACCATTCATAACTGTTTACTTGTTTCCTGAGTATTGATGGCAAATTAGATGTTATTTGCAACTTCTCTCAGAGCATCCCTTTTCAAAACAATCAAACTAAAAAAACCCCTGATCTGGTTTATCTGATCATAAACCCAGAGCCTTCTCTGTTTTTATTTCACTGAGATCTCATTCACTTCTAACAGCCTTTCTCTGCTTCACCCTCATTAAAATCTACAGACATGGCCTCCAAGGATACATCAAGACACTTCTTACACTCAAACAGACAAGCAAAGCCCTTGCACAAGCTCATTCACAATTTTTCATCAATCATTAATCATTTACATTATTTTCCTATTAAAGGCCACATTGAGACTCTCCTGTTTGCTGAGATTTTTTTTTAATTGTTATGCTGAAAAGTCAGACCAGTTGTTTGAAGAATATAAGCAGATAGAAATGTAGCTAAACCTGATTTTCATCATTACTAAAGCATAAACCTAAAAGTTCTACTTCACAGATAAAGATTTATGGCCTTCATCCCCCTGCCCCTCAGTCTTTCACTTTCTGGTTTTGAAGATAGTTGGGTCCACAAAATAAAGGCTTAATTCTTAATAAGCATTGCTCTACCCGATTACAACTCCAAAATATAAACATCTTTTGCACCAGCATAGCGGAAGCAGATCTCTCTCTGTGATGATGATCGGCACTCAGAAGAAAAGAGCAGCTAAGCCTTACATGCACCTCCCTTATCAGAGTCTTGAGGAGCTCACAGCTAAGAGAGCTGGCCCCATGTGACTCTCACCCGGTGTGCCTGCACAAGACAGTATCGGTTCTGGCCGTGGCAGTGCACTTCCTTCTCTCTCCCATCTGCTCCGCACCCAGGCAGGCATTGCCTGAACTAATGCTCGCCCACAACAGCAAGCACACCACGATACTGTGTGCAGGACATACAGCAAGGTCACCGCAGGCTGAGGGAAACTAAAACCAGCTCGAACACAGAGTAACTCAGTGAGGGATGTACTTACACGGGCTAATTCTCCAAAGTGGGGAATTTGCTTTAAATAGGCAGGAAGGTGAGGAACAGGAACACCTGCTGCAGGCTGGCAGGTGAAACATTTGCAGGACAAACCAGGCCTAGAAGGAATGCAGAAGAGGCCAGGTGGAACACCGGGCTCTCTGGATGATTCCTTGTAGCAAACAGTCATGTCTAATCTGTTCTAGAAGCCACTTCTGTGATGGGCAAGACCTCCTCTAACACACTGACACTACAGAAAACTCAGCCCAGTTTTCCCCTCAAATCCACCTCAGCTTCACCTTTGGATTGTTCAGAAGCCTAAGCTGATCCAGTCTTTGCCCCACCCCTGTTTTGTTTGGTTTCTTGGGGATTTTTATTATTATACCAAACTAACAATATTGCAGAATTTTATCCTCTCAAGTTTTTTATGAGTTTCTTTTACTTTTAGCCCATCATCTCTGTGCATTGGTTTTAGTTTCTGTAACACCACACATTCACAGTACATCTGCCCCAAACCTCTTCAATAAACTTTGAGGGATTGCATGGAAGAAAACTGCTTTTAAGCCTTATGTTTCTGCCTTGCTTAATACAATCTCACTTCAAATTTTGCCTTTACAAGTTCAAACACTGGAAGAAGTTTAAGTAGAAGAGCAGAACCTTAGGTCACTTGTAATCTTTACTATTACACACCTCACTTGCTCTACATTACATGGTTGAACAGACAGTAAAAATGTTACTTCCCATTGATACCTAAACCAACATTTCCTCTCAACATGCTTTCAAACCTTTAATGTTGTAGAATCCACAGTAAAGGCTAGTGTTTTATCCTTTCTACTTCAGTTTAGGCAAGTATGCTTTTTTCTAGGGTCTCTCTCAGAGAAAAAGGAACTTCTTCATGTATTGATTACACAGACAACAGTATGATGACATGCCACACAAATATTTCTCTTTAACTCAGTACAAATGACAACATTGGGTATAAAGTTGACAATCAGGTTCTGAAAGAAAATGGGATACTATGATTGCCACTAACTCTATCTTAGGAGCACCCACAACAACTGAGTTAAACAGCTGCTCAACAAAAGTGCAAGTAACTCTAAAGCTCTACTTTCCTATGCTCCCCAAGTAGGGAAAAGTTCTTCCCTTTTCTCCTTCCTTTTTTTCAGAGAGCTGCAAAAGGGTTGGGCTGGGTATGGCTCACTGCTTGTCCCCAGAGGTTCTCAACAACTGTAAAGAAGTGAAGGGTCTCTAATGTCATCCTCCTGCTAGGTCTTTTTGGGAGGCACGTCCTTCCTTCTAACCAGCTCCTCTTGTATACACTTCTCTACATGCATTTGCACTCTGTACCAATTACAAATTTCATTCTTGTAATGCAGAGAACCATTAATAATTTAAGATTAAAAAGGAACCTAAGGGCAGGAATATTCCATTTTTGCTCACGAGATAGATGGTATTCTGCTAGTACGTCAACTCAAGTTATCTTTGTGCATGCTACGTTAATTCAGCAAATTGCTCTTCAAACAAAGTGCATTCAGAAAGTGCCTGGAGATTCTAAATGAGAAAGTTTCATTTCTATGGCAAACGTGCCAAACCAGTCCCCAGAAAGTGCAATACGAATAGATTTTAGTTTTCTCCATCTAGTTTTCACCAACAGGGGTTAGCCAGGATGAATTTTGTAAAGAAGCCCTCTGCATGAGCGAGTAAAAGTCATGCCAGGTGTAGCAATGAACACCCCAGCGCACTGCCTGCACCGTGAGGAGCCAGAGAAACAATAAACACTTCTAACGGAATGGAGCGGCTCAGGAGCGATGCAGCAGGACCGCCTGACACCCAAGCGAGCTGTCAGCATTTTTGGCCTTACCGCGGCAGGGGGTGGGACACCAGGGCGCGCCGGGCAGGTGCCCAGACCCTCCTGGGGCAGGAGCC
>VZRL01005376.1:223581-261127 GCA_013397895.1 Origma solitaria | reverse complement strand
GTGGGGGGGCGTCGCGCGCTGCCCTGCGCTGAGGGGCCGGGGGTCGCCGCGCCCCTCACGGCGCTCTGGGGCTGCCGGCGGCGGCAGCGCGCTCGCCCTTCCTGCCCTCGGCAGAGATCGTTTCCAGGAATTGAGGGGCTGCGGAGGCAGGAAATCCTGCGGGGCCCCGTGCGGGGAGCGGCCGCAATGGCATCGCCTCTGCGCGTGGGAAGGTGGGGTCCTCAGCCGTATCCTCCCTGCTCCATCCCCACAGTGAAAGGTTGAATCTGACGGTGCGATCAAGGTGTGTGTTTCTCCCCGGAACGTGAATACTCCTGTGTTTAACATTGCTGTCTGACGAGTAAATCCCATCGCCTCAGTTTCCCCACACAGAACTTCGTGCTGAATTGGAGGTAGAGCAACGTTAAGCCTGTTTTCCGCCCAGGATGCTTTCCAGTTACACTGCCCTCAGGGTGTCTGACCTCTCTATCAATAATACACTAACAGAAGTCTTTCAAGAAAACAATAGTGGGGTGCCATAAGTAATCCAGCACCATAAGGCACCTAAAAGGGTTATAGAGCATATTGCTGAAATGCTTAGTAAATTTCAGGACCAGCCCAGTAGGCTGGTGTTAAAGAAATTTTCTGCTTACTCAGGGTTTTGGATTCCATTTTCCATCCTGGGTCATCCTGTGCCGTTCAGGAGAATTGAGAGGACTGTGGGGACTAGGTACTCAGCCCTTGTGCCAGTGCTTGACATCAGTGATGTTTAATGCTGGTTATGGGGAGTTTCTGACAACACAGCCCTTCTGAAACGCAAAGGGCCAAGATACAGGGCCTAAGGACAGCAGGAGCTGGCAGTATTGCAGGTAGAGAGAGAGGCAGGCTGGGCTTGCAGCCAAGCTGCTCTCCTATCTGAATGGCAGAGATCAGGCATCCTGTGCTGAACTAATGAGCCTAGCCTCCAGATCATGAAAACCACAAGAGATGCAGGGTTCGTTGAATCTTCTTTCTTCTTTTGATGATTTTTATTTCATGTGCTTCCCTTTATTTCATGTGCTGTGGAGTCATGGAAGCTTGAAATGTACCTTCTGTACACAGTGTCAATAGTGCAATATACACGCATACTGTATCGCTATGCTGAACTGTGCAGCAAGGGGAATTAACCTGTGTGGAGCTCCATGCTGCCATAGACAGACTGCCTTCAGCACATAAATCAGCTTTAGAGTACTGCCAAATAGTAACATACCCTGTGCTTTACATTTGTAAAAGAAATGTGGGAGGGAGAGTCACAGGATTCCAGGAGCTGAACTTTTAAAATAAATGACACTTGTTATTGGGAGCCCCTCATTAAGTGGAGAAAAAGTGTTAGCAAATTGGCTAAATGTTAAGATTTTAAATAAATACTGAAAGATAACGACCTTTGTTGCATATGTGGTACCAAGGGCAAAGAAAGATTGCTAGGCCATAGTTATTCCCCAGAAATGGAAGGATTATTTTGACTGGGAAGAGTTTACACCGAGTTCTGGTAACTCATATTCAGAGGAATATGAGGAAGCCTCCACTGTGCTTCCACAGTATTTGTGTGCAGAAGTGTATAGTTGTGCAATTTTACTCCGTACAAACAAACTGTCTAAATTCCTGTAATTTGTGCTGGAAACACACTATCATTTGCAAGGCAATTGGAGCAGACAGCTGAGCTCACAAGGGTTATCATCTGCATCTGTTCAGAGGACAGCCTCCAGCCTTGCACTGGCTAACATTTTTAGCTCTGCTAACTAAATCCACATGAGATAAAAGTCCACCCACGCAACAGGTTATATAGTTTGCTTTAAATGAGCTGTGTTTTGTGAACACTGAATGACTTGATTTTATTTTGTGTATTTCCTTTAGCACTTCACAATGAATTTAGGTTGTTTGAAGGGTTCTTGACTGACAATTTTGGAAATTGAACTCTCGTGTTTAATCCCAGACTGGGTCCAACACAAGGAAGCTTCTCAATTGTACCAGAGGGGAACCTTTACTAGGCTAAGGATAGTCCCATTCACTTCTTTTCTCATGCCGACTAAGCAGAATCTCCTGGTTTTTCACTGCTCCATAATTACTGGGTGTGGGATATTTTCATTTCATTAAAGCTATGCCTTGGCTACTAAGACTGTATGTTTAATTCAGAAAAAAAGGGCAAGTATTTAGTAAATCATCTGCTCTTTAAAGTATGATAATTCAATTTCAGCCTTAAATTAATAAAGCAGTAGTATGGAAAGCTAATGGTCTTCACAGGACACTTGTTCTCTTTCCGCAAACTTTCATTTATAGTACTTATTGATTTTTTAAAAATTAATTTGTGCTTTTACTATTAAGCTTATTTTTGTGCAAAATTACAGGTATTGAAGCTTTAAGCAGAGATGGAGTGCCATTATCCTTCAAAGTGCACATGGAATAGATGAGAAGAAGCTATGTAAGTTCTAGGCTTCCAGAAATGGATGCCAAAACAATTTATTAATTTTGCTCTTAAGATTAATTGTTGGCTGACAGTTGTGTAACTTTTATGACTGGTATCAGTCTGTCTTATGTCTAGGTTCAAGAGATATTCTCTTGAATCTAGACATAAGACAGACTGATACCAGTCATGATGTCAAGGCTGTAATTGCTCCTTATTCACAGAAGATACGAAGGTGACAAAAATGTTTATGATTGTGAGTCTCTTCATTGCTGCAGTGTTGTTATCGAGCTGCAGTTACGTTAGTCTGACTGTAGTAGCTCCAGGTGACTCACGGCTTTCATTATATGTCTGAGTTTTTAAAGGATAAAAGATTTGGGAGAGGTAATTTTTTTCTACAGAAAAATGAAACAAAATCTGTTCCGTGATAGCAAGTTCGTTTGTACTCTTCAGCACTCACTACATGTTATAGGATGGAGGTAGATTGTGAGCTTTCTTAAAGTCCTCTCAACTGCTTTCTACCAGTGCCTTGAAGCAGTAGGTGTCACTGACAGCGAATTGAGCACAGACCTTTGTGCAGTGGTGGAACAGGGAGTGTTTGTGCGCTCAGTTCTGCCAAGTGGACTGTTGTGACATGGGGGATCATATGGGACGTGGCAGTGAGCAAGTCCCAGGCCTTTCCAGATAGGTCTGGAAGCTAATGGCTCATTATGCTACAATTTATTGAGAGGTTTTTAATGTTTTATCCTCTATTGGTTTAGGGTTATGACTGTGGTTACTGTAGCCCTTTACTGCCACATTGGCCTGGAACAGGCTTCAGATAGTGGCATTCTCTTGCTGAGTGTTCTCTGCCTCTGCCCACAGTCTCCAGCAGGCTGTTGCCAGCTCTGGCTTACATTCCTATTCCCTGTCATTTGGTGTTAGGGCAGGTGGAGGTCCAGTTCGCCACATCTATGTGTGGCAGAGATTGTACTGGCCTTGAAGGCTGCTTCTTTGTCCTAAGAGACATCAGAATCACAGTCATTTAGCTACTGAGGGCTTTTGGAGCCTTTTTTAGAAAGCCTTATTACAGTCTTGAGACGTATTACAACAAATCAGAGTAGTGAGAGGTTTTAGTTCTTCCTTATGAGGATTTGGCAAGTCCACACCTAAAACATTATACATAGTTCAGTGGGAGTTGTGAGCAGGGCAAGAGCCAAATAAAACGTCAGGAGGCACACTGTAACCTTTTACTGAAGGTTTACATCATATTCATATGCTGTTTTAAAAATAATCCTATAAACACTGAAGCAATCACCACTGTGATATCACATTGTGTTCATACTAGACAAATCTTCTATGTAAGACTGGCAAAGGTTTGTTTGGGTAAAGATACTGACTTGGAAACTGAGAGAGGAAGGATTTCCCTGGGAAGACTGTTGAACAGTGAAATATTTTAGCCTGAGGTGGAATAGGTTGTGGAAATACCAAATCTATAACATAAAAAACTAGTGCGGAGGAAATCCATTCCTGATTTTGGAAAACCTACCTGAATCTCCCATTGCTTTGGGCTCAGAAGTATCAGGAATGAAGTGACAACAGAGTTCCTGAGGTCTAGTGGTTCTAACAAATAAACATTTGTTAACTCTGGTTTGATGGACAGTTCCTGTTTATCCAGCATTGCTCAAAATCGTGTCTTCATACAGTTTGTTCTTTTTAAATAAAAAGGTTTATAACCAGCTTGGACAAGCCTCTGAAGAATACACTCCAAAGAACACTGGAAAAAATAACAATGCTGTGGAAGCAGGATAAAGACAAACCTTTCCGCTAATTTATTTTCACCACTAATTTATTTTCACAGTTTTATTAAATGTAGTGAATATGTTTAGCTACACTGAACTAGTCTTTTGTAAAGCACAAAAATCAGAAAGGAAAGCTTCTATGACTTTATAATTACACAAAATTGGTCCAGTAAGAACAGATCATGAAGTAATGTAGAGTGCTAAACTGTCTGAACTTATCCATCCTTATGTTCAGATGTAAAACTGAGACAGGACAAGAACTGATGAAAATATTCCTTGCCTTGCCTTGCCCCTTGCCTTGCCTTTCCCCTTGCCTTTCTCCTCACCTTTCTCCTCTCCCTACACAATAACTACAGAGCTCATGGATGAATTTGCTGTGGGGAAGAAGTGACTAAGTCCCTCCATTTATGTGCGTTCCTGAAACATAAATTTGTTATTTTATAGTTCCTCTGTCTAGCCTGAGTTGCAGGATTTAATCCCTGCTTGAAACGCAGGTGGATTGCAGCACTATGTAGTGTGTGCGGTTGTTTGCTCCCCCAATCCAGAGGATTTGTACAATGTAGCTGCTTTCCTGAAAAATCTGTATATCAAGCCAAGACCTGTGATACCATCTAGGCTTATTTCTCAACATCCTTCCACCATACCTTTTCACCATGCAGTGAATGTGAAATGCTACCAGACTAGAACAGCACAGTTTTATCCTGCTTTGGAAAGCATTCCTGATGTAACTCATGGAGAACAGGCCCATTGTGAATTAAATGCTGTTGAGCTGAAAATGTGCATTGGATTTAATCTAATTACTTGTTTGCTGGCACAAATTCTTCTGGTGACCATGGATTTCCAAGAAAAAGATACAATTTTATCTCCCTTCCTAGATTTAGCAGTATTCAAATGTCACATTGTTTTGTGCGTATCCACTCCTGATTTTGAATTCTGGGGCCAGTGTGGAAGATGAGAATGAGCACACCACCTCCAATCCTTGTCATGTAGGCCTAAACTCCTCTTGTGTAGTGCATGTGGGAGTCTCTCACGAGCATCATTCTCACATAAGCATATCTTTCGTTGGTGACTTACGCATCAGTTCAAATGCTGATTTCTTATTTCTATCCTCATAAATACCACTTACAGTACCAAGAGACTTTGGCCAAAACTACCCAGTGTGTATAACTACAGGAAAAACAGTGCCTTCTGGTATCTCAGATTATGATGTGCATGCAAAAATGGATGCACACATATATCTGAAATGGCGACACTGGCAGTTTTGATGCTGCTCAACCTGGTCCAATATGCTACTGTAAGTATGCTTAGTTGTCAAGTGTTTGAACCTCATGTGAACATCTTTTTCCAGACCTGGTTGCCATCCATAAAAGGAAATTTAACTGTAAGTAGTATTTCTTCATACTGTTTAATCTACTCGCTGTCTGTTTTCACGTCTTTGTTTTGTGTCCCATAAATAAAATAAAATGTAGGTGCTTATAAAAAACTTTTCAACAACAGTTTTTGCTTCTGAATAGGCCCAAACTCAAACCTCTGGTTTATGTGCTACCTTCTGCCATGGGCTATAAGCAATGTGGTTCCTCAGAAGCCCAAGTCAACACAGCACAAAGCCATTTCTGAGAACGCAGAGGACCTGAGTGCTGAGCAGACCTTCTCCTTAAATCCATGTGCACTTGAAATCCATATTTTGCTGTTAGCTTAGGAGACCCTAAGAGAATTTAAGAATTATCACCTTACAGTATATCACCAGAAGTGTGCACCATTTTATTCAGCTGGGAATGTACACAGAGCCACTAACCAATCCACAGAAGATACAGGGGAGAAGGAAGAATTAAATCTGGCCAGAAATACTGAAAGAGCAAAATAATAATAGAATCATAGAATACTTTGAATTAGAAGGGACCTTCAAAGTTGCAGCCCACCTGCAGCAAGCTGGGACATCTTCAACTAGATTAGGATGCTCTGTCTGACCTGACCTTGAATGTTTCCAGGGATGAGGCATCCATCACCTCTCTGGGCAACCTGTGCCAGTGTTTGACCACCCTCATTGTAAAAGATATTTTCCTTGCTTCTAGTCTAAATCTTCTGTCATTTAGTTTAAAACCATTACCCCTTGTCCTATCATACAAACCCTACTAAATGTTTGTCCCCATATTTCTTCTAAGTCCCCTTTAAGTTTTCGAACGCTACTGTAGGGTCTCCCCAAATCCTTCTCTCTCCAGACTGAACAATGCCAACTATCTCAGCTTTTCCTCATAGGAAAGGTGTTCCATTCCTCTGGTTATTTTTGCAGCCCTCCTCTGGACCCACTCCAGCAGGTCCATGTTTTTCCTGTTCTGAGAAACCCAAAAGAAGCATCCTACCAGTTCAGATGGCAGAACTAGAGTCGATACAAGAAATTGTTAGAAATTATCTGCATAAATCTCAAGTTATCCCAATTTCCCTAGATAAAACTGACTCACAGGGCCAAAGGGGTTCTAAGGCTGTCAGTGAATCTTCAACACACAGTCAGATTCCAAGCTTCAAGGACCAGGCATCCCTGATGTTACCATCACCAGCAGCACCTACAGCACATCAAGATCCAGTTCTGTGGAAAGGGATTTGAACTTGCACTTGAATATGCACTTTCCCTACCTACTATAGAGAAGCAGCATTTCTGCAGGGTCTCATTTTGACACTCCTCATCTCATCAGCAGGTCAGAGACCCTGCTACTGGTAGCAAATCAGTTGCAAGGTCCTAGCCTGGCAAGTAAGGCAGAGCTAGGAAATCAGTGTCAATAGTTCAGACTATAGAAAGTTTCCTTTCTTTGTAACCCTGAGTCTATTTTGGCTTTTAAAAGATAGCACGGCAATCTGTCCTGTCATCTGTTCTATCACAGCACTTGTGCTGTTTCATATTGTGGCTCCTGAGAACAGAAAATAAAGTGAAAAAACTTGACAAAATCCTCAGTTAAAAGCCAGGTGATTTTTAAATGTGGGGGTTGTTTTGTGGAAAATAGTTGCCTTTTTCTTTTCTTAGTCCAAAGTTGATCTGTGATCCTAAAACAAGCTGTAGCCTTAGTGACATGATTGACTTTCTGAATTACCTGGCAAGGGCATTTGTATTTTGGTATTAAACTGGGCCATTAGAAAGAAAAGTAGACAGCAGTTTGTGATTAATGACTGCAAAATTTGATTCACAGAGCACATGCATTCATCTGAAAATATTTTAGTTCTTAGGCTGTATTTCTGAGCTTTCAAGCACTCTTGTTATTTTTCATTGATATTTAATCCTGATGGGAAGTAAAAGCAAAGACACTGCTACCTGGATAGTGACAATAATAGGGATTCATGTCTACTTTTTAGTGGCAGAATGAGGCAATGAAGATGAAAAATCCCATGGCACAAATTGGTGTAAATCTGATAAATTGTGCAACATGGGGATTTTTTGTCTGGAATGAGTATCTTTGATAAACTCAGTGTCTTCAGTAGTTGCTGTATCCAATACCTGGAGAAGAGAACTGTAATTTTTGAAACTAGAAGACTACCAAGAAAGAAAATCAGTGAGAACTTCGGTGGATATTCCAGGGCACCTTGTCTGGTTTATGTCTCTTGAATTACAAATAGATCTGCAAGTAGCAGAGCTGAGGAAGATACAATTTCATGTTTGCGTCTTCTGGGGATCTAATAATGTCTTCACCATGACTAAACTTTTTTCAACAGTTGGCATAGGCTTAAGTGGTGAGATGTTAGGGTGGGACTAGGTGTGTGCATATAAAGAAAGTGTCATGCCATAAGAGTGGTTGTTTATTAAGGAGTTCTTTTCTTACTAGCCTGGTTTTCAGTGAAATATGCTGTGCCTTACTTCTCTGCTGTTTAATGGATTTGGTCATCTGGATAAAGCCTTTTTCTTTTATTTTTTTTTTCTTTTCTTCTGTCCCCTCATAAAATGCAGCAGCAGCAGCCTGCCAAGTGTTTGAGGTGTTAATAAGGGTACTGCCATAGACTCCAGTTGCCATTAGCTCAAACGCTGCCTTGGGCCGATGCAGTTACGCTGCTTTTGGTTCTGGAGCACTGTCGGCTTCCTGGAAATGTGTGGTGCTGATTTCCTGTCCATGTTCTGTGGGAAAAACTGGCCCATTCTTAAGGCTTTTATTTAAGTTGATGCACAATTGCAGGCATTGCCTCAGCCCTAACAGTTTTAGCAGGACAACCTCCTTAAGGAAAGATTTACCAATATGAATAAATGAAATACATTGCGTTTGTGAGAATTTATACCCAGAGTTTACAAATGAGGTATGATAAAGTCACTGTGGGTTGAAGGTAAAATAAGGTGTATCATAAACAAGGACTTTACTGTTTAGCAATGCCTGCATATATGAAACATTTCATTTCATTTCACTTTAAGCCCTGCATTTTGCTGCCTCAGTGTTCACTTTTTCCGTATCTGTAAATCATAGGGTGAGTGTTTGAGGAAGATCATATGTCTCAGAGCATGCAGGTGAATGGAAGGTTAAACATTGTGACTGGCATTCAGGTGACTCTTGTGCAATCAATCCCAGTGATATGATACTCAGTCAAAAGAATTGACAGTCAACAGTCATGGGGAGAAGAAAAAGGAGGAGGAAGATGAAGGGGAGGCTCTTGAATATGTTTTCCAACATTGCATTAACAGGGAAAAAAACAGACCTGGTCTTCGATTCTTGGCTGCAGCTGGGTCTTTGGCAGGTATGGAGACAGGCTGAGTGCTTGCCCAAGTGTTCAGGAACACAAGGGAAAGGACTGGAATCCAGAACCCCTCTGTTCGTGTTCTTGCTGAGGTGGAAGGCAGAGGGGGAGGGAGCCAGGACCTTGGCTGTATCCTATGAAATAGTGACTGTTTCTTTGCATGGTCACAGAAGAGCCAAATATATTTGCTTTATGCATCTTGTGCTATCTTGCAAAAGCAAGAGAGTTTAATAAGAAAGAAAATGTGGTATTTTTTTCTTCAGTAAGATGTGGAAATGTGTAAAAGATTTTGATGTTCATAAATAAATGAGAAAGCCAATGTTTAGATAGTCCAAAGAGGATTCTAATGACGATTTATAAATTCTGTTCATCATAGAGCTCAGGTTTTAATGGGCCATTTCTACCAGTGGTATCCACACAGGTATCTTTGTACAGTAGCTAAAATAAATTAGTTTAAACCTTAAACTGAGAGACAGAAAATCCCTTTTGCATTCTTTTGTAGTTACTGTTTCAGTGAAGTGCTCTCATCTCATCTCATATTGGTAGCTACCTAATGGCTAACACAGAGTTCATATTCTTGCCATTATGTTCACAAATGTATACCTGATTGGGAAAAACTCTTTCTGAGGGAGAAGTAGTAGTGGGGGGGTGTTAATAGAGCAGGCATGAAACTTCTATGGGACATGAGACTTCATATTTCCATTTGGAGGGATTCCGAGAGTGATTTAGAATCTGAGGAGAGGTGAGACACAAAGACAGTGAGGCAGCTGTGGATGACAGTGCACTCCTAAGCAGTTTTGCAGTTCTGTACAAGGATTAAGAGATACAAAAAGAAAGTCATGGACACAAAGTGATGTATAATCAGGTATATTATCCTCCTAAAAGTGAAGGATGGCCTGTGCTCTCCTTTGCTTTCTATCTTGCTGCAGCAAAGTGCAGCTGAGTACGTCTGCTGTCACACCTGACACAGTTACTGTGAGAACAGTCAAGCTCCAAGGTCATTGCACACCAGACACTGGGGAAATGTAAATACAGTTTATCTTAGGAAGACGTTAGAGGTGGCTTGTACACCTCAACCTGCCCTGCCCCTCCCCACCCTCCAGTAAACTACACGTGTTTTTAGCACCAGGTACCATCACAGAGGAGGTCTTTGATTACATTTATTTTATTTAGTTGCACACAATAACTGGGCGCAGCACAGCAAAAAGGGCATATAAACTAATCAGGGGAATAACAGTGTCCTTTGTATAGGTCTGGTGACATTCACTGTAGTTTTTGCTATATCCTGGTTTGAAGGCAGCTTGATGAAAAATTCTAACTACTTCAATGGACACAGCAAGGGAGAGTGTCCTTTAAATACAGAAGTTTCCAGCTACTAATAAAGGTATCTTATGTAGAATTTACTTTAGGATTTCATAGCTATCTGTTTACTTACAGCTGCCTCTTCTCATACAATCATTAAATCACATATGTTTTACAAATGCTGGCAGGGTTTTTAAGCGCCTAATGCAAAATGGAAAAAGGACATTTGTCCTTAAAGTAAACAATTTTTCTTCTTGGAATAAAGCACTTTTTCCAAGATTTACTGGCTCGTTACTTTTAATGGCCCTCAAGCTGCCTTCTTTCTGAAAACAGTGGAACACTTGTTCTTTGAAAACCCAGGCTTTTCAAGATGTCTCAGATTTGACATCCCAAAATTAAGGTACTCTACAGAATCCTGGCTATTATCTTTACTCAGCCCAGGTAACCTCACATTGCACCATAGGGAATTTCCTTATCATTACTTTCTAGTTAAGTCTTAAATCTCTCTCAGGCAGAGCTGCTATATTATTTTTCTATTCTATATTAAAATACAAAACCACATTAACCAAACCTAAGACAGTGCATATGAATCCAGAATGAACATGGAAAATTGACTCCATAAGCTTGAAATTACTTACCAAATCAAATTTTTCCAAATGGTACTCTATAAAACAGCATATAAGTTCCTCACTTACACATTTGATGCTTTCTGAGCCTGGACAGCAATAACATTACCTGGAAAGAACCGAGTTCAAAATAGTGAGGAAAGGACTTCTTGTAGTAGTAGGTCAGAAAGCACTTGTGGCTATGGGGATTTCTTATCAACCTTATTTTTTCCTCAGCATTATTATTATGAATAAAGCTAATTAAATATCTTAGGTGCACTGGAGGTCTTGAGAACACATCGAGGTTTTGTACCTGTGGTAGCCTTACCTATCTCCTCACTTGCTTAATTAGTGATACTAAAGTATAGTTGTTCAGACTCACAAAGGCCATTATATGCAAAATAGGGAATTACTTTGAGCCCAGGAGCAGAATGAGTGAAATATAATCCTACTGCAATATAATATGGCCTTTGGGATCCACTGGAAAAAAGAATGTTAGACAAAGAACATAGCTTATACTTCCCTTGAGATGTAGGTCTTGCACTTAATTCTGTTAGAAGTTAAGATGACCATCTTCTACCTCTGCCATTGTGAGCAGGGCATTTCAAAGAAGAATGTTGAATGTGGTCATACAGTTTTCCTCTAGCACAAAGCCTGGTTGTGTGATCCCTTGATACTGATACAATCCCTAATTCCTGGCTGTGATTCTTAGGGCTTATTTTCTATGCCTGGTTCCGCCATTCATCTATGTAAACACATGTTCTATGTATGCCTGTATGGAATATCCTGCTGTATTCATTTGAGGTTCCACTACCTACACTGTTATATAAAAATAGACATACTGTAAGATCACAAGTGCATTAAGCTTTTAAGGGAAATGGTATTGAAAGGCATAGGTCAGTGAACAGGCAGTGGAAAACTGAACAAAATTATCAGATCAGAATCTGGGTTTTGTGAAACACAGTGTGTAGCTACAGAAGGCAACTTCTTCCAAAGAAACTGTATTTGAAGTAATTATGTAAAGGAAAAAATAGATCCATGCACAGAGAAGAATCAGGAGCTTCCTGGGAAAAAAAAAACCTGCAATGCCACCTTTTCATGTGCAGATTTCTGTCACTGTACTCTGTCTGTGCAGGTGTGGCATAAGTCATTCCTGACAATCCCACCTGCCATGATTAATATTGACCAAGTCAAAAGGAGAACTGACTATTTGGCAGCTTGCACAGATGTTGCAGCAGGGCAGTCCAAAGTCTGGCTGCAGCTGGCAGAAATCTCCACTCTGTGGCTGCAGAGCTGTGCCTGTCCCAGTGTCACGCTGGTCACCAGCACACGTCAACAGCCCTTGGGATCTGTGCCAGCAGGGAGTGCACATTGCCTGCTCCTGGCTGTGCCTCTTGCTAGAAAGGAGGCCCATTGGAGAAGATGGTGAAAGAAGCTACTCTGCCCTCTGCGAATTCCTTGCGAGAGTTCCCTCTGTACAACAGAGATCATTCACATAGGCAAATTCAGCAGACTTCAGGATGTTTTGGGCATCCCAGAGAACAAATTGATCAGTGACCCAGTTCTTCCATTCCATTTGATTGCTTTATTGAGCTGGGATTCCTGATGCCAAAGGGATCCCTGGGGTCTGATAAATTTGGTGTGAAAAGAGATATTTGAATTAAGTACTTCATGAATGAAGAGGGCACAACAGATCAAAACGACTTTGACTATTCCTGCTTTTATTTAGAAACTGCAGTAATATTTGGAATCTGCCTGCAGGTTTTAAATGGAAAGATCGCCTTTCTCTGCTGTAGTGTAATGTTTAACACATTATGTACAGTATACATATAATGCAGTTATGATATTGTTACATGTAATTCACCTTTTGTAAGCAGAGCTAAAGAAAGGAAACTCCTACTTCCATCAGGTTTGTAATTCAAAGTGTATCCAAAACCTAGCAGCAAAAATAGAATTACAGGCCTATGAGTGGAAGTGGCACATGTGGGATGAAAGAGAATTTTTTTGTTTTTTCAAATGAAGTGAATGATAAGGCTTTGTACTTGTATTAGTGGTGCCCATATTTGCTGAATGGTACATTTACTGGCTTTATTTCTGATAGCAAACATTTGTGTCTTGCAGTCCTGTTCCTCAAGTGTGGATCATTCTCCCTCAGTTCATGAACAACCCTCCATTCAAAGGCCCTCTGAAAGCCTCTCACACAATTCCTACAAATAGGAAATGTTGTTTTCTTTTCACTACCTCTATTTGTACTGTTCCCATACACTAAACTGCTTGAAGTGTAGACTGTTGCTGGTATGCTTAGGAAGTAGTTACAGTATTATAAATGTCACTGCAAACGATTTCAGTGAAATCTTCAATCATCCAAATGCGTTAGCAATCTTACATATATAACATAAAAGTAGTCCCAGTTGAGTGAGAATAAGAAGTCACAAATGATGAGTCTAATGAGATCATTCTCACATATAAAGTGATGGTGATCATGATTATGCAGAACACCAGCTTTGTCAGAAGTTCATTGTTCTGCCATCAAGAGCTATTAAGGCTTTCATAGTAATTTTCTGCAGCAAGCACTACCAAAGAAAGCCATTTGGAAAAAAAAACAGCTGAAAGGCCCATTCTACAATTTGGGAATGTGAGAGATTACGTCAGTCTGGAGATTTCTGATGATTACACAGAGCAGCTGAAAGCCCAGAACTGAAAGGTTAATATGAAGTTATTAATGAATCACAAATGCTCATTGTTGTCAGGCTTTCCTGTGTATAGCTTACAGCTTCTTCTCATTCTTCAGGACTTACTCATGGATGACTTATAACTCACGTTGGAATGAATACTGTGTACAGTAAATTATGTAAGAAGATTGCAGAAGGTGCCTCTCCCATGATGTAACTAGCATTAAATTGTTAATCATAAACCTAGGGCTTCTCAGCTTTCATGGAAATGCAGCTAGGTGAAACACCCTCTGAGGAGTCTGGTGAAGTTGTTCTGTTCTTATTGACATTTGTTGAAAGCCATATGCTGCACATAAACCAAGAAGGCAGCAAAGTCTTGCTACAAAAAAATTAAAATTTGTGTATGGAAATGATGATGAATTTTGAAAAACTGCTTTATTTTAGCCATTTATTTTTATTTGGTCTTTTCTGGACACATGACAAAACCTAACCCTAAGGGAAATCATTGCTACAGCTTAGTGGTGTGTTGTATAATTCTCTGACAAGATTTGTTTGTCAGTTTTAAAAGCAGTTTATAAAGCAGTCATGTAGATCAAATACAGAAAGCTGAAACATTCTTAAACATTCATTGTATGAGATTTTTTTTTCCCCTTAGAAAAAATCCTCTTTCCTTTTTGTTAGCTTGACTAACATAAACTTTTAGTCTAATGATGACTGGGAAAAAAAAGGTAATCTTTTAAACTGGAGTTGCACATGTCAGTTGGAGTGTACCATTCCTAGAGTGTTATAAATCATAAGCCAGTCTATAAAACAATGTTTCTCTGCATGGGGTATGCTAACTAGCTTGCAATGTCACTGGGTTTAGCCTAGCTTTTTTCTCCAGTGATCTAAATCTACAATTAATGCCTATTTCACCTCAAGAGGTGTGTTTTTCACATCACATCTTTTGTTTTATTGCATCCATTTTCTTTCATTCCTGTCATTCCTTTCTTTTCTTTGATTCCTGTCCTTTTGTAGGTAACTGTTACATCGAGTTTAAGGAAGGAAAATGCAGAAGCAGGGTACTGTTGCAAAGTACCATGCATGTTATAGCCCAGTACCTTACAGTATAGGGAATCACGGGAAATACATAGGAGTAGTCTGCATCAGTTCCTAACAACCTGAACATTCTGATGTGAACCTCATTAGATAGTAACTCTGTATCTTTTTACTGATTTCCTCACAAAAAGTATTTTCTTCCTCTAAGATTCAGTGTTAATGCAAAAAAAGAATTCAGGTAGGTTTAAAGTATTTTAAAATCTTTCAGGCCTTCCTAGGCAGATCTGTATATGCTGGTTTGCCCTTTATACTTCTGATACACTTCTGTTCCTTCATCCATGTTTGGGCTTCTCCAAAGCCAGCTATACTTTTCTTTATGCTCGTCAGGAAAGGACCAGGTGTAATTGCAAAAGAATATTACAGTGTACCCTCTTTACGCACAGTGGCTGTGAGTGCTTTCTGTCACTGGAACATTAATATGTCCAACTGTTAAAGAGAGCTTCATATGATGACAGTCTGTTCAAGCCTCGAAAGACAAGAAAACATGTCAGATGTGGAGAAAAAAAATTTTAAAAAAGGACTGGATGAATAAAATACTGTTCCATTAAATCTGTAAACCCAAGGTTTTAAGGCTTGCCAGTGAAAATGAAATTAAGTACAAAACAGTTACACTTTTTTGTTATGATACAACTGTGAACAAACCATTTCCATAATTCATGCACAGAATTATACTTAAGGGAACAAGGGTCATGTATCTCAGTGAGTAGCATAACACCTAAAGAAAGGAAGAGGATAATACCATTTTGTAATGTAATGATTATTTCTCACTACCATGCCATCTTTGAGTTACAAATAGTCAAAGATGTGAACCCACCCCTACAGACTTTACCTTGTGTAGGGTCCAGGTTCTCCAGTCCAGATGCCTAGAAATGCTTCAATGACAGAAAATTTGCAGGTGAAAATTCTTTACTCATGTGAATTTTATAAGTTTCTCTTCAATTACTAGAGCAGGTCTTCCAAAGATGTGCTGTTTACCCCACAGGACTAGAGGCAAGGGTTTGAAGAAGCCCATGAACAAAATATTTCTGGCTGTATTTCTCTGAAAGAGACTGACAATAGCTGATGAAGCAGTAGATTTTTCATGTCTGCTCCTGTGCTTTGTAAGACCTGGTAGAGAGTTTGGAATCCTGCTTTCAGGATGAGGATAGTGGGGAGTGGGATAAATCACCTCCTCCTCTATACTCACATAACCTGACAGAGAGTTGGGCACAGTTCTCTTTCTATGCTGGCAGTACCCAAACTAACTAAATTCAGAAATCTAGGATTTTAAAGAGTAATTAAAAACTCTTGTGCAATATATGTGTTCCAAGAATCCATTCGCAAGGGGAGCATTTTATACAAGTTCTCTATCAACAGTTAACTATGGTTGAGACTTGCTGTTTCTCCTCTCTGTGTTGTGCTGGGTGTTGAGTTTTCTTTGGTAGCACACCCTTACCTGTCAGTCACTTACCCAGGCAGAGCTGAGCCAGACTTCAGCTCGCAAGTCCATGTCTAGAGTTGTCCTCAGTGTCCCAGTCCTCTTTGGCTGGCACTGGCATGTTTTGCCTGGGGCTGCTGGTGGCTGAACTCTGTACTTGATGACATGGTGGAAAGAGGCTTACAATATTGCAGTAGGTGCAAAAGTCAATGTGTCACTGTCACTGCCTATAATGGCCTTACGTCAGTGCAGTGGTATGATATGCCACACTGTTTTCTTCCACTGCGGGCCATATATAGCCTGTTACACTTTGATCTGTTCAGCAAAACAGAGTGGATTCCTTTTGTCTGTAAACAGCAGCTGAGTGAAAGGAAAGGGTAATGGAGCCTGAAGGTATTTGATGGATCGGCATTAACTTTGAATATATTTGCTGACCACGTAACAGCCCATATGTGTATTGCCAGTGTCAGTATGGTCTGTACTTGTCACTGCTTGTAGAGCACAGTTGTGGAATAAACCATTCTGCTCTGATTTCACCTTCAGAGGTGTGATTCTGGGGGGAAAATGTGACCTGGCTAAACTGATGTGCCGTGCCTTCTTGTGACCCTCTTGTCAAATGAGCTATTTCAAATAAGAGTCTCCTTGTTCTTGGCAAAAAGAACATATTCTTTGGTGGGTGGCTTGCGTGTCCTGTAACTGCTCAATATGGATTTTCACATCTTAGAAGTTCCAAATACGCAAATTGAGGGAGTCTATACTCTTCATCAGATGCAAAGCTAACTTAAAATGAGCATATGGAGGCATATGAAAGGTTTGTACTGCAGTTAAATCCGTGTGAGGATCAAGGAGGCCAAGAAATTTAGAACAAATACTTGCATTTTAAACCAGCTCTTCTTAATCTGGGGCAAGTGCGCCTGAAGCTTTACAGATAGCATCATCTCATCCTACCTCATCTCACATTTTCTAAGCAAGTGTTCAGGGTTCATATCTGCTTTATTTACTGTCTGTTAGATTTAATGCATTGTTATATATTAGATAAGAAATATGTCTTCAGATAAACGTGGTTTAAAAATGGGATTATAATCCCAGGGCCTTCAAACACTAATGTTTCCGTGAGTGAAAGCAGATTTTTCTGATACAGTTGGGCAGAAATGTTTATTACATGGCTCATACTGTGTAAAATGATACAAAGCAGTTCTCTCTTTCAGTTTTAAATCACATACTTAGTAACAAGCATGGATTTTGAGTGCAAAATTTGTTAACTCTTACAGTAAAGTGTAGAATGTGAGATGTATTAAAATTCTTAGCATACTAAAGGGTGTGAACCAGATTTGGAAATATGATAGTGGTTTTTAACACCTCTTTTAAAATGAGGCAGATGCAGAATAATCTAATCAAGATGTATATCCAAAGTATGAAATCAAATCTATTCTGAGCCCAATTTCCTACAGTCACGAACAGTACATCCATGAAGCTCTCAAATAAGGCAATGGGCAACCCATGCTTCTTCCTCTTAGAGAACAGAGAAAATGTGAAATATTTATTAATCTATCAGTACTGCAGTTTTTTGTGTACTATGTGCACTATCCTGTGTTTTTGCTAAATCCTGCTCTAAAAGTAAACCTTGAAAGCAGCTGCAAGTGCAGAGGCAAATGTGCCATCTCATGTGCATTCACATCAGGTCAGCTGATTACATGTGATTATAAGCATGCTGTTGATTGTGGTGGAGGGGCCAGGCCTTGTGAAGGCCTTGTGTGGAATTATGGATTTGCAAATGCAAAGCGTCTGAAACCACTTGCGGTGACAATGAGACTGCTGCAGGACACAAACACAAATTTTGTTCTACCCTAAAGGTAGAATTACAAAAGTAATGCCTAAAGGCATTCCTCAGTTTGGTTTCACCCTGGTTAAAGCAGATTGAAACAAGGAAAGCTCTTTCCTTAGCATCCAAAGTAGGGAATGCTGGGGTGAAAGGCAGGTTTGAGCATCAAAGTGGTAGGGGAAAAAGGCCTCCTTTTGCCTTAGCCGAAAAAGGAGCCACCTTCATTGCTTTCTGTGTTTGTCTCATCTTTACAGCACTAACCTGAAGATCTTTTAACAGCTGAACTTTGCTAAGTTCATTAATTTTTCCTGTTGCTGAAATTTCATTTAATTTTAGCGGCTTTTAGTTAGACATCTGCAGCACTAATCAACTGGCTAAGCAGAGACCTGTATTGCCATTTGAGATGCCCTAAGATCCTGCCATAGGGCTGGCAGGTATGACACAGGGCCTAAGGCATTGCTCTTCTGGGGCAGCAGTGGTTGCATTAGGACATCTCATATCGGACAGACCCTTGCATTTAGTCCACAGCCTAAACAAATTGTCTTGGCTTCTTGTGTGGTCAGAGAAGAGACAGGCCAGCTCTTTCAGCAGATGGTTGTGTGTGCCTGTCTTAGGTATCAAGACAAGTCACTCATCCCTGTAAAGTATTTTTCTTTACTTTTACCAGGAATCCAGGCAATGAGGTAAGTTTAGGATTTATAATTTGTGGATGACAGAAGTCACTTATGGTAAGTCTTGTCCTTTGAGAACAAAAAAATATGGGAATTATGGGCTTTTAATATACAGAGTTTGATTTCACAATATTACTAAAATTTATCACTGTAGATGAGTTGTGGGAAGTCCTGAGGATGAAACTAGCTAAAACTCATGTTTAATTAAAGGTGCAACTGAAAATATGAATTACAGATTTTCTCCTAGAATTAGTTCATATTTAAAGAAATACAGAAAAGCTTTTATTTGTTTAATAAACCAGAGGAACTTTACTCTGCAGAGTAATTGGAAGATAAAGATATCTTTTCATATCAAGCTACTGCTCTCTGTTTTAAACTGGCTTCTTAACTGTCACCTGTCCAAAGTAGATTTGTTGCAGCTGTGATTATCTGGGGATACAAATGAAGCATAATTTCTGAATGGTAACATTATATTATATTTTTATTGGACTGATAATCTAGCAGGAGAAAGCGGTGGAGTATTCAGCACACAACCCACTCCTTTACTGTCTGCAAGCTTCTCTGTTTTCTTCCAATATTTCAGTACAGCTATTAAAAGATACTACTCCCCTTAGAAGACTAGCCTCATTTATTACTGTCTTAAGAAACACAAATCTATTAATAGTGGAAATGAGGTAAGGAGGTCAGGATTGTGAAGAGAACATAAGAGTTCTATCTGTCTCATTTCAATTAGACACAAAATGATAAAAAGATTCCTTTGACATTCTAAAGCAGCACAGGAAACACAGCGGTGCAGTTTAGTGTGATCCAGTGCCATTTGAATGCCAACAGCAGGATTCTGAGGTTCAGCCAAGTTATTCAGCACAAGGCTCCAAGAGGTAGGAAAGGACTATTTATGCCACTGTCATGTATCGCGACAGGTTCACACAGGGTGGACAGACACGTCCCATATCGGAGAAAAGTCCCTTCAATGTCTTGTGGTGCAAGTGAAGACCTGTGGAGTGCAAAGCGCCATGAAGTCCAAAACGGAAACTTTCCCAATTATGTAAATATAACTCTTTGCTTAATTTCATATCACCTTTGTTTATGCTTTGAAATAGTCAGATATCATTACTTACACAGAACTCCTCACTGTAGTTTAGGGTATTCTGGCATTTTGAAACACAATGGGAGCAGAAGCAAATATATTTCTTGGGTTTGAATTAAAAAACTTAGGGACCCTTTTAAAAACAAATTTTATGGTGACCAGCTTTTGAGTTAGCTCTGCCAATAAACAGTTTACAACTGAAGAGACTGAAGGCATTATCTGGTGAGGCTTATCCTACAACATTGAAAAAAGCCTGTAGGATATTAGACATCTGTAGGATATTAGACATTAAAATGAGATTTAATTGGCATGTAATGACTTAATAACTGTCTCTTGGGTTTGGGAAGTAAAGTGATTTCCTGCCCCTTGGCTGTTTGGACATTGGTATTTTGATGCTGGTATTTTAAATGTGTGCAATGATGGTGTTATTCTCTTCATACTGGAAAATCTTGTGTATAATGGCCACAACCTGCTGAATTCTGGATATTTATTATGTGTGTTTCTTTGTTTCTTCCCTGTGCTTCTTTGCTTGCTGCCTTGCACATGTGTGAATATGTGTGCGTAGTTTCTTTGTAGGATTTTTTTTGCATTCTTTTCACAGACTGCTTTAGGGTGGGTTCTGGTCTGCCAGTGATTTCTGGACCGCAGGATGAAGAACAATTTGAACCATGAATAATATCTAGTTTGTGCTGTGGAAATTCTGGAAAATGTAACTTCTCTTTTGTTAAAGTGAATTTACAAGGTTATTTGCTGTTGAAAAAATAATTTCAACTAATATTACTATTTATTATTAAAGGGGCCAACTTTGTAAGGTAGTTAACAGATGAGATAGGATACAGTCTCCTGGAAATGACTTCCTGAGGATTTTATGCCATATTGTTCTCTTTAGGTACTAAGGATAAGGCTCCATAAAAGATCTGCTATTGCACAGACTGAAGGGTCTGAACAGATAGGAGTGAAAAATCTGCAGAATACCCTGGGACTCCCTTCAGCACAGGGCCATAGCGGCCAGCGTGCGAGAGATGTCAGGGGCTGCACGGGACCCCTATTGCCATAGGCTGTTTGATGTTCCAGGGCTCTGTGCACTTGAATGACTGTTACAGGGAGATGGCTAACCATAGTTCCTTATTGTAAAGGTTTTCCTGGGAATACTGAATTAATTAATTATCAAGCCAAAATAATGTTCGTAGTCATACTTAGCAGTTGTTGCTTAATGCTTGATTCTGTTGTGGATCTCAAGCTGAAGGGTCTGTAATGCAGGGTCCAACTCTGTATGTTGCAGGTAAAGCGTCAATGTTGTCTTGATAAAAACTGCCAATCACCAGTCACTCTTCCTTAGCTACCAACATTTTCCAAAAGCAAAGGTGTTTGTTTTGTCAGATTTGAATACCTTTTCAGCTGAGATCAGTGCTGTGCATCTGGAAAATCTTACAGATTTATTAAAAGCAGTAAAGTACAAAAATGTTTTAGGTGCAATAATATATAGCATTATTAATATTATAATAATGATGTAAGTCTTCTGCTCTTGTTTGCTTCCTTGCTTTCTCAAGCAGAAACATCTGAATTATTTGATTTTTTAAAGATTTGATTTTTGATTTTTTTAAAAATTGCCATTCTGGTGAAGTCTCTTCTTGACCATGTAGCTGTAGTGCTTCAAGATGCCATTAGAAACTGTATCAGGGTATGAGAGTTTATATACAGCCAGTCTAAAAGGCCACTTTAGAAAAACCTCTCTGTAACACACATGGAGTCAATATAGTGAAGTCTTGCTGTGGCAGGAAGAGCTCAAAACACTCAGTAGTGACTGTTCTCATACAATTTCTCTTATAAAAGTCAGTTTTGGTCTAAGGATGGTGTGACTATTCGCATTATATGGGAATATTTATATTCATAGATTATAATCCTGGAAAATGTGTTACTTGTATCTGAATGTGCTAAACCAGCAGTTCAAACAAACTATAAATAATCAGAATAACAGTTTTTCATTGCGTATCTACACAAAAACCTTCATCAGATTTTTTGAGCTCACTCAGACAATACAATCAAATCTGAAGAAATATTGACACGGGTTGTGGATTGCTTAGGTAAAGTTAATTTGTTGTCTTTGGGAGAAAGTATCTAATCGATCTAATTTATAGACCAGTGGCCAAATGATCCTAACACATAATCTGCTCAAAACCCCTAAAGATTTAAGTGGGAACTTGCCTAATGCACTTTCCTTCTAATCCTTGGTCAAGGGTAATGTTGAGCAGAAAGCCTAAGTTTCTGCAGAATCAGTAAACTGATACAAGTATAGTGGCTATTAGTACTTTTTATGTCACAAATATTGGCACATATAAGATCTTCCTTTATTATTGAAATTTCTTGGTAACAAATGTATCATTTAAATCTTAGGAATCTTCAATAAGAGTCAGCTCCTGGAAGATGAGAACAAATTTCTCTGAATGACTGACAGTAGAAGACAACAGTGACATTGGAGCTATTGTTATCCCACATCTTCATCCAGATCTGATGAGGAAAGATAGAAGAATCAATGACTTGGTGAGCTGGAAACCACCTTTAAAAATTAAAGTGAGCCAAATACAGTAAAACACAGACTAAAGTGATGGACTGTCTACCTCTTGGTATATTTAATCAAGTCTGAATACTTTCTGGGATGTATTTGGGCAAACACCAGTGTTGATAGCAATATAGAGGTCGGAGGGGAACTATATGAAGTTTATTTCTGTTACGGATTAACTGATCTTTTACACCTGTCGTCATGAACATTATATACGTCAGAAAAAAGAAAAGCTCAGCTGCTTCTGAAAATCCATGTGTAAAATGCACAGTAGTTCAGCAGATAAAATCTCAGTACAGGGCACCTTGTTCTCATTCATAATTGACTGTTCCCATGTATCATCCTCAAAAGCTCATGGGCGTAATAGGAATAGCAGAAGTCAGAGTTTATCATAGCATAAAACCGTGGTCTTGTGGTCATGACTAATATCCTACCTGGATGAGAGCATTGAGTCATATCCTGTCCAAGACTCTGCAAGGCAAACGGTTGTTTGCATCAGGGCAGCTGCCATGAACCAGCACAAAATAAAGGAACATATTGGTAATCTTAACTTTTTTGATGTGCTGAAGGTGTCAGTAGAGCTGTGCTTTGGTGAAAAGTAATTGATTATGTCATGGAAGGCAAGACTGGATGTAATTTTTTAAAACTTAGGAACTATGAAGGGTAGCATTAAAGCTGTGCATTTTTTACAAAGAGAAAACAAGTCTGTTCTCATCAAAACTTTCATAGGCTTAGTGACAACTGCTAGGCTACTAGGCTGGTTCTAGCAAAAGCTCTTTTTCTTTAGTGTGTGATCTGTGCAGATCCAGGAGTTTTCCTAGAGAATTCATGGTGGCATGGGTGTTTTAGTGGCTGTTGGCCTTTGTGGCATTGCCAGTGAGATAAACACTGCTCAGGCAAACTTCAGTTAGTGCTTTGTATCCCATTTTTTTGCATTTGTGTCTCAAATTTTTATGTGTTTTTTGTTTAGTTTTTCTTGCCATTGATTGGGGAACCTGAACTCTTCCAGTGGCAGTGGTGTTGGCTGGGGGCTCTTTGCTACACCTGCTGAGATGCTTGCATAGAGGGGCAGGAACTCAACATTGTGTCAAAGTCTCCTCAGTACTTTAAGAGAAATACCTCTAACAGGAAAATCAGATATTTATCCCAATTTTATGTACTTCAACAGAGTCCCTGGAGAGGGAGTGAAAGTCTGCAAGATTGGACCAGTACTTGATCTGCTTTCATTGGTCTACAAGAGTGCAGAATTTTTCAGAACCTAACACCAGCTACATAATAGCCAATGGTGCAAGTTCTTCGGGCATTCTCTGAATGATTACTTATCCTATAACCAGTATCTCCTTCCACACCACTGTGCTTTTCATCAAAGGAATAGCATGCTAATGTAGAAAGAGTTCCAGGAGCTTACAAGAAGTGGCAAATTTTTGATGGCTTTAATAGAATGTTCATGAGTTACATATCTATGCAGTTGGTTTACTGAGAGGTTTTACTTGATGCAGCTTGCAGAAGTAGTGATTGTTGAAGACTATGCCAAGTATGTTTGAATGAACTATTTCTCTAAGGAAGCCACTCTGTTATTATAAAAAAGAACCAAACTTTCCCATAATACCTCAATAAGAAAAAAATTCTCTGCTTATTACCCAGCTGTAAGTTGCTAAAGATGTTATTTGCAGGTTTGTGTATAACTCTTGCCTTTTGGAAAATTGTTGCGTCTTTCTTCTGTTACACAGCTGAGAAACATGGAAAAAAATGAATACATTTGGTATCCATTCACTGCTACTCAGATATTCATTTTTGTAACATGCTGCATTACTTCTCAAGGTTCGTGATTCATTGAACTAGGAAGAGTGGTTATAAATATGCTTTACTGAGTATTTATTATCTCATGGATGGATTTCATGTGCATAGATGTATATGCAATATGCCTATGTATAAATTATGACTGAAATACAGATGCCCTGGTATTTGTTCAGATACTTGAAAATACAAGAAAATTCATATATTCCTTTTAATATTACTTCATCTGTTTCTATACCTTACAGTAGATTGTTTTATTGTTGGTGTTCCGCATTGTGAAAACAGCGTATATTGCTCAGGCAGCTATTGCAGGAATCAGCTAAATGTGGATCAAACCACGACAGTCCTATCTAAGCGCTAAATAGAAAGTATTTGTATCCGTGTGTGTGGGGTTGGCCCAGGCTGGATGGCAGGAGCCCACCAAAGCTGCTCTATCACTCCTCTCAGAAAATATAATGAAACACTCATGGGTCAAGATCTGGGGAGAGATCGCTCACCACTTACTGTCACAGGCAAAACAGACTTCACTTGGGGAAATTAGTTTAACTTATTACCAATCAAATCAGAGCAGGGTAATGATAAATAAAACCTGAATCCTATAACACCTTTCCCCCCTCCATCCCTTCTTCCTGAGGTCAACTTCACCTCTGAATTCTCTACCTACAGCTGCCCCAGTGGCACAGGGTGATGGGTAATGGGGGTTGTGGGAAACTCATTACACATTGTTTCTCCTGCTCCTTCCTTCTCAGGGGGAGGACTCCTCACACTCTTCCCCTGCTCCGCATGGAGTCCCTCCAATTGGAGACACTCTTTCAAGATCAGCTTGCTCCAGCATGGGTTCCCCACGGGGTCACGAGTCCTAGCAGCAAACCTGGTCCAGGATGGGCTGCTTTCTACAGAGAGCCACAGGTCCTGCCAGGAACCTGCTCCAGCACAGGCTTCCCATGCAGTCATATCCCTCTTTGGGCATCCCCTTGCCTTGACCTGGGGTCTTCCAAGGACTCCACCATGGACTTCCACGGACTGCAGGGGGACAGCCTGTCACCATAGGCTGCAGGAGAATCTCAGCTCTGGCACCTGGAGCATCTCCTCCACCTCTTTTTCCACTGACCTTGGTGTCAGGGTTGTTTGTCTCACATTTTCTCACTCCTCTCTTTGCCTGCAGTTGCTGCTGCAGTTTTTCCCCTCCTTCTTAAATCAGTTATCCCAGAGGTGCTACCACCATGGCTGATGGGCTCAGCCTTGACCAGCAGTGGATCCACCTTGAAGCTGGGTGGCATGGCAGACACGGGAGAAGCTCCCAGCAGCCCCTGCTGCTGGTAGCCACTGGTACTAAAACCTTGACACACAAACCCAAGACACCTAGTTAAGATGTATTTTAGTAGAAGACAATATTAGTGTTGGCCTCTGATCTTTAATTTATTTATTCTTGTTTTTCCAAGGCGTTACACATCAGAGAGGATCCCTCCATGTGCCATCTGTTTCCTTGCAATTGAGAATGGTAGAATAATTTTCCGAAGAACTGCTGACAAGATGTGGCAGGGGAAGAGTAATCCTTAAGAGGGAGATTTCTCATTAAAGTCACTCAGCTCATCTGTGATACAGCAAGATCTTGATTTACACTGGTCACCTCTGGAGCAGGGAGGACAGTGACTGGTAAGTTACATTTTTTATTGTGCACGCTTATGGTGAGGTTCTTGACAGTAACTGGGATTGCTGTCAGATCAGATTTTCAGGGCACAGACACACTTATCTAAGTGAGATTATTTTAGTTAGATGGTTTATCATAATAACAGATGTCATCATAGACGCCTCTTGACCTTAGTTACTTCATGATGTCTTAATGTTGACTGGCTGTTGTCAAATCATTCCTCAGGCTTTTGCTAGGAAGGGCAGGTGGACCACACAAGATCTCTCATGAATTATAGCAGACCTCACTTTTTGTTCTCTTAAATTTCTTTTCTCTGTATGCCTCTTGTCTTCTCTTATGAACAGAACCTTAGTGCAGATCACTGCTTCTGCTCTTGCTGAGCAGCCAGTTTATGATATACTGGCACAGCTGGACATGTCAGCCAGCTGATAATAGTTGCAAGTAGACAAAGGAAATTGCTCTAGGACAATTTAAAAATTAAATATCTGCCATAGAAGCTTGGGAAGAGTGGACAAGGTAAGGAATAATACGACAGAAATGAGAGACAGAATCACAGATCTGTCAGAAGGGATGTTGCAGGTCACTTAGTCTGGCTTCCTATGCACTATGCACCCTGGAGGCCTCGAATCACAGGCGAGTATGCATGGATAGAAAGTATACCTAGACCAAAAAAGGAAAAGGAGATTTCCTCTTCCAATTGCAGGGCCAGGCCTTTCCACCATACAATGAAAGCTACTTTTAAGCCATGATCAGCTCTTCCCCACCGCTCTATTTGTATGCATTAGTATTTCACAATAAAAGCCACCTGTCTTTTCAAGAGGGTCCTCAAAGTATTTAAAAGTCCAGAGGAAGTTAAACCTCTATATAATGTGAAAAAAGAAGAATCCTATACTATGTGGAAAAAAAAAGAGAACCAATGATTATTGTGTAAATCATCAGCTGGAATAAAGGACTTATTTTTCCTTCTCTGCTAAACAGCAACTCTTATGCTAATTTTTTTTTATTCTTAGTGTATAAGAAGCCTTGGGGTAGAAATCTTTTCCTATCTTACACAAATCTGAGTAAAGAAGTGTAAAAGCTCATCAGCTTTCAAGCAGAATCATGTCTAGTCTTGAGCTGCTAATATTGTCAGGTGAATTTCAGAGTGTAGGTCTGTGTGCCTTCTGGCTTAACCACTTTTAACAGTAGAAAAATGAAAAATCTAAAGTTGGAATTCTATCCCAAGCCCTGAAGAGACTAAAAGATGTGCTTAGTTTCATGTAGAAATGTAGTTAAATGATCTCAGGACATGATTTCAGCTGAATTCATGTGTTTGGAGTAGCTCTTCCCTAATTATCCATGCCAAAGTTTGGTAATGATGTGCTACACAGATTTTAACAATAGTGGCAGTCTGCTTAAGGTAAGACTGTATGTCTTACCTGGCAGATATGAAAAATTAAAAAAAAAATTCATCATGTTTCACTCCAAATTTTTCTTTTAAAGTTGGTTATATTGCCTCTTCTTTCTCACAAATGCTTTGAGGAAAATGTGAAAATAATCTGGAGATTATAAGGAAATGAATATCACAGCACAAGGTAGAATACCTAATCAGAGCAGCTGTTTGGTAGATAAAAGGGTTCACGCCTTAAAGCAGTGAGAGCCCCAGCTCTGTCATGAGGTGGTGGATGGACTGACCCATATTGGGATGTTCTGCTTTGCATCCAGGCTATACACATTTGCTTTGGTTTTGTTGCAAACCCTCTAGTTGGGTTCCTCTGGAAATAGGAGCCTAGAGGAACAGCATGATTGGCTTGAAAGATTATTTTGTTGTGATTGCTAAACCAGCTGCATTCTTCCACTAGCTCACCATGTCAGATTCACATAAGCATGCTCCAGTGCATAAGCACACTTGTAAGATGCTAAATTCAGCTAACCATCTCTTCACTCCTTAAGGGCTGAGAGAAAGAAGGAGTGTGAATGGCAGACTGTGGAAGAAGAGACTAGCAGATCACACAAAGCCAGACTAACTGCTGAGATCTGAGTCACTTAGTCAGAACCCCTTAGTACCACTTTAATAATTCAATAAGGCAAATAATATTTTGAACTAGGTGAATAGTAATGAAAGATTCTATAGTAGTCACCTCAATAACCTTCTCTCACAAATGAAACATTAGAGCAAAATGTGATTTTATGACTCCAAGTAACTCCCAATGAAGCAACTTGAGAGAATGTGCCCAGAGAATGTTCTATAGTCCACCTATACAACCTGGTCTTCCTGCTGTTTAATATCTTTTTACTGGCTCTTCCTCCAAGCAATGTACCCAGTGTGACCTTAGTCTGGAATCTATGCTCTCAGTTTTCCAGAATACAAACTCCTTGAACTGAGATCCATAACTCTCTCACAAGATAATAATACAAAAATCTGAATCAGCCCAATGACTTTACTTGGATGGCACCATGTAAACAGAAAAATTCTTTTTTGTTGGCTGAAATATCACCAAGAATCATTAGAGTCAGTGTACTGACACTTGAGTATGCTGTTAACATGTAGCTTTGAAAGACTGGTAATTCGTTGAACAAAAAATGTGCAAAACATTTAAGATATTGTATATGAAGATGAAAGATGCATGGTTTAACTTGAAAGCTATAGGGGTAACACTGGAATAAAGGTAATGTTTTTAAAGAATAAATTAGTCAAATTATTTTTGCCAATTGTTGACTTTTTTTCAGAAATAAAAAGTGTCACTACCTATTTGCAAACAGATAATTCTAACTCATCCATAAGTGCTGTCTGTGCAAATTACATATGGATTGTACAAAACCAAAATCTTCCTGTGTCTTTGTTCACTTGCTTTTGCAGTCCTCAGTATTTCCAGTGAGTCTGTTAAGGAAGCCTCCATCTTGAAAGAATACACGAGTTTTAACTCAAAATTGTGAAATAAGAATAAATTAGAAATGTTCTATACCTCTGAAATTTAACTATCTTCAGATTTTTTTCATCATGGACATAATCTGAAAATTTACTACTTCTTATGTGATCACAGCTATGTGGATATTTGCAAGTTACATGAAAAGCCTTGAAAGCATCATAGAGGTGAAATTTTAAGAACAAAATAGTGGTCATTGACAGTATCTCATCATGGATCCTTGTGCTATTTCTTACTTGTCTTGCATAGGCAATGACAAGGCTGAGAAGAGCAGCTGGTGATTTCTCTTCATCTCTGTACCTGAGCCTCTCATCATGACAGGATCCTTTTCTACACAGAAAGAGGGAAAGTTACTGCTGTTACAAATATGCTCATTAAATCAGACTGATGCTTTCATTCAGATACTATTTGCATCTTTTTGGATGTTTTTCTTGATGTATTTTTTCCATCTGTGTTGGTGGATGCATACACTCAAATACATACAAAGCATAAATGCACTGAGCGAAAGCCTTCAAAATGCAAATCTTACACTTTTTAAAGCTAGATGGTAGTCTCATATTTGACCATGAATATTTAGTTATATACTCAAAAAGAGCACGTTCACATTGCCTTTTGTTTTAATAAACATGGTCCTTTTTATCCTATGATTTGTGATGATTATCAAATGATAAGACAAATATCTGCATTCTGAGAACATGTTGAATAGACAAGGCAAGAAAAAGCAGTTTTGAAGAGATTTGCAACTGAAAGGTCACCTGGCAGTATGGCAACATGTTTAATGAACCAAGAGTAAGCTAATTTAACATGCTTTTCAAGGATTCAGAAAAAAGGCCTAGAGTTCCTCTGTGCCTGGTATGCTGGCATTGTGTTTGGAGGCCTTTTAAAACAGACAAAACCCCAGCATCGTTAAAGCAAAACTGTCCCATCCTGATGCTCCTCACAAAGATGACTTACAGGGTTACATCACAAGCTGACATGGACTAGAACAAGCATTTAAGGTTTATGTAGAAAGCTCTACCTCATACCAAATATGTACATTAAAAAACATATTATGCCACCAGCATATTAGCTTATCTAGGAGTTTGGGCTTTGATAGCTGCTGCAGAGAAGGGCTCTGGCTATTTATCACCTACACAGCAGAAGGGTTCTGAATGTTACCTTTGGCACTTGCTAAGGCATTGGCTGCCTCCCACTTTTTTAGCCCATGTAAGAGAAAAGGTGTTTTTCCCATGCTGTAGCTTCACTTAGATTCTCCCAGTCCTTCAGTTTACAGCTAGGAGGCTTAAAGGGAGTCACTGTTTCCTTTCACCAGGACGTGCCTGCAAGAGATTTATAATGCCTTTCTCAGGTACTTTTTTTCTCAAATAATTTTCTCAAATGAGTGGGGCGGAGAATGTCTTGCTAAATAAGAGAATAGAAAAATATTTTGTCACAAGCACAGGCAAAGTATGTCTTATTCACTTACGTCCTTGTCCCAAGGGAGAGACTTTTGTCTGAAATGCATCAGCCTTAACAAGTGTGTCCTTATCAGACAGGCGGCCTGTGCTGCTTTGACTGTTGGATATGGAGAGTGGGATTGCTTGAACTTTGCATAATGCAAATACAGCTATTTGCTGAGACCAGTGCTACAGTCTTTAGTCATTGGCTTCTTGTTGTCAGCCCAAATTAAACTCTTGCAGAAATATTCCACAGAAATTAATCTACTGCCCTATATTAAGAGAGGAGTAATATGGCTAAGGCAGAACATTTTAATTCATTGCAAACAAATCTTTCAGAAGTAAAATCTTTATACAGCCATGAAAGATACAGAAGAAGGTAAAGGATCTCCCTCCTTAAAATCCTGCTTGAATTCCTATTTTCTATACATTGTCAAAGAAGTATTGGTAGCTTATGATGAGTTTTCAGAAGAACAATAAATAAAAAGTTGAATTAACAACCATGGTTGGAATGATACCATGGAAAGTATTTGTAGTTTGAGCACTATAGAGCTTTTTATATACAGTATTTTCTTCTTAGTTGTTCCACTGGGTGGCACAACTCCTACATTGCCTTTTTCAAAGATATCACTCAATATTTGAATATGTTGAATTATTTTACTCTATTATTTTGTATTGACAGCTGCAGCCTTGAGTTCTGATCACATTGCTTAGCCAGACAAAATGGGGAATTAAAGTAACTGAGAGGCAATTGCTACTGTACTGTGTTNCCCCCCCCCCCCCCCCCCCCTTTACAAATTGTGGTTGTCTGACTTTGAACAAAATCTAATATGATAGGGAAACATGTAGATCAGCCCTTAGGAGCAACTAGAGCTTTTCACAGAGTGCATTGGTCTCCAGACAGAAAACGAAAAAGTGTTTACTCCCTCAGTGAGAACTACTTGCCAACCAGTATTTTAAAAAAAATCTCCTGAGACCCTCATGCTCCCAAGGGTGGAAGGATAAGGAAATTGTCCTGCATTTTGGGTTCATCCACTCACAGTCTTTTATTTAATCCTCACTAATGACAAGGAAGAATTCTAGACTTCCAAATCCTGTCTGCTCAGAGAAATGTCACTTAGAACTCATGACAGCATTTCTCACCACGTGGTTGCCTTGCTGATGAAGATTATCTGGGTTTGGCCTTCAATGTTATAAAATGTTCTGACAGACTAACAAGACCCCATTGCTTCACAGCTTCCCTGATTGTTATTTCCTCTCCAATTCCTCATCTCTTTAAGCCTTTTCCTTAAAATTAAAATTTTTTAAAAATCACATTCCTCACCAATGAGCCCACTGTAATCCCCATTTCTAACCCTATGAAAGACTTCAAACCTTAGAACTGGCTGACTCCTGACACGCCCAGGCTATCCTGTTACCTCAGCTTGTCCTCAGGCAGGGGACATGGAGTGGCAGCAGCCGCACAAACAACTCCTTTGAGTTACATATTTGCTGTCTCTCATTATGGGTATGATTAAAGAAAGAAATTCTGCAATGTTTAAATGAATTATTTCATTATAGTGTCAGGGATACTGAGGTATTTCCACATGTTATCTTTTATATTTGTTAGGTGCCCAAGGAAAACCCTTCCATAGTACAGTGGTTGTCTTTCTGTCAGTTCTGCCTCCACCTACTTTTGAGCCCTGCCTCCACCTACTTTTGAGCACAGGGATTAATTTCAGTGAAAACTGAAAGAGGAATAGGTAGGGCTCACAAAGGTGTCTAAATGGGTAAAAAAATTGGGAGAATTGGCCTGTGACTAGAAGAGACCTGTACAAATAAAGATTGCCCTGACAGAACTCACATTATATATAACATTTGGCTATAGCTAATCAGTCAAAAGGTACCTGACCATCCAATTAGCATTTGTGCACTGTCAGATTAGCTATAACTCTGCTTTCTAGCTGTCCCTTGCAGGATGCAGCTGGAAATACTGCTGCAGGAACTAGGTCATGACAGTAGGGGACAAATCTATAAGAAAACCATTTCATTAGTTCTGCTACTCATGCAGCAACTAATTTTAAATGAAGAAAATGTCTTACTAGTCAGGTTCATGTAAATCTTTTGTGCAGGAGGATTATGCTTTTATCTTTAAATACACTATGTTTTTAATTTTTAAATAAATATGTTTGGACTTTGTAGATTCAGTTTTCTTTTGCTGAAATCCCACTACAGTAAGCTTAGTTCCTTTGTAACTTTAAGAGAAGCGAGGCTGTAAGGGTATTCTATATGGCAGGTGGCAGCTCCAGAGCAGTAAATCAGGATTATATACTGAAGCTCACTTTTTTATTTAAGCAAACTTCTACAATTCATTTTGGTGTCTAGAGTGTTTCAACTTTTCTTCCTTTTTAAGCTACAGCTGCCATGCCCCCAGATCTTTATACGCATGGGATAAATTTCTCTTGACTTCAGCGGAGTTCTACCAGCCAGAAATTTTGCTTCTGGCCTTCTTTGGGATTTAAATGGTGTGTGTTTGGAACAAAATGTCAGATTAGACTCAGGAGAAAAAGAAATAGGAAGAATACCCACATGTCTAAGCTATGAATAAAAAAAGGGAAAGTAGAAACTGGTGCTGAATTATGTGAATTTAAGTTGTACTTTATATTTGCTTGGAAATTCAAATGGGTCTTTAACTTTCCCAGGTTAAATAACATATCTGAAGCATTGTTTGGGATGGCAGACATGTATGAGAAAGCTGATTGGAATAGAAAATTTAGGCATCTTTTACGGTAAGTGGGGTTTTTTTGTCCTAAAACAAAACATGGCATTTTTAGGAGAAATAAGGAGACTATTTTTTTAAAATATCAGGTTTTTAGTGAGAAAGTCAAAAATGACAGCTTTGACTTCCTTTTACAGAAAAAAAAATGCTACAAATGTGAATTATCTTGGCAAAGAACTTTGGTTTCTTAATTGTATTTAATAGTTGTGTTGCTCTTGCAGTTCCAATTATACCGATGTACGCTGGTGCACTGTCTGTAAATCAGTGTCCTTGCTAGCTCTTACATTATTAGTTCCCAGTTCTGCTGCAGTTCCTGCTGAAGGGCTGGGCCTCTGAACGTCTTGCCCTTGGTTAGGCTGCTCTTGCAGATGCCAAGCAGAAATGCAGCTCTGGGAGGGATCTAAGTGAGAAATGATGGAAATGGCGTTGTTAGGACATGTGTGTCTGTACAGTGGTGAATGATTAAAGGGTGAGCAGGGGTGGGGCAGATGGCACCCGCACTCATAATGCATGTCTGTGAAAAAGGAACGTGGCTGGATTGCCAAGGGATTGTGATTAGGAGAAGAGTATTTCCCCTGTGAGCACTCCAAAGCTGTAGATACTCTGGACAACCTTGTTCTCGTTTTGAAAGCCAGAGCTGTAACAGTGAGAAACAAGGATGTGTGTGTGAAAGGAGAGGTTCTGTATGAATAAGAACCTACAGGCAGCATGAGAGTCCTCTTGCTGGGCACTGACAGAGGAAAACAGGAGATAAAGTTGCTTGTCACGTATTCTTTTCTCTGTTCCTGTCTGGTTTTTTCTCTCTTATTCTTTTCTGAGAGAGAACAGAGCTTCTCATCCCCTTTGTTTTTCAAAATGCATTTTTCCTGCTGGCAAATACCAGCTGTGAACATAATTGTACCAGTAGAATCCCCCTTTTAGAGATATAGTTTTTCACTATGATGGGGAAAAGATGAATAATATGCTGGCCAAAACACTCTTTCCAAGGAAAAGGTGTGCCTCCACTAACTGATCTTCAGAGCACTTCCCCCTGCAGCTTAGTTTCTTCCTTTAGAATCTTCGTTGGTTTGGAAAGGAGGACCAGGCTTCTGCTCATTGCATAGAGCAACCCCAGTGACTGGAACTTGGAACATTTTTCTACTCCTAAGAAGATGAAACATTTTGTATTATTTACTACACAGGACATTTTCTTTATGAACTATTATCTAAAAATAGCACATATCCAACAGAACAGCAATGAATGCTCATAAAACAAAGTGCAAGTTCATGATTATTTGTGGCTTCTCATTAGGGTGTGAATCAAATCCTCTAAACCCTAAATTGTTGATTTTTTTCTTCAAGCAGTTTCTCTAGCTCTGATACTCACCTGCCTAGCTAGATGCATAATTAGCTTCAGCATCAGAAGGACTTCAAATAAAGCAGTGCTGTGAACTGGGTGGTCTGTCTCCTTTTAAGTGCTTGCCTACTGGAAAACATAGAAAGTGTGGAGTTTTTCTTTCAGGTTTTAACTTTTTCACTTGGAGTTGCACAGGTGGCTTTTGTATTAGTAGTAACAAAGGAAATCAGTAGGTGATTCAAAATAATCTTTTAAAGAGAAAATTGCACAACATCAAACTATGTAAAAATACTATTGAAGTGCTTTTGTACCTAGTTCCAGGTACACAATATTCAACAGGAAAATTTGTATGAGTTACAGAGGAATGAGCTAGTAATGAAAATTTAATACAATTAAGAATAACTGATTTTAGAGAACTTTCTGCTCTGAACTGAATCACTGGCTTATGAGTGATCTCTTGGACTGTTCTAGTGTCATCTATAAGGAAGGAGGGTTTGGGGTCCAGGAATGCCTGTCATGAAAAGGGATTGTTTGGGGTATGTCTGTAGGGTATGTTGCATTTACTGTTAAATGTAGAAATTTCTGCTATTTTCTTACTAATAGTGTTGTTCTTTAGGCCATCTAGCTCAAAGCTAATTTTATCTTCATCATGTCTTTGATGGCAAGCATTTCCAAGCAGAAAGTCTATTTCTCTACAGTAATAGAAGGCACATAAGTAAGTGAAATTATGAAAGCAAAGAAGATTCAGAAGGGACATGGCAGACCTTGAAATAAATCCAGCCTCTGTTGCAGCAAACTGGTGGTATTTAGATGTCTTATCTCTTGCATTATCCTATAGAAGGCTTTTAAGGCCTGCAGCTTAGCAAAGTACAAAGTGAAGACTGAGACAAGGCTGCTGCAAAAAGTCCAGCAAACAAACAGGGGTGGTTAATGCCAGCCATAAAGGATAAGGAATATGGAGATTGTAGTGATTCAGGTCATGTAAGGACTTGCAGACAGAGATACAGGGAGGAACTTAACAAATGTCAAGCATCAAATTGTACTGAAGAGAAAATAAGCTTTGATTAATTTTGAATGATGGATTTGATGTCAATGACACTAGAAGAGCAGAAACACTTATCTTTTGCTGCATAGGCATTTTTACTGTTTTTAATTAAAAAGATAAATAAAAGTATTATAGGTGTTGAGAAACGCAACTGACATGGCAAGATCTCTGCATAGTGCCTGGAGAGGAGTTCTGAAACCAATATTTGAAGGAGCAAGAGGCATCTTTGATGAGGTATATATCATCTTTTTCGAGATATATTCATTAAATGAATGTCACTTCCACACTACTCATATTGGCTGGTGATTATTCACAAAGAGTTAAAAAACCTCCAGACTGCTGAAGAACACAAGGATGACTTAAAGAAAAATACTCTAAACCAGCCTCTAGAAGAACAGACAGTAAATGAAGTGGGACAAAACTCAAAAAATTTTTGCTGGATATAACTTTTAGTCCTGAAGTTAGTCATGTAAATGGTGTTGTATATGGATTCAGTGGTTTTCCTGAGCATATCTGCTTGCAAAATGGGGAAGAGAATGATCTAATGCTTGTCTTCTACTTCCATATGTTCACATCAGTTTAACTACCCCATAACTTGCAGAAACATTTTCTCCAGCGCTGTTCCCCAGTGGCATGAGACACATGACTTCAAATGTACCAAGAACTATCTTTTTGTATCAGAATATTAGGTAAACCTGATACCTTATTTAAAGAAAGAAAAGTGTGGATGAAAGAACCATGAATTCAAGATGTTAAGGTTAATAGGTCAAAATCTAACCTAAATAAAACTCTCAATGAGAATTTAGCCTGGGCAAGGACTGTGGGATTTAGCCCTAAGAGAATTAACAAGGTACATCAGGTCTCGTCACTGTTCTGATTGCCAGAAGCCTGTCTGGACAGTGTCCAGAAATATATTCTCAATCACAGCAGATTAAAGCAGTTAATACAGGAAATGATGTGTACTGTTTTACATTGTCTGTTCTGTTATCTAGACAGGTACAGTAATAATCATACAGAGAAAATAGGAGGGAAAAATCCTGAATTATTTTAATCAGCTGACATTTTTCTTATATACTCCTTTTCTGGGAAAGTAATTATTTTCAAGTCATTCTTAGCCGAGTTTTAAAAATCCCTTTACAGTTCTTTCTTCACCTTGGGAATCCTTTTCGATTTTTTAAAAGCTGTTGTGAATCCCTCCCCCTTTAGAAAAAATCCTCATAAAATGTTTACAAGTCTTGTTTATATTCCCATAACATTTTTCATTATGCTTTGACAGCTTCACTGAAAAATTATTTTAATTATCTCAAAATGAATCGCACAAAGAGGGAATATGAAAATATAAATCTTATGTCTGACTGTACTTTAATTGCTTCAGCTAATGAAAGAGGCATGAGATATCTACACAATGTGAAAGCTAAATTGCATGAACAATATAACCAGTATTTGAAATGTCCTGAATCCATAGTACTCACTCTGCTTCAGTGGGAAGATATGGGGATTGTACCTGTTTTGCAGTGCTTGTTTTCTGCTTCTGGTATGGCAAGCTAATTTCAATGGGAAATGGTGTTGAAAACACCCAATAATTATCTCTTCTGTTCTCTAGGTCAGCAGCATGGAGACATAAATGAACAAAACAAAGTAATTTTATGTTCCAAAAGCTGTGGGTCCTCTCCTGCAACCTGTCCACAAGAGTGCAGATATGTGAGTAGTTCTTATGCAACTGTAATGTGAGACAATGCTTGCATATGTTATTAAACCACATTCATAAAATGTCCATTGATTATAGTGAGTAACCTAATACTACCAAAAAATTGACAAAGCAAGATAAAAATGGGCACAAGCAGGCAATAGAATGATTTTAAATATATACACACATAATAGGTCAAATCTGTAGGTCTAATTATAGGTATTGTCTGTTCCCACAGGAGAAATTTTTGCCTCATCAGATCCTAACCTTGTGATCTTTGACTGAATTTTATCCAAGACATTGCACACAGGCATTTTATTATTACAGACTTCTGAACTTTCAGCTATTTAGAAACTCTTGGTTGAAGGTGATGAATTTAACAAAGGACAAGAGTATGACAGAAAAACAGTGTTCGAACTGTTACTTTGTCAGTGACTCTTCCACCAACATAATGCAGGAATGCTGCAAGGTTATTAGCCAACGAATCTCTCCTCTGTAGTCTAAAAATATCTCCCAATTGGGTGCCTCAGTGAAATGCCATGTGTTATAAATGGCAAAGCTGATTTCCAACTTACAGGGATAGTGAGGAAGGACTGCAGGAGCTTTGATATTTAGCAGAAAGGTAACGGACATGTTGCCACACACGTAGTGAGCCCTAAGTAATTGTTTTCCTCCCTTAGATTACATGCTTCTTATCTTGTGATAATGTCATAAGTCAAAATCCTGCCATTTTTCACCATTGTCTTTAATGGGTTGTGAGGATTTTTTCTTTTTTTTTTCTTTTTTTTCTTT